>JAEUCK010008339.1:0-350386 GCA_017311455.1 Otocyon megalotis megalotis
GTTACGGAACAAGTTTGGGTTACGGTTCGGTTTAAGATTTGGGTTAAGGTATAGGTTAGCGCTAGGTTTAGGGTTAGGGTTATGTTTAGGTTTACGGTATAGGTTAGGGTTAGTGTTAGGGTTAGGGTTTTGGTACGGGTTAGGGTTAGGGTTGGGTCATGTTACGGGACAGGTTTGGGTTAGCGTTATGGTTACGGTACACGTTATGTTTAAGTTTAGGGTTAGGGTTAGGGTTACGTTACGAGTTAGGGTTACGATTAGGCTTAGGGTTAGGGTTACAGTATAGGTTAGCGTTAGGGTTAGGGTTAGGGTTAGGTTTAGGGTTACGGTACAGGTTAGGGTTACGGTTAGGTTTAGAGTTAGCGTTAGGGTTAGGGTTACGGTACAGGTTACGTTTAGGGTTAGGTTTAGGGTTAGGGTTATGGTACAGGTTATGGTTAGTTTTAGGCTTACAGTTAGGATTTAGGTACAGGTTAGGGTTAGGGTCAGGGTTATGGTACAGGATAGGTTTAATTTAGGGTTAGGGATAGGGTTATGGTTATGGTACATGTTAGGTTTACGGTTAGGTTTACGGTTAGGTTACGGTATAGGTTAGCGGTAGGGTTAGGTTTAGGGTTAGGTTTAGGGTACGGTACAGGTTAGGGTTAGGGTAAGGTTTACGGTACAGGTTAGGGTTAGGTTTAGTTTTAGGGTTAGGGTTAGGGTTACTGTGCAAGTTAGGGTTACGTTTAGGTTTAGGATTAGTGTTTTGGTATAGGTTAGCGTTAGGGTTAGGGTTAGGTTTAGGGTTACGGTACAGGTTACGGTTACGGTTAAGGTAGGGTAAGGGTTAGTTTTACGGTACAGGTTAGGGTTAGGGTTAGGGTTAGGTTTACGGTACAAGTTAGGTTTAAGTTTAGGGTGAGGGTTAGTGTTACGGAACAAGTTAGGGTTACGGTTAGGTTTCGGGTTAGGGTTACGGTATAGGTTAGCGTTAGGGTTTGCGTTAGGTTTAGGTTTAGGGTTACGGTACAGGTTAGGGTTAGGGTTAGGGTTACTTTACAGTTTAGGATTACGGTTAGGGTTAGGGTTTGGTTTAAGGTTACGGTGCAGGTTAGGGTTAGGTTGAGGGTTAGGCTTAGCGTGAAGTTTATGGTAGGGTTACGGTACCGTTTAGATTTAGGTTAGGTTTAGGGGTAGGGTTACCGTACAGGTTAGGGTCAGGGTTAGTGTCAGTTTAGGTTTAGGTTTGCCATAGAGTTTAGGGTAATGGTTAGGGTTAGTTACAGGTTAGGTTTAGAACTAGGGTTAGGTTTAGGGTTAGTGTAGAGGTTAGGGTTTGGTTTAGGGTTAGGGTTATGGTACAGGTTAGTGTTAGGTTTAGGGTTAGTGTTAAGTTTACGGTATAGGTTAGGGTTAGGGTTAGGGTTATGGTACTGTTTAGGTTTAGGTTTAGGGTTAGGGTTACTGTACAGGTTAGGGTCAGGGTTAGTGTTAGGGTTAGGGTTGCGGTACAGGTTAGGTTTATGGTTATGTTAGGGTTAGGGTTATGTTACAAGTTAGGTTTACGGTTAGGTTAGGGTTAGTTTTACGGTATATGTTAGCATTAGGGTTAGGATTAGGGTTAGGTTTAGTGTTACTGTCCAGTTTAGGGTTAGGGTTAGTGTGTGGGTTAAAGTTAGGGTTAGGTTTTGGTTAAGGTTTGGATTAGGGTACAGGTTATGGTTAGGGTTAGACTCAGGATTATGTTCCAGTTTAGGGTTAGGGTTATGTTTAACGTACAGGTAGGGTTAGGGTTAAGGTTAGGGTGAGGGTTGCGGTACAGGTTAGGGTTAGCGTTAGGGTTTGCGTTACCATACAGGTTAGGGTTAGGGTTAGGGTTAGGGTTAGCGTGACCGTACAGGTTAGTGTAAGGATTCGGGTTAGGATTAGGGTTAGGTTTAGTGTTGTGGTACAGGTTAGAGATAGGGTTAGGGTTAGTGTTACCATACAGGTTAGGGTTAGGGTTAGGGTTGCAGTACACTTTAGGGTTAATGTTAGGGTTAGTTTTAGGTTTAGGGTTATGGTACATGTTAGGGTGAATGTTAGTGTTAAGGTTAGGGTTACGGTACAAGTTAGGGTTATGGTTAGGTTTAGGGTTAGGGTTACGGTATAGGGTAGTGTTAGGTTTAGGCTTAGGGTTAGCTTTAGGTTTACGTTACAGGTTTGGGTTAGGTTTAGGGTTAGGGTTAGGTTTAGGGATTGGGTTAGGGTTACGGTACAGGTTAGGGTTAGTGTTAGGGTTATGGTACCAGTGTGGTTTAGGGTTAGGTTTAGGGTTAGGTTTACCATACAGGTTAGGTTAGTTTAGGGTTAGGGTTAGAGTTAGGGTTAACTTACAGGTTAGGGTCAGGGTTAGGCTTAGGGTTAGGTTTAGTTTTAGGGTTAGGGTTATGGTACAGGTTATGATTAGCGTTAGGGTTAGGGTTAGGGTTGCGGTACAGGATCGGGTTAGGGTTAGGTTTAGGTTTAGGGTTAGGGTTACGCTACAGGTGATGATTAGGGTTAGGGTTAGGGTTACGGTACAGGTTAGGGTTAGGGTTAAGGTTAGTATTAGGGTTACGGTACAGTGAGGTTTAGGGTTAGGGTTAGGGTTATGGAACAAGTTAGGGTTACGGTTCGGTTTATGGTTTGGGTTTCGGTATAGGTTAGCGCTAGGGTTTAGGTTAGCGTTATGTTTAGGTTTACGGTATACGTTAGGGTTAGTGTTAGTGTTAGGGTAAGAGCTAGGGTTAACGTACAGGTTAGGGTCAGGTTACGGTACAGGTTTGGGTTAGGGTTACGGTTACGGTACACGTTATGTTTAAGTTTAGGGTTAGGGTTACGGTTACGTTACAAGTTAGGGTTACGGTTAGGATTAGGCTTAGGGTTACAGTATAGGTTAGCCTTATTTTTAGGGTTAGGTTTAGGTTTAGGGTGACGGTACAGGTTAGGGTTACGGTTAGGGTTAGGGTTAGGGTTAGGCTTACGGTACAGGTTAGGGTTAGGGTTAGGTTTAGGGTTAGGGTTTGGGTCAGGGTTAGGGTTAGGGTTAGGGTTACGCTACCGGTTACGTTTAGGGTTAGGTTTAGAGTTAGGGTTATGGTACAGGTTATGGTTACTTTTAGCGTTACAGTTAGGATTACGGTACAGGTTAGGGTTAGGTTCAGAGTTATGGTACAGGATAGGTTTAATTTAGGGTTAGGGATAGGGTTATGGTTATGGTACAAGTTAGGTTTACGGTTAGGTTTACGGTTAGGTTACGGTATAGGTTAGCGTTAGGGTTAGGTTTAGGGTTTGGTTTACGGTACGGTACAGGTTAGGGTTAGGGTTAGGGTTAGGGTGCAGGTTAGGGTTAGGTTGAGGGTTAGGCTTAGTGTGAAGGTTATGGTAGGGTTACGGTACCGTTTAGATTTAGGTTAGGTTTAGGGTTAGGGTTACCGTACAGGTTAGGGTCAGGGTTAGTGTCAGTTTAGGGTTAGGTTTGCCATAGAGTTTAGGGTAATGGTTAGGGTTAGTTACAGGTTAGGTTTACAGCTAGGGTTAGGTTTAGGGTTAGGTTTAGGGTTAGTGTACAGGTTAGGGTTTGGTTTAGGGTTAGGCTTATGGTACAGGTTAGTTTTAGGTTTAGGATTAGGGTTAAGTTTACGGTATAGGTTAGGGTTAGGGATAGGGTTATGGTTATGGTACAAGTTAGGTTTACGATTAGGGTTAAGTTTACGGTATAGGTTAGCGTTAGGGTTAGGTTTAGGGTTAGTTTTACAGTACGGTACAGGTTAGGGTTAGGGTTAGGTTTAGGATTAGGTTTTGGGTTAGGTTTACTGTACAGGTTAGGGTTAGGTTTTGTTTTAGGGTTAGGGTTAGGGTTACTGTGCAAGTTAGGGTTACGGTTAGGTTTAGGTTTAGTGTTACAGTATAGGTTAGCGTTAGGGTTAGGGTTAGGTTTTGGGTTACGGATCAGGTTACGGTTACTGTTAAGGTAGGGTAAGGGTTAGGTTTACGGAACAGGTTAGGGTTAGGGTTAGGGTTAGGGTTACGGTACAATTTAGGTTTAAGTTTATGGTGAGGGTTAGTGTTACGGAACAAGTTAGGGTTACGGTTAGGTTTCGGGTTAGGGTTACGGTATAGGTTAGCGTTAGGGTTAGCGTTAGGGTTAGGTTTAGGGTTACGGTACAGGTTAGGGTTAGGGATAGGGTTAGAGTTAGGGTTAAGGTTAGAGTTACCGTACAGGTTAGGGTCAGGGTTAGTGTTAGGGTTAGGGTTGCGTTATAGGTTAGGCTTAGGGTTAGGTTAGGGTTAGGGTTAGGGTTATGTTACAAGGTAGGTTTACGCTTAGGTTTAGGGTTAGGTTTACGGTATTGGTTACCATTAGGGTTAGGATTAGATTTAGGTTTAGTGTTACTGTACTTTTTAAGGTTAGGGTTAGTGTTAGGGTTAGTCAGGGTTAGGTTCATTTTAGGGTTACGATTAGGATACAGGTTATGGTTAGGGTTAGGCTTAGGGTTATGTTACAGTTTAGGGTTTGGGTTTGGGTTAGGGTTAACGTACAGGTAGGGTTAGGTTTAGGGTTATGGGGAGGGTTTCGGTACAGGTTAGGGTTAGCGTTATGGTTAGGGTTACCATACAGGTTAGGGTTAGGGTTAGGTTTAGGGTTAGGGTTACCGTACAGGTTATTGTTAGGGTTAGGGTTAGGGTTAGGGTTAGGGTTAGGGTTGCTGTACAGGTTAGGGTTAGGGTTAGGGTTACGGTACAGGTTAGGGTTAGGTTAGGGTTAGGGTTAGGGTTAGGGTGCAGGTTAGGTTTAGCTTGAGGGTTAGGCTTAGTGTGAAGGTTATGGTAGGGTTACGGTACCGTTTAGATTTAGGTTAGGTTTAGGGTTAGTGTTACCGTACAGGTTAGGGTCAGGGTTAGTGTCAGTTTAGGGTTAGCTTTGCCATAGAGTTTAGGTAATGGTTAGGGTTAGTTACAGGTTAGTTTTACAGCTAGGGTTAGGTTTAGGTTTAGGTTTAGGGTTAGTGTACAGGTTAGGGTTTGGTTTAGGGTTAGGGTTATGGTACAGGTTAGTGTTAGGTTTAGGATTAGGGTTAAGTTTACGGTATAGGTTAGGGTTAGGTTTAGGGTTATGGTTATGGTACTGTTTAGGTTTAGGTTTAGGTTTAGGGTTAGGGTTACTGTACAGGTTTGGGTTAGGGTTAGGGTTAGAGTTAGGGTTAAGGTTATGGTTACCGTACAGGTTAGGGTCAGGGTTATGGTTAGGGTTAGGGTTGCGGTACAGGTTAGGCTTAGGGTTAGGTTAGGGTTAGGGTTAGGGTTATGTTACAAGTTAGGGTTACGTTTAGGTTTAGGGTTAGTTTTACGGTATAGGTTACCATTAGGGTTAGGATTAGATTTAGCTTTAGTGTTACTGTACTTTTTAAGGTTAGGGTCAGTGTTAGGGTTAGATTTAGGGTTAGGTTTATTGTTAGGGTTAGGATTAGGATACAGGTTATGGTTAGGGTTAGGCTTAGGGTTACGTTTCAGTTTAGGTTTAGGTTTAGGGTTAACGTACAGGTAGGGTTAGGTTTAGGGTTATGGGGAGGGTTTCGGTACAGGTTAGGGTTAGCGTTATGGTTAGGGTTACCATACAGGTTAGGGTTAGGGTTAGGTTTAGGGTTAGGGTTACCGTACAGGTTAGTGTCAGGTTTAGGGTTAGGGTTAGCGTTGCGGTACAGGTTAGGGTTAGGGTTAGGGTTAGGGTTAGGGTTAGGGTTAGGTTTAGGCTTACGGTATAGTTTAGGGTGAAGGTTACTGTTAGGGTTACGGTTACGGTACAAGTTAGGTTTACGGTTAGGTTTAGGGTTAGGTTTACGGTATAGGTTAGCGTTAGGATTAGGGTTACGGTTAGGTTTAGGTTACGGTACACGTTAGGATTAGGGTTAGGCTTAGGGTTAGGGTTGGGTTTAGGGTTACGGTACAGGTTAAGGTTAGGTTTAGGGTTTGGGTTAGGGTTACGGTACAGGTTAGGGTTAGTGCTATGGTTACGGTACCAGTGTGGTTTAGGGTTAGGGTTAGAGTTAGGTTTACCGTACAGGTTAGGTTTAGTTTAGGGTTAGGGTTAGAGTTAGGGTTAACGTACAGGTTAGGGTCAGGGTTAGGCTTAGGGTAAGGTTTAGTTTTAGGGCTCGGGTTATGGTACAGGTTATGATTACCGTTAGGGTTAGGGTTAGGTTTGCGGTACAGGATAGGGTTAGGGTTAAGGTTAGGTTTAGGTTTAGAGTTAGGGTTACGGTACAGGTGATGATTAGGGTTAGGGTTAGGGTAACGGTACAGGTTAGGGTAAGGTTTTGGGTCATGTTACGGGACAGGTTTGGGTTAGCGTTACGGTTACGGTACACGTTATGTTTAAGTTTAGGGTTAGGGTTACGGTTATGGTACAAGTTAGGGTTACAATTAGGATGAGGGTTAGGGTTACAGTATAGGTTAGCGTTACGCTTAGGGTTAGGTTTAGGTTTAGTGTTACGGTACAGGTTAGGCTTACGGTTAGGGTTAGGGTTAGGGTTAGGGTTACGGTACAGGTTAAGGTTAGGTTAGGTTTAGGGTTTGGGTTCGGGTTAGGGTTAGGGTTAGGGTTACGGTACCGGTTACTTTTAGGGGTACGTTTAGGGTTAGGGTTATGGTACAGGTTATGGTTAGTTTTAGGGTTACAGTTTGGATTACGGTACAGTTTAGGGTTAGGTTCAGGGTTATGGTACAGGATAGGTTTAAGTTTAGGGTTAGGGATAGGGTTATGGTTATGGTACAAGTTAGGTTTACGGTTAGGTTTACGGTTAGGTTACGGTATAGGTCAGCGTTAGGGTTAGGTTTAGGGTTAGGTTTAGGGTACGGTACAGGTTAGGGTTAGGGTTAGGTTTAGGATTAGGTTTTGGGATAGGTTTACGGTACAGGTTAGGGTTAGGGTTAGGTTTAGGATTAGGTTTTGGGATAGGTTTACGGTACAGGTTAGGGTTAGGGTTAGGTTTAGGATTAGGTTTCGGGTCAGGTTTACGGTACAGGTTAGGGTTAGGTTTAGGTTTAGGGTTAGGGTTAGTGTTACTGTGCAAGTTAGGGTTTCGGATAGGTTTAGGTTTAGTGTTACAGTATAGGTTAGCGTTAGGGTTAGGGTTAGGTTTAGGGTTACGGTACAGGTTACGGTTACAGTTAAGGTTAGGGTAAGGGTTAGGTTTACGGTACGTGTTAGGGTTATGGTTAGGTTTAGGGTTACGGTACAAGTTAGGTTTAAGTTTAGGGTGAGGGTTAGTGTTACGGAACAAGTTAGGGTTACGGTTAGGTTTCGGGTTAGGGTTACGGTATAGGTTAGCGTTAGGGTTAGCGTTAGGGTAAGGTTTAGGGTTGTGGTAGAGGTTAGGGTTAGGGTTAGGGTTAGGGTTACGGTACAGGTTAGGTTTACGGTTAGGGTTAGGGTTAGGGTTACGGTGGAGGTTAGGGTTAGGTTGAGGGTTAGGCATAGCATGAAGGTTATTGTAGGGTTACGGTACCGTTTAGATTTAGGATAGGTTTAGGGTTAGGGTTACTGTACAGGTTAGGGTCATGGTTAGTGTCAGTTTAGGGTTAGGTTTGCCATAGAGTTTAGGGTAATGGTTAGGGTTAGTTACCGGTTAGGTTTAGAGCTATGGTTAAGTTTAGGGTTAGTGTACAGGTTAGGGTTTGGTTTAGGGTTAGGGGTATGGTACAGGTTAGTGTTAGGTTTAGGGTTAGGGTTAAGTTTACGGTATAGGTTAGGGTTAGGGTTAGGGTTAGGGTTAGGGTTAGGGTTATGTTACTGTTTAGGTTTAGGTTTAGGTTTAGATTTGGGTTACTGTACAGGTTAGGGTTAGGGTTAGGGTTAGGTTTAGGCTTACGGTACAGTTTAGGGTGATGTTACTGTTAGGGTTACGTTTACGGTACAAGTTGGTTTACTGTTAGGTTTAGGGTTAGGTTTACGGTATAGGTTAGCTTAGCTTAAGGGTTAGGGTTAGGTTTAGGGTTACAGTACACGTTAGGATTAGGGTGGGTTAGGGTTTAGGTTAGGGTTACGGTACAGGTTAAGATTAGGTTTAGGGTTTGGGTTAGGGTTACGGTACAGGTTAGGGTTTGTGCTAGGGTTACGGTACCAGTGTGGTTTAGGGTTAGGGTTAGAGTTAGGTTTACCGTACAGGTTAGGGTTAGTTTAGGGTTAGGGTTAGAGTTAGGGTTAACGTACAGGTTAGGGTCATGGTTAGGCTTAGGGTAAGGTTTAGTTTTATGGTTAGGGTTATGGTACAGGTTATGATTAGCGTTAGGGTTAGGGTTACGGTACAGGTTAGGGTTAAGTGTAGTATTAGGGTTACGGTACAGTGAGGTTTAGGGTTAGGGTTAGGGTTACGGAACAAGTTAGGGTTAAGTTTCGGTCTAAGATTTGTGTTAAGGTATAGGTTAGCGCTAGGGTTAGGGTTAGGGTTATGTTTAGGTTTACGGTATAGGTTAGGGTTAGTGTTAGGGTTAGGGTTTTGGTACGGGTTAGGGTTTGGGTTACGTTACGAGTTAGGGTTACGATTAGGCTTAGGGTTAGGGTTACAGTATAGGTTAGCCTTACGGTTAGGGTTAGGTTTAGGTTTAGGGTTACAGTACAGGTTAGGGTTACGGTTAGTGTTAGGGTTAGGATTAGGGTTAGGGTTACGGTATAGATTAGGGTTAGGGTTAGGTTTAGGGTTTGGGTTCGGGTTAGGGTTAGGGTTAGGGTTATGGTACCGGATACGTTTAGGGTCAGGTTTAGGGTTAGGGTTATGGTACAGGTTATGGTTAGTTTTAGGCTTATAGTTAGGATTACGGTACAGGTTAGGGTTAGGGTCAGGGTTATGGTACAGGATAGGTTTAATTTATGGTTAGGGATAGGGTTATGGTTATGGTACAAGTTAGGTTTACGGTTAGGTTACGGTATAGGTTAGCGTTAGGGTTAGGTTTAGGGTTAGGTTTAGGGTACGGTACAGGTAAGGGTTAGGTTTAGGATTAGGCTTTGGGTTAGGTTTACGGTACAGGTTAGGGTTAGGTTTAGTTTTAGGGTTAGGGTTAGGGTTACTGTGCAAGTTAGGGTTACGGTTAGGTTTAGGGTTAGTGTTACGGTATAGGTTAGCGTTAGGGTTAGGGTTAGGTTTAGGGTTATGGTACAGGTTACGGTTACGGTTAAGGTAGGGTAAGGGTTAGGTTTACGGTACAGGTTAGGGTTAGGGCTAGGGTTACGGTACAAGTTAGGTTTAAGTTTAGGGTGAGGATTAGTGTTACGGAACAAGTTAGGGTTACGGTTAGGTTTCGGGTTAGGGTTACGGTATAGGTTAGCGTTAGGGTTAGCGTTAGGGTTAGGTTTAGGGTTACGGTACAGTTTAGGGTTAGGGTTAGGGTTACGGTACTGGTTAGGGTTACGGTTAGGGTTAGGGTTAGGGTGCAGGTTAGGGTTAGGTTGAGGGTTAGGCTTAGTGTGAAGGTTATGGTTGGGTTACGGTACCGTTTAGATTTAGGTTAGTTTTAGGGTTATGGTTACCGTACAGGTTAGGGTCAGGGTTAGTGTCAGTTTACGGTTAGGTTTGCCATAGAGTTTAGGGTAATGGTTAGGGTTAGTTACAGGTTAGGTTTACAGCTAGGGTTAGGTTTAGGGTTAGGTTTAGGGTTAGTGTACAGGTTAGGGTTTGGTTTAGGGTTAGGGTTATGGTACAGGTTAGTGTTAGGTTTAGGATTAGGGTTAAGTTTACGGTATACGTTAGGGTTAGGGATAGGGTTATGGTTATGGTACAAGTTAGGTTTACGATTAGGGTTAAGTTTACGGTATAGGTTAGCGTTAGGGTTAGGTTTAGGGTTAGTTTTACAGTACGGTACAGGTTAGGGTTAGGGTTAGGTTTAGGATTAGGTTTTGGGTTAGGTTTACTGTACAGGTTAGGGTTAGGTTTACTTTTAGGTTTAGGGTTAGGGTTACTGTGCAAGTTAGGGTTACGGTTAGGTTTAGGTTTAGTGTTACAGTATAGGTTAGTGTTAGGGTTAGGGTTAGGTTTTGGGTTATGGATCAGGTTACGGTTACGGTTAAGGTAGGGTAAGGGTTAGCTTTACGGAACAGGTTAGGGTTAGGTTTAGGGTTAGGCTTACGGTACAAGTTAGGTTTAAGTTTAGGGGGAGGGTTAGTGTTACGGAACAAGTTAGGGTTACGGTTAGGTTTCGGGTTAGGGTTACGTTATAGGTTAGCGTTTGGGTTAGCGTTAGGGTTAGGTTTAGGGTTACGGTACAGGTGAGGGTTAGGGTTAGGGTTAGAGTTAGGGTTAAGGTTAGAGTTACCGTACAGGTTAGGGTCAGGGTTAGTGTTAGTGTTAGGGTTGCGGTATAGGTTAGACTTAGGGTTAGGTTAGGGTTAGGGTTAGGGTTATGTTACAAGGTAGGGTTACGCTTAGGTTTAGGGTTAGGTTTACGGTATTGGTTACCATTAGGGTTAGGATTAGATTTAGGTTTAGTGTTACTGTACTTTTTAAGGTTAGGGTTAGTGTTAGGGTTAGTCAGGGTTAGGTTCATTGTTAGGGTTACGATTAGGATACAGGTTATGGTTAGGGTTAGGCTTAGGGTTACGTTACAGTTTAGGGTTTGGGTTTGGGGTGGAATTGCTGTACAGGGCGGAAGGTCCAAGTTTAGGAATTTATAGGGGAGGAATTGCGGGTACGAATTTAAGGTAGCATTATAGTGAAATTTACCTAAATTCAAAATTGGGGTAAATTTAAGGCCAAAATTGTCCCCAAATTATTATTAGAAATTGGGGTGGAAGTGCAAGGTGGAATTAAGGGTTAGGGTTGCTGTACAGGTTAGGGTTAGGGTTAGGGTTACGGTACAGGTTAGGGTTACGGTTAGGGTTAGGGTTAGGGTTAGGGTTCAGGTTAGGTTTAGGTTGAGGGTTAGGCTTAGTGTGAAGGTTATGGTAGGGTTACGGTACCGTTTAGATTTAGGTTAGGTTTAGGGTTAGGGTTACCGTACAGGTTAGGGTCAGGGTTAGTGTCAGTTTACGGTTAGGTTTGCCATAGAGTTTAGGGTAATGGTTAGGGTTAGTTACAGGTTAGGTTTACAGCTAGGGTTAGTTTTAGGGTTAGGTTTAGGGTTAGTGTACAGGATAGGGTTTGGTTTAGGGTTAGGGTTATGGTACAGGTTAGTGTTAGGTTTAGGGTTAGGGTTAGGGTTGCGGTACAGGTTAGGCTTAGGGTTAGGTGAGGGTTAGGGTTAGGGTTATGTTACAAGTTAGGGTTACGTTTAGGTTTAGGGTTAGGTTTACGGTATAGGTTACCATTAGGGTTAGGATTAGATTTAGCTTTAGTGTTACTGTACTTTTTAACGTTAGGGTCAGTGTTAGGGTTAGATTTAGGGTTAGGTTTATTGTTAGGATTAGGATTAGGATACAGGTTATGGTTAGGGTTAGGCTTAGGGTTACGTTTCAGTTTAGGGTTAGGTTCAGGGTTAGGGTTAACGTACAGGTAGGGTTAGGTTTAGGATTATGGGGAGGGTTGCGGTATAGGTTAGGGTTAGCGTTATGGTTAGGGTTACCATACAGGTTAGGGTTAGGGTTAGGTTTAGGGTTAGGGTTACCGTACAGGTTAGTGTCAGGTTTAGGGTTAGTGTTAAGTTTACGGTATAGGTTAGGGTTAGGGTTAGGGTTATGGTACTGTTTAGGTTTAGGTTTAGGGTTAGGGTTACTGTACAGGTTAGGGTCAGGGTTAGTGTTAGGGTTAGGGTTGCGGTACAGGTTAGGTTTATGGTTATGTTTAGGGTTAGGGTTATGTTACAAGTTAGGTTTACGGTTAGGTTAGGGTTAGTTTTACGGTATATGTTAGCATTAGGGTTAGGATTAGGGTTAGGTTTAGTGTTACTGTCCAGTTTAGGGTTAGGGTTAGTGTGTGGGTTAGAGTTAGGGTTAGGTTTTGGTTAAGGTTTGGATTAGGGTACAGGTTATGGTTAGGGTTAGACTTAGGATTATGTTCCAGTTTAGGGTTAGGGTTATGTTTAACGTACAGGTAGGGTTAGGGTTAAGGTTAGGGTGAGGGTTGCGGTACAGGTTAGGGTTAGCGTTAGGGTTTGCGTTACCATACAGGTTAGGGTTAGGGTTAGGGTTAGGGTTAGGGTTAGCGTGACCGTACAGGTTAGTGTAAGGATTCGGGTTAGGATTAGGGTTAGGTTTAGTGTTGTGGTACAGGTTAGAGATAGGGTTAGGGTTAGTGTTACCGTACAGGTTAGGGTTAGGGTTAGGGTTGCAGTACACTTTAGGGTTAATGTTAGGGTTAGTTTTAGGTTTAGGGTTATGGTACATGTTAGGGTGAATGTTAGTGTTAAGGTTAGGGTTACGGTACAAGTTAGGGTTATGGTTAGGTTTAGGGTTAGGGTTACGGTATAGGGTAGTGTTAGGTTTAGGCTTAGGGTTAGCTTTAGGTTTATGTTACAGGTTTGGGTTAGGTTTAGGGTTAGGGTTAGGTTTAGGGATTGGGTTAGGGTTACGGTACAGGTTAGGGTTAGTGTTAGGGTTATGGTACCAGTGTGGTTTAGGGTTAGGTTTAGGGTTAGGTTTACCATACAGGTTAGGTTAGTTTAGGGTTAGGGTTAGAGTTAGGGTTAACTTACAGGTTAGGGTCAGGGTTAGGCTTAGGGTTAGGTTTAGTTTTAGGGTTAGGGTTATGGTACAGGTTATGATTAGCGTTAGGGTTAGGGTTAGGGTTGCGGTACAGGATCGGGTTAGGGTTAGGTTTAGGTTTAGGGTTAGGGTTACGCTACAGGTGATGATTAGGGTTAGGGTTAGGGTTACGGTACAGGTTAGGGTTAGGGTTAAGGTTAGTATTAGGGTTACGGTACAGTGAGGTTTAGGGTTAGGGTTAGGGTTATGGAACAAGTTAGGGTTACGGTTCGGTTTATGGTTTGGGTTTCGGTATAGGTTAGCGCTAGGGTTAGGGTTAGCGTTATGTTTAGGTTTACGGTATAGGTTAGGGTTAGTGTTAGGGTTAGGGTAAGAGCTAGGGTTAACGTACAGGTTAGGGTCAGGTTACGGTACAGGTTTGGGTTAGGGTTACGGTTACGGTACACGTTATGTGTAAGTTTAGGGTTAGGGTTACGGTTACGTTACAAGTTAGGGTTACGGTTAGGATTAGGCTTAGGGTTACAGTATAGGTTAGCCTTATTGTTAGGGTTAGGTTTAGGTTTAGGGTGACGGTACAGGTTAAGGTTACGGTTAGGGTTAGGGTTAGGGTTAGGCTTACGGTACAGTTTAGGGTTAGGGTTAGGTTTAGGGTTAGGGTTTGGGTCAGGGTTAGGTTTAGGGTTAGGGTTACGCTACCGGTTACGTTTAGGGTTAGGTTTAGAGTTAGGGTTATGGTACAGGTTATGGTTAGTTTTAGCGTTACAGTTAGGATTACGGTACAGGTTAGGGTTAGGTTCAGAGTTATGGTACAGGATAGGTTTAATTTAGGGTTAGGGATAGGGTTATGGTTATGGTACAAGTTAGGTTTACGGTTAGGTTTACGGTTAGGTTACGGTATAGGTTAGCGTTAGGGTTAGGTTTAGGGTTAGGTTTACGGTACGGTACAGGTTAGGGTTAGGGGTAGGATTAGGATTAGGTTTTGGGTTAGGTTTACGGTACACGTTTGGGTTAGGTTTAGTTTTAGGGTTAGGGTTAGGGTTACTGTGCAAGTTAGGGTTACGGTTAGGTTTAGGGTTAGTGTTACAGTATATGTTAGCTTTAGGGTTAGGTTTAGGTTTAGGGTTACGGTACAGGTTACTGTTACGGTTAAGGTAGGGTAAGGGTTAGGTTTACGGTACAGGTTAGGGTTAGGCTTAGGGTTACAGTACAAGTTAGGTTTAAGTTTAGGGTGAGGGTTAGTGTTACGGAACAAGTTAGGGTTACGGTTAGGTTTCGGGTTAGAGTTACGGTATAGGTTAGCGTTAGGGTTAGCGTTAGGGTTAGGTTTAGGGTTACGGTACAGGTTAGGGTTAGGGTTAGGGTTAGGGTTAGGGTTACCGTACATTTTAGGGTTACGGTTAGGGTTAGGGTTAGGTTTAGGGTTACGGTGCAGGTTAGGGTTATGTTGAGGGTTAGGCTTAGTGTGAAGTTTATGGTAGGGTTACGGTACCATTTAGATTTAGGTTAGTTTTAGGGTTAGGGTTACCATACAGGTTAGGGTCAGGGTTAGTGTCAGTTTAGGGTTAGGTTTGCCATAGAGTTTAGGGTAATAGTTAGGGTTAGTTACAGGTTAGGTTTAGAACTAGGGTTAGGTTTAGGGTTAGGTTTAGGGTTAGTGTAGACGTTAGGGTTTGTTTAGGGTTAGGGTTATGGTACAGGTTAGTGTTAGGTTTAGGGTTAGTGTTAAGTTTACGGTATAGGTTAGGGTTAGGGTTAGGGTTAGGGTTATGGTACTGTTTAGGTTTAGGTTTAGGTTTAGGTTTAGGGTTAGGGTTACTGTACAGGTTAGCGTTAGCGTTGGGTTAGGGTTAGGGTTGGGTTAGGGTTAGGGTTGCGGTACAGGTTAGGCTTAGGGTTAGGTTAGGGTTAGGGTTAGGGTTATGTTACAAGTTAGGGTTACAGTTAGGTTTAGGGTTAGGTTTACGGTGTAGGTTACCATTAGGGTTAGGATTAGATTTAGCTTTAGTGTTACTGTACTTTTTAAGGTTAGGTTTAGTGTTAGGTTTAGAGTCAGGGTTAGGTTTATTGTTAGGGTTACGATTAGTATACAGGTTATGGTTAGGTTTAGGCTTAGGGTTAATTTACATTTTGGGGTTAGGGTTCGGGTTAGGGTTAACGTACAGGTAGGGTTAGGTTTAGGGTTATGGGGAGGGTTGCGGTACAGGTTAGTGTTACCGTTATGGTTAGGGTTACCATACAGGTTAGGGTTAGGGTTAGGTTTAGGGTAGGGTACCGTACAGGTAGTGTCAGGGTTAGGGTTAGGGTTAGGGTTGCTGTACAGGTTAGGGTTAGGGTTAGGGTTAGGTTTAGGTTTAGGTTTAGGGTTAGGCTTACGGTACAGTTTAGGGTGAAGGTTACTGTTAGGGTTACCGTTACGGTACAAGTTAGGTTTACGGTTAGGTTTAGGGTTAGGTTTACGGTATAGGTTAGCGTTAGGTTTAGGGTTAGTGTTAGGTTTAGGGTTACGGTACACGTTAGGATTAGGCTTAAGGTTAGGGTTAGGGTTAGGATTAGGTTTAGGGTTCCGGTACAGGTTAAGGTTAGGTTTAGGGTTTGGGTTAGGGTTACGGTACAGGTTAGGGTTAGTGCTAGGGTTATGGTACCAGTGTGGTTTAGGGTTAGGGTTAGAGTTAGGTTTACCGTACAGGTTAGGGTTAGTTTAGGGTTAGGGTTAGAGTTAGGGTTAACGTACAGGTTAGGGTCAGGGTTGGGCTTAGGGTAAGGTTTAGTTTTAGCGTTAGGGTTATGGTACATGTTATGATTAGCATTAGGGTTAGGGTTAGGGTTGCGGTACAGGATAGGGTTAGGGTTAGGGATAGGTTTATGTTTAGGGTTAGGGTTACGGTACAGGTGATGATTACGGTTAGGGTTAGGGTTACGGTACAGGTTACGGTTAAGGTTAGTATTAGGGTTACGGTACAGTGAGGTTTAGGGTTAGGGTTAGGGTTACGGAACAAGTTTGGGTTACGGTTCGGTTTAAGATTTGGTTTAAGGTATAGGTTAGCTCTAGGGTTAGGGTTAGGGTTATGTTTAAGTTTACGGTATAGGTTAGGGTTAGTGTTAGGGTTAGGGTTTTGGTACGGGTTAGGGTTACGGTTTGGGTCATGTTACGGGACAGGTTTGGGTTAGCGTTACGGTTAAGGTACACGTTATGTTAAGTTTAGGGTTAGGGTTAGGGTTACGTTACGAGTTAGGGTTACGATTAGGCTTAGGGTTACGGTTACAGTATAGGTTAACGTTACGGTTAGGGTTAGGGTTAGGTTTAGGGTTACGGTACAGGTTAGGGTTACGGTTAGGTTTAGGGTTAGCGTTAGGGTTAGGGTTACGGTACAGGTTACGTTTAGGGTTAGGTTTAGGGTTAGGGTTATGGTACAGGTTATGGTTAGTTTTAGGCTTACAGTTAGGATTTAGGTACAGGTTAGGGTTAGGGTCAGGGTTATGGTACAGAATAGGTTTAATTTAGGGTTAGGGATAGGGTTATGGTTATGGTACACGTTAGGTTTACGGTTAGGTTACGGTATAGGTTAGCGTTAGGGTTAGGTTTAGGGTTAGGTTTAGGGTACGGTACAGGTTAGGGTTATGGTTAGGTTTAGGATTAGGTTTTGGGTTAGGTTTACGGTACAGGTTGGGGTTAGGTTTAGTTTTAGGGTTAGGGTTAGGGTTACTGTGCAAGTAGGGTTACGGTTAGGTTTAGGGTTAGTGTTACGGTATAGGTTAGCGTTAGGGTTAGGGTTAGGTTTAGGGTTATGGTACAGGTTACGGTTACGGTTAAGGTAGGGTAAGGGTTAGGTTTACGGTACAGGTTAGGGTTAGGGCTAGGGTTACGGTACAAGTTAGGTTTAAGTTTAGGGTGAGGGTTAGTGTTACGGAACAAGTTAGGGTTACGGTTAGGTTTCGGGTTAGGGTTACGGTTTAGGTTAGCATTAGGGTTAGCGTTAGGGTACGTTTAGGGTTACGGTACAGGTTAGGGTTAGGGTTAGGGTAAGAGTTAGGGTTAAGGTTAGAGTTACCGTACAGGTTAGGGTCAGGGTTAGTGTTAGGGTTAGGGTTGCGGTACAGGTTAGGGTTAGGGTTAGGTTTAGGGTTTGGGTTCGGGTTAGGGTTAGGGTTAGGGTTACGGTACCGGTTACGTTTATGGTTAGGTTTAGGGTTAGGGTTATGGTACAGGTTATGGTTAGTTTTAGGCTTACAGTTAGGATTACGGTAGGGGTTAGGGTTAGGGTCAGGGTTAAGGTACAGGATAGGTTTAATTTAGGGTTAGGGATATGATTATGCTTATGGTACAAGTTAGGTTTACGGTTAGGTTACAGTATAGGTTAGCGTTATGGTTAGGTTTAGGGTACGGTACAGGTTAGGGTTCGGATTAGGTTTAGGATTAGGTTTTGGGTTAGGTTTACGGTACAGGTTAGGGTTAGGTTTAGGGTTAGGGTTAGGGTTAGGGTTACTGTGCAAGTTAGAGTTACGGTTAGGTTTATGGTTAGAGTTATGGTATAGGTTAGTGTTAGGGTTAGGGTTAGGTTTAGGGTTACGGTACAGGTTACGGTTACGTTTAAGGTAGGGTAAGGGTTAGGTTTACGGTACAGGTTAGGGTTAGGGTTAGGGTTAGGGTTACAGTACAAGTTAGGTTTAAGTTTAGGGTGAGGGTTAGTGTTACGGAACAAGTTAGGGTTACGGTTAGGTTTCGGGTTAGGTTTACGGTATAGGTTAGCGTTAGGGTTAGCGTTAGGGTTAGGTTTAGGGTTACGGTACAGGTTAGGGTTAGGGTTAGGGTTACGGTACAGGTTAGGGTTAGGGTGCAGGTTAGGGTTAGGTTGAGGGTTAGGCTTAGTGTGAAGGTTATGGTAGGGTTACGGTACCGTTTAGATTTAGGTTAGGTTTAGGGTTAGGGTTACCGTACAGGTTAGGGTCAGGGTTAGTGTCAGTTTAGGGTTAGGTTTGCCATAGAGTTTAGGGTAATGGTTAGGGTTAGTTACAGGTTAGGTTTACAGCTAGGGTTAGGTTTAGGGTTAGGTTTAGGGTTAGTGTACAGGTTAGGGTTTGGTTTAGGGTTAGGCTTATGGTACAGGTTAGTTTTAGGTTTAGGATTAGGGTTAAGTTTACGGTATAGGTTAGGGTTAGGGATAGGGTTATGGTTATGGTACAAGTTAGGTTTATGGTTAGGTTACGGTATAGGTTAGCGTTAGGGTTAGGTTTAGGGTTAGTTTTAGGGTACGGTACAGGTTAGGGTTAGGGTTAGGTTTAGGATTAGGTTTTGGGTTAGGTTTACTGTACAGGTTAGAGTTAGGTTTAGTTTTAGGTTTAGGGTTAGGGTTACTGTGCAAGTTAGGGTTACGGTTAGGTTTAGGGTTAGTGTTACAGTATAGGTTAGCGTTAGGGTTAGGGTTAGGTTTAGGGTTACGGTACAGGTTACGGTTACGGTTAAGGTAGGGTAAGGGTTAGGTTTACGGAACAGGTTAGGGTTAGGGTTAGGGTTAGGGTTAGGGTTACGGTACAAGTTAGGTTTAAGTTTAGGGTGAGGGTTAGTGTTACGGAACAAGTTAGGGTTACGGTTAGGTTTCGGGTTAGGGTTACGGTATAGGTTAGCGTTAGGGTTAGCGTTAGGGTTAGGTTTAGGGTTACGGTACAGGTTAGGGTTAGGGTTAGGGTTAGAGATAGGGTTAAGGTTAGAGTTACCGTACAGGTTAGGGTCAGGGTTAGTGTTAGGGTTAGGGTTGCGGTATAGGTTAGGCTTAGGGTTAG
The DNA here is from genome assembly GCA_017311455.1 of Otocyon megalotis megalotis. Taxonomy (NCBI): domain Eukaryota; kingdom Metazoa; phylum Chordata; class Mammalia; order Carnivora; family Canidae; genus Otocyon; species Otocyon megalotis. Next base: position 18,413 of record JAEUCK010008339.1, read on the forward strand.
GTTAGGGTTAGGGTTAGGGTTATGTTACAAGGTAGGGTTACGCTTAGGTTTAGGGTTAGGTTTGCGGTATAGGTTACCATTAGGGTTAGGATTAGATTTAGGTTTAGTGTTACTGTACTTTTTAAGGTTTGGGTTAGTGTTAAGGTTTGTCAGGGTTAGGTTCATTGTTAGGGTTACGATTAGGATACAGGTTATGGTTAGGGTTAGGCTTAGGGTTACGTTTCAGTTTAGGGTTAGGGTTTGGGTTAGGGTTAACGTACAGGTAGGGTTAGGTTTAGGCTTATGGGGAGGGTTGTGGTACAGGTTAGGGTTAGCGTTATGGTTAGGGTTACCATACAGGTTAGGGTTAGGGTTAGGTTTAGGGTTAGGGTTACCGTACAGGTTATTGTTAGGGTTAGGGTTAGGGTTAGGGTGCAGGTTAGGTTTAGGTTGAGGGTTAGGCTTAGTGTGAAGGTTATGGTAGGGTTACGGTACCGTTTAGATTTAGGTTAGGTTTAGGGTTAGGGTTACCGTACAGGTTAGGGTCAGGGTTAGTGTCAGTTTAGGGTTAGGTTTGCCATAGAGTTTAGGGTAATGGTTAGGGTTAGTTACAGGTTAGGTTTAGGGTTAGTGTACAGGTTAGGGTTTGGTTTAGGGTTAGGGTTATGGTACAGGTTAGTGTTAGGTTTAGGGTTAGGGTTAAGTTTACGGTATAGGTTAGGTTTAGGGTTAGGGTTAGGGTTGCGGTACAGGTTAAGGTTAGGTTTAGCGTTTGGGTTAGGGTTACGGTACAGGTTAGGGTTAGTGCTAGGGTTACGGTACCAGTGTGGTTTAGGGTTAGGGTTAGAGTTTGGTTTACCGTACAGGTTAGGGTTAGTTTAGGGTTAGGGTTAGAGTTAGGGTTAACGTACACGTTAGGGTCATGGTTAGGCTTAGGGTAAGGTTTAGTTTTAGGGTTAGGGTTATGGTAGAGGTTATGATTAGCGTTAGGGTTAGGGTTACGGTACAGGTTAGGGTTAAGTTTAGTATTAGGGTTACGGTACAGTGAGGTTTAGGGTTAGGGTTAGGGTTACGGAACAAGTTAGTGTTAAGGTTCGGTTTAAGATTTGGGTTAAGGTATAGGTTAGCGCTAGGTTTAGGGTTAGGGTTATGTTTAGGTTTACGGTATAGGTTAGGGTTAGTGTTAGGGTTAGGGTTTTGGTACGGGTTAGGGTTAGGGTTGGGTCATGTTACGGGACAGGTTTGGGTTAGCGTTATGGTTACGGTACACGTTATGTTTAAGTTTAGGGTTAGGGTTAGGGTTACGTTACGAGTTAGGGTTACGATTAGGCTTAGGGTTAGGGTTACAGTATAGGTTAGCGTTAGGGTTAGGGTTAGGTTTAGGTTTAGGGTTACAGTACAGGTTAGGGTTACGGTTAGTGTTAGTGTTAAGGTTAGGGTTAGGGTTACGGTACCGCTTACGTTTAGGGTTAGGTTTAGGGTTAGGGTTATGGTACAGGTTATGGTTAGTTTTAGGCTTACAGTTAGGATTACGGTACAGGTTAGGGTTAGGGTCAGGTTTATGGTACAGGATAGGTTTAATTTAGGGTTAGGGATAGGGTTATGGTTATGGTACAAGTTAGGTTTACGGTTAGGTTTACGGTTAGGTTACGGTATAGGTTAGCGGTAGGGTTAGGTTTAGGGTTAGGTATAGGGTACGGTACAGGTTAGGGTTAGGGTTAGGTTTACGGTACAGGTTAGGGTTAGGTTTAGTTTTAGGGTTAGGGTTAGGGTTACTGTGCAAGTTAGGGTTACGTTTAGGTTTAGGATTAGTGTTTTGGTATAGGTTAGCGTTAGGGTTAGGGTTAGGTTTAGGGTTACGGTACAGGTTACGGTTACGGTTAAGGTAGGGTAAGGGTTAGTTTTACGGTACAGGTTAGAGTTAGGGTTAGGGTTAGGGTTACGGTACAAGTTAGGTTTAAGTTTAGGGTGAGGGTTAGTGTTACGGAACAAGTTAGGGTTACAGTTAGGTTTCGGGTTAGGGTTACGGTATAGGTTAGCGTTAGGGTTTGCGTTAGGTTTAGGTTTAGGGTTACGGTACAGGTTAGGGTTAGGGTTAGGGTTAGGGTTACTTTACAGTTTAGGATTACGGTTAGGGTTAGGGTTTGGTTTAAGGTTACGGTGCAGGTTAGGGTTAGGTTGAGGGTTAGGCTTAGCGTGAAGTTTATGGTAGGGTTACGGTACCGTTTAGATTTAGGTTAGGTTTAGGGGTAGGGTTACCGTACAGGTTAGGGTCAGGGTTAGTGTCAGTTTAGGTTTAGGTTTGCCATAGAGTTTAGGGTAATGGTTAGGGTTAGTTACAGGTTAGGTTTAGAGCTAGGGTTAGGTTTAGGGTTAGTGTAGAGGTTAGGGTTTGGTTTAGGGTTAGGGTTATGGTACAGGTTAGTGTTAGGTTTAGGGTTAGTGTTAAGTTTACGGTATAGGTTAGGGTTAGGGTTAGGGTTATGGTACTGTTTAGGTTTAGGTTTAGGGTTAGGGTTACTGTACAGGTTAGGGTCAGGGTTAGTGTTAGGGTTAGGGTTGCGGTACAGGTTAGGTTTATGGTTATGTTAGGGTTAGGGTTATGTTACAAGTTAGGTTTACGGTTAGGTTAGGGTTAGTTTTACGGTATATGTTAGCATTAGGGTTAGGATTAGGGTTAGGTTTAGTGTTACTGTCCAGTTTAGGGTTAGGGTTAGTGTGTGGGTTAGAGTTAGGGTTAGGTTTTGGTTAAGGTTTGGATTAGGGTACAGGTTATGGTTAGGGTTAGACTTAGGATTATGTTCCAGTTTAGGGTTAGGGTTATGTTTAACGTACAGGTAGGGTTAGGGTTAAGGTTAGGGTGAGGGTTGCGGTACAGGTTAGGGTTAGCGTTAGGGTTTGCGTTACCATACATGTTAGGGTTAGGGTTAGGGTTAGGGTTAGGGTTAGGGTTAGCGTGACCGTACAGGTTAGTGTAAGGATTCAGGTTAGGATTAGGGTTAGGTTTAGTGTTGTGGTACAGGTTAGAGATAGGGTTAGGGTTAGTGTTACCGTACAGGTTAGGGTTAGGGTTAGGGTTGCAGTACACTTTAGGGTTAATGTTAGGGTTAGTTTTAGGTTTAGGGTTATGGTACATGTTAGGGTGAATGTTAGTGTTAAGGTTAGGGTTACGGTACAAGTTAGGGTTATGGTTAGGTTTAGGGTTAGGGTTACGGTATAGGGTAGTGTTAGGTTTAGGCTTAGGGTTAGCTTTAGGTTTATGTTACAGGTTTGGGTTAGGTTTAGGGTTAGGGTTAGGTTTAGGGATTGGGTTAGGGTTACGGTACAGGTTAGGGTTAGTGTTAGGGTTATGGTACCAGTGTGGTTTAGGGTTAGGTTTAGGGTTAGGTTTACCATACAGGTTAGGTTAGTTTAGGGTTAGGGTTAGAGTTAGGGTTAACTTACAGGTTAGGGTCAGGGTTAGGCTTAGGGTTAGGTTTAGTTTTAGGGTTAGGGTTATGGTACAGGTTATGATTAGCGTTAGGGTTAGGGTTAGGGTTGCGGTACAGGATCGGGTTAGGGTTAGGTTTAGGTTTAGGGTTAGGGTTACGCTACAGGTGATGATTAGGGTTAGGGTTAGGGTTACGGTACAGGTTAGGGTTAGGGTTAAGGTTAGTATTAGGGTTACGGTACAGTGAGGTTTAGGGTTAGGGTTAGGGTTATGGAACAAGTTAGGGTTACGGTTCGGTTTATGGTTTGGGTTTCGGTATAGGTTAGCGCTAGGGTTAGGGTTAGCGTTATGTTTAGGTTTACGGTATAGGTTAGGGTTAGTGTTAGGGTTAGGGTAAGAGCTAGGGTTAACGTACAGGTTAGGGTCAGGTTACGGTACAGGTTTGGGTTAGGGTTACGGTTACGGTACACGTTATGTGTAAGTTTAGGGTTAGGGTTACGGTTACGTTACAAGTTAGGGTTACGGTTAGGATTAGGCTTAGGGTTACAGTATAGGTTAGCCTTATTGTTAGGGTTAGGTTTAGGTTTAGGGTGACGGTACAGGTTAAGGTTACGGTTAGGGTTAGGGTTAGGGTTAGGCTTACGGTACAGTTTAGGGTTAGGGTTAGGTTTAGGGTTAGGGTTTGGGTCAGGGTTAGGGTTAGGGTTAGGGTTACGCTACCGGTTACGTTTAGGGTTAGGTTTAGAGTTAGGGTTATGGTACAGGTTATGGTTAGTTTTAGCGTTACAGTTAGGATTACGGTACAGGTTAGGGTTAGGTTCAGAGTTATGGTACAGGATAGGTTTAATTTAGGGTTAGGGATAGGGTTATGGTTATGGTACAAGTTAGGTTTACGGTTAGGTTTACGGTTAGGTTACGGTATAGGTTAGCGTTAGGGTTAGGTTTAGGGTTAGGTTTACGGTACGGTACAGGTTAGGGTTAGGGGTAGGATTAGGATTAGGTTTTGGGTTAGGTTTACGGTACACGTTTGGGTTAGGTTTAGTTTTAGGGTTAGGGTTAGGGTTACTGTGCAAGTTAGGGTTACGGTTAGGTTTAGGGTTAGTGTTACAGTATATGTTAGCTTTAGGGTTAGGTTTAGGTTTAGGGTTACGGTACAGGTTACTGTTACGGTTAAGGTAGGGTAAGGGTTAGGTTTACGGTACAGGTTAGGGTTAGGCTTAGGGTTACAGTACAAGTTAGGTTTAAGTTTAGGGTGAGGGTTAGTGTTACGGAACAAGTTAGGGTTACGGTTAGGTTTCGGGTTAGAGTTACGGTATAGGTTAGCGTTAGGGTTAGCGTTAGGGTTAGGTTTAGGGTTACGGTACAGGTTAGGGTTAGGGTTAGGGTTAGGGTTAGGGTTACCGTACATTTTAGGGTTACGGTTAGGGTTAGGGTTAGGTTTAGGGTTACGGTGCAGGTTAGGGTTATGTTGAGGGTTAGGCTTAGTGTGAAGTTTATGGTAGGGTTACGGTACCATTTAGATTTAGGTTAGTTTTAGGGTTAGGGTTACCGTACAGGTTAGGGTCAGGGTTAGTGTCAGTTTAGGGTTAGGTTTGCCATAGAGTTTAGGGTAATAGTTAGGGTTAGTTACAGGTTAGGTTTAGAACTAGGGTTAGGTTTAGGGTTAGGTTTAGGGTTAGTGTAGACGTTAGGGTTTGTTTAAGGTTAGGGTTATGGTACAGGTTAGTGTTAGGTTTAGGGTTAGTGTTAAGTTTACGGTATAGGTTAGGGTTAGGGTTAGGGTTAGGGTTATGGTACTGTTTAGGTTTAGGTTTAGGTTTAGGTTTAGGGTTAGGGTTACTGTACAGGTTAGCGTTAGGGTTGGGTTAGGGTTAGGGTTGGGTTAGGGTTAGGGTTGCGGTACAGGTTAGGCTTAGGGTTAGGTTAGGGTTAGGGTTAGGGTTATGTTACAAGTTAGGGTTACAGTTAGGTTTAGGGTTAGGTTTACGGTGTAGGTTACCATTAGGGTTAGGATTAGATTTAGCTTTAGTGTTACTGTACTTTTTAAGGTTAGGTTTAGTGTTAGGTTTAGAGTCAGGGTTAGGTTTATTGTTAGGGTTACGATTAGTATACAGGTTATGGTTAGGTTTAGGCTTAGGGTTAATTTACATTTTGGGGTTAGGGTTCGGGTTAGGGTTAACGTACAGGTAGGGTTAGGTTTAGGGTTATGGGGAGGGTTGCGGTACAGGTTAGTGTTACCGTTATGGTTAGGGTTACCATACAGGTTAGGGTTAGGGTTAGGTTTAGGGTAGGGTACCGTACAGGTAGTGTCAGGGTTAGGGTTAGGGTTAGGGTTGCTGTACAGGTTAGGGTTAGGGTTAGGGTTAGGTTTAGGTTTAGGTTTAGGGTTAGGCTTACGGTACAGTTTAGGGTGAAGGTTACTGTTAGGGTTACCGTTACGGTACAAGTTAGGTTTACGGTTAGGTTTAGGGTTAGGTTTACGGTATAGGTTAGCGTTAGGTTTAGGGTTAGTGTTAGGTTTAGGGTTACGGTACACGTTAGGATTAGGCTTAAGGTTAGGGTTAGGGTTAGGATTAGGTTTAGGGTTCCGGTACAGGTTAAGGTTAGGTTTAGGGTTTGGGTTAGGGTTACGGTACAGGTTAGGGTTAGTGCTAGGGTTATGGTACCAGTGTGGTTTAGGGTTAGGGTTAGAGTTAGGTTTACCGTACAGGTTAGGGTTAGTTTAGGGTTAGGGTTAGAGTTAGGGTTAACGTACAGGTTAGGGTCAGGGTTTGGGCTTAGGGTAAGGTTTAGTTTTAGCGTTAGGGTTATGGTACATGTTATGATTAGCATTAGGGTTAGGGTTAGGGTTGCGGTACAGGATAGGGTTAGGGTTAGGGATAGGTTTATGTTTAGGGTTAGGGTTACGGTACAGGTGATGATTACGGTTAGGGTTAGGGTTACGGTACAGGTTACGGTTAAGGTTAGTATTAGGGTTACGGTACAGTGAGGTTTAGGGTTAGGGTTAGGGTTACGGAACAAGTTTGGGTTACGGTTCGGTTTAAGATTTGGTTTAAGGTATAGGTTAGCTCTAGGGTTAGGGTTAGGGTTATGTTTAAGTTTACGGTATAGGTTAGGGTTAGTGTTAGGGTTAGGGTTTTGGTACGGGTTAGGGTTACGGTTTGGGTCATGTTACGGGACAGGTTTGGGTTAGCGTTACGGTTAAGGTACACGTTATGTTAAGTTTAGGGTTAGGGTTAGAGTTACGTTACGAGTTAGGGTTACGATTAGGCTTAGGGTTACGGTTACAGTATAGGTTAACGTTACGGTTAGGGTTAGGGTTAGGTTTAGGGTTACGGTACAGGTTAGGGTTACGGTTAGGTTTAGGGTTAGCGTTAGGGTTAGGGTTACGGTACAGGTTACGTTTAGGGTTAGGTTTAGGGTTAGGGTTATGGTACAGGTTATGGTTAGTTTTAGGCTTACAGTTAGGATTTAGGTACAGGTTAGGGTTAGGGTCAGGGTTATGGTACAGAATAGGTTTAATTTAGGGTTAGGGATAGGGTTATGGTTATGGTACACGTTAGGTTTACGGTTAGGTTACGGTATAGGTTAGCGTTAGGGTTAGGTTTAGGGTTAGGTTTAGGGTACGGTACAGGTTAGGGTTATGGTTAGGTTTAGGATTAGGTTTTGGGTTAGGTTTACGGTACAGGTTGGGGTTAGGTTTAGTTTTAGGGTTAGGGTTAGGGTTACTGTGCAAGTAGGGTTACGGTTAGGTTTAGGGTTAGTGTTACGGTATAGGTTAGCGTTAGGGTTAGTGTTAGGTTTAGGGTTACGGTACAGGTTACGGTTACGGTTAAGGTAGGGTAAGGGTTAGGTTTACGATACAGGTTAGGGTTAGGGTTAGGGCTAGGGTTACGGTACAAGTTAGGTTTAAGTTTAGGGTGAGGGTTAGTGTTACGGAACAAGTTAGGGTTACGGTTAGGTTTCGGGTTAGGGTTACGGTTTAGGTTAGCATTAGGGTTAGCGTTAGGGTACGTTTAGGGTTACGGTACAGGTTAGGGTTAGGGTTAGGGTAAGAGTTAGGGTTAAGGTTAGAGTTACCGTACAGGTTAGGGTCAGGGTTAGTGTTAGGGTTAGGGTTGCGGTACAGGTTAGGGTTAGGGTTAGGTTTTGGTTTGGGTTCGGGTTAGGGTTAGGGTTAGGGTTACGGTACCGGTTACGTTTATGGTTAGGTTTAGGGTTAGGGTTATGGTACAGGTTATGGTTAGTTTTAGGCTTACAGTTAGGATTACGGTAGGGGTTAGGGTTAGGGTCAGGGTTAAGGTACAGGATAGGTTTAATTTAGGGTTAGGGATATGATTATGCTTATGGTACAAGTTAGGTTTACGGTTAGGTTACAGTATAGGTTAGCGTTATGGTTAGGTTTAGGGTACGGTACAGGTTAGGGTTCGGATTAGGTTTAGGATTAGGTTTTGGGTTAGGTTTACGGTACAGGTTAGGGTTAGGTTTAGGTTTAGGGTTAGGGTTAGGGTTACTGTGCAAGTTAGAGTTACGGTTAGGTTTAGGGTTAGAGTTATGGTATAGGTTAGGGTTAGGGTTAGGGTTAGGTTTAGGGTTACGGTACAGGTTACGGTTACGTTTAAGGTAGGGTAAGGGTTAGGTTTACGGTACAGGTTAGGGTTAGGGTTAGGGTTAGGGTTACAGTACAAGTTAGGTTTAAGTTTAGGGTGAGGGTTAGTGTTACGGAACAAGTTAGGGTTACGGTTAGGTTTCGGGTTAGGTTTACGGTATAGGTTAGCGTTAGGGTTAGCGTTAGGGTTAGGTTTAGGGTTACGGTACAGGTTAGGGTTAGGGTTAGGGTTACGGTACAGGTTAGGGTTAGGGTGCAGGTTAGGGTTAGGTTGAGGGTTAGGCTTAGTGTGAAGGTTATGGTAGGGTTACGGTACCGTTTAGATTTAGGTTAGGTTTAGGGTTAGGGTTACCGTACAGGTTAGGGTCAGGGTTAGTGTCAGTTTAGGGTTAGGTTTGCCATAGAGTTTAGGGTAATGGTTAGGGTTAGTTACAGGTTAGGTTTACAGCTAGGGTTAGGTTTAGGGTTAGGTTTAGGGTTAGTGTACAGGTTAGGGTTTGGTTTAGGGTTAGGCTTATGGTACAGGTTAGTTTTAGGTTTAGGATTAGGGTTAAGTTTACGGTATAGGTTAGGGTTAGGGATAGGGTTATGGTTATGGTACAAGTTAGGTTTATGGTTAGGTTACGGTATAGGTTAGCGTTAGGGTTAGGTTTAGGGTTAGGTTTAGGGTACGGTACAGGTTACGGTTAGGGTTAGGTTTAGGATTAGGTTTGGGTTAGGTTTACTGTACAGGTTAGGGTTAGGTTTAGGTTTAGGGTTAGGATTAGGGTTTCTGTGCAAGTTAGGGTTATGGTTTGGTTTAGGGTTAGTGTTACGGTATAGGTTAGCGTTAGGTTTAGGGTTAGGTTTAGGGTTACGGTACAGGTTACGGTTACGGTTAAGGTAGGGTAAGGGTTAGGTTTACGGAACAGGTTAGGGTTAGGGTTAGGGTTAGGGTTAGGGTTACGGTACAAGTTAGGTTTAAGTTTAGGGTGAGGGTTAGTGTTACGGAACAAGTTAGGGTTACGGTTAGGTTTCGGGTTAGGGTTACGGTATAGGTTAGCGTTAGGTTTAGCGTTAGGGTTAGGTTTAGGGTTACGGTACAGGTTAGGGTTAGTGTTAGGGTTAGAGTTAGGGTTAAGGTTAGAGTTACCGTACAGGTTAGGGTCAGGGTTAGTGTTAGGGTTAGGGTTGCGTTATAGGTTAGGCTTAGGGTTAGGTTAGGGTTAGGGTTAGGGTTATGTTACAAGGTAGGGTTACGCTTAGGTTTAGGGTTAGGTTTGCGGTATAGGTTACCATTAGGGTTAGGATTAGATTTAGGTTTAGTGTTACTGTACTTTTTAAGGTTTGGGTTAGTGTTAAGGTTTGTCAGGGTTAGGTTCATTGTTAGGGTTACGATTAGGATACAGGTTATGGTTAGGGTTAGGCTTAGGGTTACGTTTCAGTTTAGGGTTAGGGTTTGGGTTAGGGTTAACGTACAGGTAGGGTTAGGTTTAGGCTTATGGGGAGGGTTGTGGTACAGGTTAGGGTTAGCGTTATGGTTAGGGTTACCATACAGGTTAGGGTTAGGGTTAGGGTTACGGTACAGGTTAGGGTTACGGTTAGGGTTAGGGTTAGGGTTAGGGTTCAGGTTAGGTTTAGGTTGAGGGTTAGGCTTAGTGTGAAGGTTATGGTAGGGTTACGGTACCGTTTAGATTTAGGTTAGGTTTAGGGTTAGGGTTACCGTACAGGTTAGGGTCAGGGTTAGTGTCAGTTTACGGTTAGGTTTGCCATAGAGTTTAGGGTAATGGTTAGGGTTAGTTACAGGTTAGGTTTACAGCTAGGGTTAGTTTTAGGGTTAGGTTTAGGGTTAGTGTACAGGATAGGGTTTGGTTTAGGGTTAGGGTTATGGTACAGGTTAGTGTTAGGTTTAGGGTTAGGGTTAGGGTTGCGGTACAGGTTAGGCTTAGGGTTAGGTGAGGGTTAGGGTTAGGGTTATGTTACAAGTTAGGGTTACGTTTAGGTTTAGGGTTAGGTTTACGGTATAGGTTACCATTAGGGTTAGGATTAGATTTAGCTTTAGTGTTACTGTACTTTTTAACGTTAGGGTCAGTGTTAGGGTTAGATTTAGGGTTAGGTTTATTGTTAGGGTTAGGATTAGGATACAGGTTATGGTTAGGGTTAGGCTTAGGGTTACGTTTCAGTTTAGGGTTAGGTTCAGGGTTAGGGTTAACGTACAGGTAGGGTTAGGTTTAGGATTATGGGGAGGGTTGCGGTATAGGTTAGGGTTAGCGTTATGGTTAGGGTTACCATACAGGTTAGGGTTAGGGTTAGGTTTAGGGTTAGGGTTACCGTACAGGTTAGTGTCAGGTTTAGGGTTAGGGTTAGCGTTGCGGTACAGGTTAGGGTTAGGGTTAGGGTTAGGGTTAGGTTTAGGGTTAGGTTTAGGCTTACGGTATAGTTTAGGGTGAAGGTTACTGTTAGGGTTACAGTTACGGTACAAGTTAGGTTTACGGTTAGGTTTAGGGTTAGGTTTACGGTATAGGTTAGCGTTAGGATTAGGGTTACGGTTAGGTTTAGGTTACGGTACACGTTAGGATTAGGGTTAGGCTTAGGGTTAGGGTTGGGTTTAGGGTTACGGTACAGGTTAAGGTTAGGTTTAGGGTTTGGGTTAGGGTTACGGTACAGGTTAGGGTTAGTGCTACGGTTACGGTACCAGTGTGGTTTAGGGTTAGGGTTAGAGTTAGGTTTACCGTACAGGTTAGGTTTAGTTTAGGGTTAGGGTTAGAGTTAGGGTTAACGTACAGGTTAGGGTCAGGGTTAGGCTTAGGGTAAGGTTTAGTTTTAGGGTTAGGGTCATGGTACAGGTTATGATTACCGTTAGGTTTAGGGTTAGGTTTGCGGTACAGGATAGGGTTAGGGTTAGGGTTAGGTTTAGGTTTAGAGTTAGGGTTACGGTACAGGTGATGATTAGGGTTAGGGTTAGGGTAACGGTACAGGTTAGGGTAAGGTTTTGGGTCATGTTACGGGACAGGTTTGGGTTAGCGTTACGGTTACGGTACACGTTATGTTTAAGTTTAGGGTTAGGGTTACGGTTATGGTACAAGTTAGGGTTACAATTAGGATGAGGGTTAGGGTTACAGTATAGGTTAGCGTTACGCTTAGGGTTAGGTTTAGGTTTAGTGTTACGGTACAGGTTAGGCTTACGGTTAGGGTTAGGGTTAGGGTTAGGGTTACGGTACAGGTTAAGGTTAGGTTAGGTTTAGGGTTTGGGTTCGGGTTAGGGTTAGGGTTAGGGTTACGGTACCGGTTACTTTTAGGGGTACGTTTAGGGTTAGGGTTATGGTACAGGTTATGGTTAGTTTTAGGGTTACAGTTTGGATTACGGTACAGTTTAGGGTTAGGTTCAGGGTTATGGTACAGGATAGGTTTAAGTTTAGGGTTAGGGATAGGGTTATGGTTATGGTACAAGTTAGGTTTACGGTTAGGTTTACGGTTAGGTTACGGTATAGGTCAGCGTTAGGGTTAGGTTTAGGGTTAGGTTTAGGGTACGGTACAGGTTAGGGTTAGGGTTAGGTTTAGGATTAGGTTTTGGGATAGGTTTACGGTACAGGTTAGGGTTAGGGTTAGGTTTAGGATTAGGTTTTGGGATAGGTTTACGGTACAGGTTAGGGTTAGGGTTAGGTTTAGGATTAGGTTTCGGGTCAGGTTTACGGTACAGGTTAGGGTTAGGTTTAGGTTTAGGGTTAGGGTTAGTGTTACTGTGCAAGTTAGGGTTTCGGTTAGGTTTAGGTTTAGTGTTACAGTATAGGTTAGCGTTAGGGTTAGGGTTAGGTTTAGGGTTACGGTACAGTTTATGGTTACAGTTAAGGTTAGAGTAAGTGTTAGGTTTACGGTACGTGTTAGGGTTATGGTTAGGTTTAGGGTCACGGTACAAGTTAGGTTTAAGTTTAGGGTGAGGGTTAGTGTTACGGAACAAGTTAGGGTTACGGTTAGGTTTCTGGTTAGGGTTACGGTATAGGTTAGCGTTAGGGTTAGCGTTAGGGTTAGGTTTAGGTTATGGTACAGGTTAGGGTTAGGGTTAGGTTTAGGGTTACGGTACAGGTTAGGGTTACGGTTAGGGTTAGGGTTAGGGTTACGGTGCAGGTTAGGGTTAGGTTGAGGGTTAGGCATAGCGTGAATGTTATTGTAGGGTTACGGTACCGTTTAGATTTAGGTTAGGTTTAGGGTTAGGGTTACCGTACAGGTTAGGGTCATGGTTAGTGTCAGTTTAGGGTTAGGTTTGCCATAGAGTTTAGGGTAATGGTTAGGGTTAGTTACCGGTTAGGTTTAGAGCTATGGTTAAGTTTAGGGTTAGTGTACAGGTTAGGGTTTGGTTTAGGGTTAGGGGTATGGTACAGGTTAGTGTTAGGTTTAGGGTTAGGGTTAAGTTTACGGTATAGGTTAGGGTTAGGGTTAGGGTTAGGGTTAGGGTTAGGGTTATGGTACTGTTTAGGTTTAGGTTTAGGTTTAGATTTGGGTTACTGTACAGGTTAGGGTTAGCGTTAGGGTTAGGTTTAGGTTTAGGCTTACGGTACAGTTTAGGGTGAAGGTTACTGTTACGGTTACGGTTACGGTACAAGTTAGGTTTACGGTTAGGTTTAGGGTTAGGTTTACGGTATAGGTTAGTATTAGGTTAAGGGTTAGGGTTAGGTTTAGGGTTAGGGTTAGGGTTAGGGTTAGGGTTAGGGTTATGTTTAGGTTTACGGTATAGGTTAGGGTTAGTGTTAGGGTTAGGGTTTTGGTACGGGTTAGGGTTAGGGTTTGGGTTACATTACGAGTTAGGGTTACGATTAGGCTTAGGGTTAGGGTTACAGTATAGGTTAGCGTTACGGTTAGGGTTAGGGTTAGGTTTAGGGTTACGGTACAGGTTAGGGTTACGGTTAGGTTTAGGGTTAGCGTTAGGTTTAGGGTTACGGTACAGGTTACATTTAGGGTTAGGTTTAGGGTTAGGGTTATGGTACAGGTTATGGTTAGTTTTAGGCTTACAGTTAGGATTACGGTACAGGTTAGGGTTAGGGTCAGGGTTATGGTACAGGATAGGTTTAATTTAGGGTTAGGGATAGGGTTATGGTTATGGTACAAGTTAGGTTTACGGTTAGGTTTACGGTTAGGTTACGGTATAGGTTAGCTTAGGTTAAGGGTTAGGGTTAGGTTTAGGGTTACGGTACAGGTTAAGATTAGGTTTAGGGTTTGGGTTAGGGTTACGGTACAGGTTAGGGTTTGTGCTAGGGTTACGGTACCAGTGTGGTTTAGGGTTAGGGTTAGAGTTAGGTTTACCGTACAGGTTAGGTTTAGTTTAGGGTTAGGGTTAGAGTTAGGGTTAATGTACAGGTTAGGGTCATGGTTAGGATTAGGGTAAGGTTTAGTTTTAGGGTTAGGGTTATGGTACAGGTTATGATTAGCGTTAGGGTTAGGGTTACGGTACAGGTTAGGGTTAAGTGTAGTATTAGGGTTACGGTACAGTGAGGTTTAGGGTTAGGGTTAGGGTTACGGAACAAGTTAGGGTTAAGTTTCGGTCTAAGATTTGTGTTAAGGTATAGGTTAGCGCTAGGGTTAGGGTTAGGGTTATGTTTAGGTTTACGGTATAGGTTAGGGTTAGTGTTAGGGTTAGGGTTTTGGTACGGGTTAGGGTTTGGGTTACGTTACGAGTTAGGGTTACGATTAGGCTTAGGGTTAGGGTTACAGTATAGGTTAGCCTTACGGTTAGGGTTAGGTTTAGGTTTAGGGTTACAGTACAGGTTAGGGTTACGGTTAGTGTTAGGGTTAGGATTAGGGTTAGGGTTACAGTATAGATTAGTGTTAGGGTTAGGTTTAGGGTTTGGGTTCGGGTTAGGGTTAGGGTTAGGGTTACGGTACCGGTTACGTTTAGGGTTGGTTTAGGGTTAGGGTTATGGTACAGTTTATGGTTAGTTTTAGGCTTACAGATAGGATTACGGTACAGGTTAGGGTTAGGGTCAGGGTTATGGTACAGGATAGGTTTAATTTAGGGTTAGGGATAGGGTTATGGTTATGGTACAAGTTAGGTTTACGGTTAGGTTACGGTATAGGTTAGCGTTAGGGTTAGGTTTAGGGTTAGGTTTAGGGTACGGTACAGGTAAGGGTTAGGTTTAGGATTAGGCTTTGGGTTAGGTTTACGGTACAGGTTAGGGTTAGGTTTAGTTTTAGGGTTAGGGTTACTGTGCAAGTTAGGGTTACGGTTAGGTTTAGGGTTAGTGTTACGGTATAGGTTAGCGTTAGGGTTAGGGTTAGGTTTAGGGTTACGGTACATGTTACGGTTACGGTTAAGGTAGGGTAAGGGTTAGGTTTACGGTACAGGTTAGGGTTAGGGTTAGGTTTAGGTTTACGGTACAAGTTAGGTTTAAGTTTAGGGTGAGGGTTAGTGTTACGGAACAAGTTAGGGTTACGGTTATGTTTCGGGTTAGGGTTACGGTATAGGTTAGCGTTAGGGTTAGCGTTAGGGTTAGGTTCAGGGTTACGGTACAGGTTAGGGTTAGGGTTAGGGTTAGGGTTAGGGTTAGGGTTACGGTTAGAGTTAGGGTTAGGTTTAGGGTTACGGTGCAGGTTAGGGTTAGGTTGCGGGTTAGGCTTAGTGTGAAGGTTATGGTTGGGTTACGGTACCGTTTAGATTTAGGTTAGTTTTAGGGTTAGGGTTACCGTACAGGTTAGGGTCAGGGTTAGTGTCAGTTTACGGTTAGGTTTGCCATAGAGTTTAGGGTAATGGTTAGGGTTAGTTACAGGTTAGGTTTAGAGCTAGGGTTAGGTTTAGGGTTAGGATTAGGGTTAGTGTAGAGGTTAGGGTTTGTTTAGGGTTAGGGTTATGGTACAGGTTAGTGTTAGGTTTAGGGTTAGGGTTAAGTTTACGGTATACGTTAGGGTTAGGGTTAGGTTTAGGGTTAGGGTTGCGGTACAGGATAGGGTTACGGTTAGGGTTAGGTTTAGGTAAAGAGTTTGGTTACGGTACAGGTGATGATTAGGGTTAGGGTTAGGGTTACGGTACAGGTTAGGGTTAAGTTTAGTATTAGGGTACGGTACAGTGAGGTTTAGGGTTAGGGTTAGGGTTACGGAACAAGATAGGGTTAAGGTTCGGTTTAAGATTTGGGTTAAGGTATGGGTTAGCGCTAGGGTTAGGGTTAGGGTTATGTTTAGGTTTACGGTATAGGTTAGGGTTATTGTTAGGGTTAGGGTTTTGGTACAGGTTAGGGTTAGGGTTTGCGTCATGTTACGGGACAGGTTTGGGTTAGCGTTACGGTTACGGTACACGTTATGTTTAAGTTTAGGTTTAGGGTTAGGGTTACGTTACAAGTTAGGGTTATGATTAGGCTTAGGGTTAGGTTTACAATATAGGTTAGCGTTATGGTTAGGGTTAGGTTTAGGTTTATGGTTACGGTACAGGTTAGGGTTATGGTTAGTGTTAGGGAAAGGATTAGGGTTAGGGTTACAGTACAGGTTAGGATTAGGGTTAGGTTTAGGCTTTGGGTTCGGGTTAGGGTTAGGGTTACGGTACCGGTTACGTTTAGGGTCAGGTTTAGGGTTAGGGTTATGGTACAGGTTATGGTTAGTTTTAGACTTACAGTTAGGATTACGGTACAGGTTAGGGTTAGGGTCAGGGTTATGGTACAGGATAGGTTTAATTTAGGGTTAGGGATAGGGTTATGGTTATGGTACAAGTTAGGTTTACGGTTAGGTTACGGTATAGGTTAGCGTTAGGGTTAGGTTTAGGGTTAGGTTTAGGGTACGGTACAGGTAAGGGTTAGGTTTAGGATTAGGCTTTGGGTTAGGTTTACGGTACAGGTTAGGGTTAGGTTTAGTTTTAGGGTTAGAGTTAGGGTTACTGTGCAAGTTAGGGTTACGGTTAGGTTTCGGGTTAGGGTTACGGTATAGGTTAGCGTTAGGGTTAGCGTTCGGGTTAGGTTCAGGGTTACAGTACAGGTTAGGGTTAGGGTTAGGGTTAGGGTTAGGGTTAGGTTTAGGGTTACGGTACAGGTTAGGGTTACGGTTAGGTTTAGGGTTAGGTTTAGGGTTACGGTGCAGGTTAGGGTTAGGTTGAGGGTTAGGGTTAGTGTGAAGGTTATGGTTGGGTTACGGTACCGTTTAGATTTAGGTTAGTTTTAGGGTTAGGGTTACCGTACAGGTTAGGGTCAGGGTTAGTTTCAGTTTACGGTTAGGTTTGCCATATAGTTTAGGGTAATGGTTAGGGTTAGTTATAGGTTAGGTTTACAGCTAGGGTTAGGTTTAGGGTTAGGTTTAGGGTTAGTGTACAGGTTAGGGTTTGGTTTAGGGTTAGGCTTATGGTACAGGTTAGTTTTAGGTTTAGGATTAGGGTTAAGTTTACGGTATAGGTTAGGGTTAGGGATAGGGTTATGGTTATGGTACAAGTTAGGTTTACGGTTAGGTTACGGTATAGGTTAGCGTTAGGGTTAGGTTTAGGGTTAGTTTTAGGGTACGGTACAGGTTAGGGTTAGGGTTACGTTTAGGATTAGGTTTTGGGTTAGGTTTACTGTACAGGTTAAGGTTAGGTTTAGTTTTAGGGTTAGGGTTAGGGTTACTGTGCAAGTTAGGGTTACGGTTAGGTTTAGGGTTAGTGTTACAGTATAGGTTAGCGTTAGGGTTAGGGTTAGGGTTAGGGTTACGGTACAGGTTACGGTTACGGTTAAGGTAGGGTAAGGGTTAGGTTTACGGAACAGGTTAGGGTTAGGGTTAGGGTTACGGTACAAGTTAGGTTTAAGTTTAGGGGGAGGGTTAGTGTTACGGAACAAGTTAGGGTTACGGTTAGGTTTCGGGTTAGGGTTACGGTATAGGTTAGCGTTAGGGTTAGCGTTAGGGTTAGGTTTAGGGTTACGGTACAGGTTAGGGTTAGGGTTAGGGTTAGAGTTAGGGTTAAGGTTAGAGTTACCGTACAGGTTAGGGTCAGGGTTAGTGTTAGGGTTAGGGTTGCGGTATAGGTTAGGCTTAGGGTTAGGTTAGGGTTAGGGTTAGGGTTATGTTACAAGGTAGGGTTACGCTTAGGTTTAGGGTTAGGTTTACGGTATAGGTTACCATTAGGGTTAGGATTAGATTTAGGTTTAGTGTTACTGTACTTTTTAAGGTTAGGGTTAGTGTTAGGGTTAGTCAGGGTTAGGTTCATTGTTAGGGTTACGATTAGGATACAGGTTATGGTTAGGGTTAGGCTTAGGGTTACGTTACAGTTTAGGGTTTGGGTTTGGGTTAGGGTTAACGTACAGGTAGGGTTAGGTTTAGGGTTATGGGGAGGGTTGCGGTACAGGTTAGGGTTAGCGTTATGGTTAGGGTTACCATACAGGTTAGGGTTAGGGTTAGGTTTAGGGTTAGGGTTACCGTACAGGTTATTGTTAGGGTTAGGGTTAGGGTTAGGGTTAGGGTTAGGGTTAGGGTTGCTGTACAGGTTAGGGTTAGTGTTAGGGTTACGGTACAGGTTAGGGTTACGGTTAGGGTTAGGGTTAGGGTTAGGGTGCAGGTTAGGGTTAGGTTGAGGGTTAGGCTTAGGGTGAAGGTTATGGTAGGATTACGGTACCGTTTAGATTTAGGTTAGGTTTAGGGTTAGGGTTACCGTACAGGTTAGGGTCAGGGTTAGTGTCAGTTTAGGGTTAGGTTTGCCATAGAGTTTAGGGTAATGGTTAGGGTTAGTTACAGGTTAGGTTTAGAGCTAGGATTAGGTTTAGGGCTAGGTTTAGGGTTAGTGTAGAGGTTAAGGTTTTTTATGGTTAGGGTTATAGTACAGGTTAGTGTTAGGTTTAGGGTTAGGGTTAAGTTTACGGTATAGGTTAGGGTTAGGGTTAGGGTTAGGGTTGCGGTACAGGATAGGGTTAGGGTTAGGGTTAGGTTTAGGTTTAGGGTTAGTTTTATGGTACAGTTTAGGGTGAAGGTTACTGTTAGGGTTACCGTTACGGTACAAGTTAGGTTTACGGTTATGTTTAGGGTTAGGTTTACGGTATAGGTTAGCGTTAGGTTTAGGGTTAGTGTTAGGTTTAGGGTTACGGTACACGTTAGGATTAGGGTTAGGGTTAGTGTTAGGGTTAGGGTTAGGTTTAGGGTTCCGGTACAGGTTAAGGTTAGGTTTAGGGTTTGCGTTAGGGTTACGGTACAGGTTAGGGTTAGTGCTAGGGTTATGGTACCAGTGTGGTTTAGGGTTAGGGTTAGAGTTAGGTTTACCGTACAGGTTAGGTTCAGGGTTGGGCTTAGGGTAAGGTTTAGTTTTAGGGTTAGGGTTATGGTACATGTTATGATTAGAATTAGGGTTAGGGTTAGGGTTGCGGTACAGGATAGCGTTAGGGTTAGGGATAGGTTTATGTTTAGGGTTAGGGTTACGGTACAGGTGATGATTACGGTTAGGGTTAGGGTTACGGTACAGGTTAGGGTTAAGATTAGTATTAGGGTTATGGTACAGTGAGGTTTAGGGTTAGGGTTAGGGTTACGGAACAAGTTTGGGTTACGGTTCGGTTTAAGATTTGGTTTAAGGTATAGGTTAGCTCTAGGGTTAGGGTTAAGGTTATGTTTAGGTTTATGGTATAGTTTAGGGTTAGTGTTAGGGTTAGGGTTTTGGTACGGGTTAGGGTTAGGGCTTGGGTCATGTTACGGGTCAGGTTTGGGTTAGCGTTACGGTTACGGTACACGTTATGTTTAAGTTTAGGGTTAGGGTTAGGGTTACGTTACGAGTAGGGTTACGATTAGGCTTAGGGTTACGGTTACAGTATAGGTTAGCATTACGGTTAGGGTTAGGGTTAGGTTTAGGGTTACGGTACAGGTTAGGGTTACGGTTAGGTTTAGGGTTAGCGTTAGGGTTAGGGTTACGGTACAGGTTACGTTTAGGGTTACGATTAGGGTAAGGGTTATGGTGCAGGTTATGGTTAGTTTTAGGCTTACAGTTAGGATTTAGGTACAGGTTAGGGTTAGGGTCAGGGTTATGGTACAGGTTATAGGTTTAATTTAGGGTTAGGGATAGGGTACAGGTATTAGGTCAGGGTTATGGTACAGGATAGGTTTAATTTAGGGTTAGGGATAGGGTTATGGTACAAGTTAGGTTTACCGTTAGGTTTATGGTTAGGTTACGGTATAGGTTAGCGTTAGGGTTAGGTTTAGGGTTAGGTTTAGGGTACGGTACAGGTTAGGGTTATGGTTAGGTTTAGGATTAGGTTTTGGGTTAGGTTTATGGTACAGGTTAGGGTTAGGTTTAGTTTTAGGGTTAGGGTTAGGGTTACTGTGCAAGTAGGGTTACGGTTAGGTTTAGGGTTAGTGTTACGGTATAGGTTAGCGTTAGGGTTAGGGTTAGGTTTAGGGTTATGGTACAGGTTACGGTTACGGTTAAGGTAGGGTAAGGGTTAGGTTTACGGTACAGGTTAGGGTTAGGGCTAGGGTTACGGTACAAGTTAGGTTTAAGTTTAGGGTGAGGGTTAGTGTTACGGAACAAGTTAGGGTTACGGTTAGGTTTCGGGTTAGGGTTACGGTATAGGTTAGCGTTAGGGTTAGCGTTAGGTTTAGGTTTAGGGTTATGGTACAGTTTAGGATTAGGGTTAGGGTTACGGTACTGGTTAGGGTTACGGTTAGGGTTAGGGTTAGGGTTAGGGTTAGGGTGCAGGTTAGGGTTAGTTTGAGGGTTAGACTTAGTGTGAAGGTTATGGTAGGGTTACGGTACCGTTTAGATTTAGGTTAGGTTTAGGGTTAGGGTTACCGTACAGGTTACGGTCAGGGTTAGTGTCAGGTTAGCGTTAGGTTTGCCATAGAGTTAGGGTAATGGTTAGGGTTAGTTACAGGTTAGGTTTAGGGTTAGGTTTAGGGTTAATGTATAGGTTAGGGTTTGGTTTAGGGTTAGGGTTATGGTACAGGTTAGTGTTAGGTTTAGGGTTAGGGTTAAGTTTACGGTATAGGTTAGGGTTAGGGTTAGGGTTAGGTTTAGGGTTAGGGTTATGGTACTGTTTAGGTTTAGGTTTAGGTTTAGGGTTAGGGTTACTGTACAGTTTAGGTTTAGGGTAGGGTTAGAGTTAGGGTTAAGGTTAGGGTTACCGTACAGTTTAGGGTCAGGGTTAGTGTTAGGGTTAGGGTTGCAGTACAGGTTAGGCTTAGGGTTAGGTTAGGGTTAGAGTTAGGTTATGTTACAAGTTAGGGTTACGGTTAGGTTTAGGGTTAGGTTTACGGTATAGGTTACCATTAGGGTTAGGATTAGATTTAGGTTTAGTGTTACTGTAATTTTAAGGTTAGGGTTAATGTTAGGGTTAGAGTCAGGGTTAGGTTTATTGTTAGGGTTACGATTAGGATACAGGTTATGGTTAGGGTTAGCCTTACGGTTACGTTACAGTTTAGGGTTAGGGTTTGGGTTAGGGTTAACGTACAGGTAGGGTTAGGTTTAGGGTTATGGGGAGGGTTGCGGTACAGGTTAGGGTTAGCGTTATGGTTAGGGTTACCATACAGGTTAGGGTTAGGGTTAGGTTTAGGGTTAGGGTTACCGTATAGGTTAGTGTCAGGATTAGGGTTAGGGTTAGGGTTGCTGTACAGGTTAGGGTTAGGGTTAGGGTTAGGTTTAGGTTTAGGCTTACGGTACAGTTTAGGGTGAAGGTTACTGTTAGGGTTACGGTTACGGTACAAGTTAGGTTTACGATTAGGTTTAGGGTTAGGGTTACGGTACAGGTTAGTGTTAGTGCTATGGTTATGGTACCAGTGTGGTTTAAGGTTAGGGTTAGAGTTAGGTTTACCGTACAGGTTAGGGTTAGTTTAGGGTTAGGGTTAGAGTTAGGGTTAACGTACAGGTTAGGGTCAGGGTTGGGCTTAGGGTAAGGTTTAGTTTTAGGGTTAGGGTTATGGTACATGTTATGATTAGAATTAGGGTTAGGGTTAGGGTTGCGGTACAGCATAGGGTTAGGGTTAGGGATAGGTTTATGTTTAGGGTTAGGGTTACGGTACAGGTGATGATTACGGTTAGGGTTAGGGTTACGGTACAGGTTAGGGTTAAGGTTAGTATTAGGGTTATGGTACAGTGAGGTTAGGGTTAGGGTGAGGTTTACGGAACAAGTATGGGTTACGGTTCGGTTTAAGATTTGGGTTAAGGTATAGGTTAGCTCTAGGGTTAGGGTTAGGGTTATGTTTAGGTTTACGGTATAGTTTAGGGTTAGTGTTAGGGTTAGGGTTTTGGTACGGGTTAGGGTTAGGGTTTGGGTCATGTTACGGGACAGGTTTGGGTTAGCGTTACGGTTACGGTACACGTTATGTTTAAGTTTAGGGTTAGGGTTAGGGTTACGTTACGAGTTAGGGTTACGATTAGGCTTAGGGTTACGGTTACAGTATAGGTTAGCGTTACGGTTAGGGTTAGGGTTAGGTTTAGGGTTACGGTACAGGTTAGGGTTACGGTTAGGTTTAGGGTTAGTGTTAGGGTTAGGGTTACGGTACAGGTTACGTTTAGGGTTACGATTAGGGTAAGGGTTATGGTATAGGTTATGTTTAGTTTTAGGCTTACAGTTAGGATTTAGGTACAGGTTAGGGTTAGGGTCAGGGTTATGGTACAGAATAGGTTTAATTTAGGGTTAGGGATAGGGTTATGGTACAAGTTAGGTTTACGGTTAGGTTTACAGTTAGGTTACGGTATAGGTTAGCGGTAGGGTTAGGTTTAGGGTTAGGTTTAGGGTACGGTACAGGTTAGGGTTATGGTTAGGTTTAGGATTAGGTTTTGGGTTAGGTTTACGGTACAGGTTAGCGGTTAGGGTTACTGTGCAAGTAGGGTTACGGTTAGGTTTAGGGTTAGTGTTACGGTATAGGTTAGCGTTAGGGTTAGGGTTAGGTTTAGGGTTACGGTACAGGTTACGGTTAAGGTTAAGGTAGGGTAAGGGTTAGGTTTACGGTACAGGTTAGGGTTAGGGTTAGGGCTAGGGTTACGGTACAAGTTAGGTTTAAGTTTAGGGTGAGGATTAGTGTTACGGAACAAGTTAGGGTTACGGTTAGGTTTCGGGTTAGGGTTACGGTATAGGTTAGCGTTAGGGTTAGCGTTAGGGTTAGGTTTAGGGTTACGGTACAGTTTAGGGTTAGGGTTAGGGTTACGGTACTGGTTAGGGTTACGGTTAGGGTTAGGGTTAGGGTGCAGGTTAGGGTTAGGTTGAGGGTTAGGCTTAGTGTGAAGGTTATGGTAGGGTTACGGTACCGTTTAGATTTAGGTTAGGTTTAGGGTTAGGATTACCGTACAGGTTAGGGTCAGGGTTAGTGTCAGGTTAGCGTTAGGTTTGCCAGAGAGTTAGGGTAATGGTTAGGGTTAGTTACAGGTTAGGTTTAGGGTTAGGTTTAGGGTTAATGTACAGGTTAGTGTTTGGTTTAGGGTTAGGGTTATGGTACAGGTTAGTGTTAGGTTTAGGGTTAGGGTTAAGTTTACGGTATAGGTTAGGGTTAGGGTTAGGGTTAGGGTTAGGGTTATGGTACTGTTTAGGTTTAGGTTTAGGTTTAGGGTTAGGGTTACTGTACAGTTTAGGGTTAGGGTTAGGGTTAGAGTTAGGGTTAAGGTTAGGGTTACAGTACAGTTTAGGGTCAGGGTTAGTGTTAGGGTTAGGGTTGCGGTACAGGTTAGGCTTAGGGTTAGGTTAGGGTTAGAGTTAGGGTTATGTTACAAGTTAGGGTTATGCTTAGGTTTAGGGTTAGGTTTACGGTATAGGTTACCATTAGGGTTAGGATTAGATTTAGGTTTAGTGTTACTGTAATTTTAAGGTTAGGGTTAATGTTAGGGTTAGAGTCAGGGTTAGGTTTATTGTTAGGGTTACGATTAGGATACAGGTTATGGTTAGGGTTAGGCTTAGGGTTACATTACAGTTTAGGGTTAGGGTTTGGGTTAGGGTTAATGTACAGGTAGGGTTAGGTTTAGGGTTATGGGGAGGGTTGCGGTACAGGTTAGGGTTAGCGTTATGGTTAGGGTTACCATACAGGTTAGGGTTAGGGTTAGGTTTATGGTTAGGGTTACCGTATAGGTTAGTGTCAGAATTAGGGTTAGGGTTAGGGTTGCTGTACAGGTTAGGGTTAGGGTTAGGGTTAGGTTTAGGGGTTTAGGCTTACGGTACAGTTTAGGGTGAAGGTTACTGTTAGGGTTACGGTTACGGTACAAGTTAGGTTTAGGTTAGGTTTAGGGTTAGTGTTACGGTATAGGTTAGCGTTAGGATTAGGTTTAGGGTTAGGTTTAGGGTTACGGTACACGTTAGGATTAGGGTTAGGGTAGGGTTAGGGTTAGGGTTACGGTACAGGATAGCGTTAGGGTTAGGGTTAGGTTTAGGTTTAGGGTTAGGGTTACGGTACAGGTGATGATTAGGGATAGGGTTAGGTTTACGGTATAGGTTAGGGTTAAGATTAGTATTAGGGTTACGGTACAGTGAGGTTTAGGGTTAGGGTTAGGGTTACGGAACAAGTTAGGGTTACGGTTCGGTTTAAGGTTTGGGTTAAGGTATCGGTTAGCGCTAGGGTTAGGGTTAGGGTTATGTTTAGGTTTACGGTATAGGTTAGGATTAGTGTTAGTGTTAGGGTTTTGGTACAGCTTAGGGTTAGGGTTTGGGTCATGTTACGGGACAGGTTTGGGTTAGCGTTATGGTTACGGTACACGTTATGTTTAAGTTTAGGTTTAGGGTTAGGGTTACGGTACAAGTTAGGGTTACGGTTAGTATTAGGGTTAGGGTTACGGTATAGTTTAGCGTTACGGTTAGCGTTAGGGTTAGGTTTATGGTTACGGTATAGGTTAATGTTACGGTTAGGGTTAGGGTTAGGATTAGGGTTACGGTTACGGTATACATTAGGGTTAGGTTTAGGTTTAGGGTTGGGTTCGGGTTAGTGTTAGGGCTAGGGTTTTGGTACAGCTTAGGGTTAGGGTTTGGGTCATGTTACGGGACAGGTTTGGGTTATCGTTATGGTTACGGTACACGTTATGTTTAAGTTTAGGGTTAGGGTTAGGGTTACGGTACAAGTTAGGGTTACGGTTAGTATTAGGGTTAGGGTTACAGTATAGTTTAGCGTTACGGTTAGCGTTAGGGTTAGGTTTATGGTTACGGTATAGGTTAATGTTACGGTTAGGGTTAGGGTTAGGATTAGGGTTAGGGTTACGGTATAGATTAGGGTTAGGGTTAGGTTTAGGGTTGGGTTCGGGTTAGGGTTAGGGTTAGGGTTACGGTACAGGTTAAGGTTAGGTTTAGGGTTTGGGTTAGGGTTACGGTACAGGTTAGGGTTAGTGCTAGGGTTATGGTACCAGTGTGGTTTAAGGTTAGGGTTAGAGTTAGGTTTACCGTACAGGTTAGGGTTAGTTTAGGGTTAGGGTTAGAGTTAGGGTTAACGTACAGGTTAGGGTCAGGGTTAGGCTTAGGGTAAGGTTTAGTTTTAGGGTTAGGGTTATGGTACAGGTTATGATTAGCGTTAGGGTTAGGGTTAGGGTTGCGGTATAGGATAGGGTTAGGGTTAGGGTTAGGGTTAGGTTTAGGGTTAGGGTTACGGTACAGGTGATGATTACGGTTAGGGTTAGGGTTACGGACAGGTTAGGGTTAAGGTTAGTATTAGGGTTATGGTACAGTGAGGTTTAGGGTTAGGGTTAGGGTTACGGAACAAGTTTGGGTTACGGTTCGGTTTAAGATTTGGGTTAAGGTATAGGTTAGCGCTAGGGTTAGGGTTAGGGTTATGTTTAGGTTTACGGTATAGGTTAGGGTTAGTGTTAGGGTTAGGGTTTTGGTACGGGTTAGGGTTAGGGTTTGGGTCATGTTACGGGACAGGTTTGGGTTAGCGTTATGGTTACGGTACACGTTATGTTTAAGTTTAGGGTTAGGGTTAGGATTACGGTACGAGTTAGGGTTACGATTAGGCTTAGGGTTACGGTTACAGTATAGGTTGGGGTTACGGTTAGGGTTAGGTATAGGTTTAGGGTTACGGTACAGGTTAGGGTTACGTTAGGTTTAGGGTTAGGGTTAGGGTTAGGGTAACGGTACAGGTTAGGGTTACGGTTAGGTTTAGGGTTAGTGTTAGGGTTAGGGTTACGGTACAGGTTACGTTTAGGGTTACGATTAGGGTAAGGGTTATGGTATAGGTTATGTTTAGTTTTAGGCTTACAGTTAGGATTTAGGTACAGGTTAGGGTTAGGGTCAGGGTTATGGTACAGAATAGGTTTAATTTAGGGTTAGGGATAGGGTTATGGTACAAGTTAGGTTTACGGTTAGGTTTACAGTTAGGTTACGGTATAGGTTAGCGGTAGGGTTAGGTTTAGGGTTAGGTTTAGGGTACGGTACAGGTTAGGGTTATGGTTAGGTTTAGGATTAGGTTTTGGGTTAGGTTTACGGTACAGGTTAGGGTTAGGTTTAGTTTTAGGGTTAGGGTTAGGGTTACTGTGCAAGTAGGGTTACGGTTAGGTTTAGGGTTAGTGTTACGGTATAGGTTAGCGTTAGGGTTAGGGTTAGGTTTAGGGTTACGGTACAGGTTACGGTTAAGGTTAAGGTAGGGTAAGGGTTAGGTTTACGGTACAGGTTAGGGTTAGGGTTAGGGCTAGGGTTACGGTACAAGTTAGGTTTAAGTTTAGGGTGAGGATTAGTGTTACGGAACAAGTTAGGGTTACGGTTAGGTTTCGGGTTAGGGTTACGGTATAGGTTAGCGTTAGGGTTAGCGTTAGGGTTAGGTTTAGGGTTACGGTACAGTTTAGGGTTAGGGTTAGGGTTACGGTACTGGTTAGGGTTACGGTTAGGGTTAGGGTTAGGGTGCAGGTTAGGGTTAGGTTGAGGGTTAGGCTTAGTGTGAAGGTTATGGTAGGGTTACGGTACCGTTTAGATTTAGGTTAGGTTTAGGGTTAGGATTACCGTACAGGTTAGGGTCAGGGTTAGTGTCAGGTTAGCGTTAGGTTTGCCAGAGAGTTAGGGTAATGGTTAGGGTTAGTTACAGGTTAGGTTTAGGGTTAGGTTTAGGGTTAATGTACAGGTTAGTGTTTGGTTTAGGGTTAGGGTTATGGTACAGGTTAGTGTTAGGTTTAGGGTTAGGGTTAAGTTTACGGTATAGGTTAGGGTTAGGGTTAGGGTTAGGGTTAGGGTTATGGTACTGTTTAGGTTTAGGTTTAGGTTTAGGGTTAGGGTTACTGTACAGTTTAGGGTTAGGGTTAGGGTTAGAGTTAGGGTTAAGGTTAGGGTTACAGTACAGTTTAGGGTCAGGGTTAGTGTTAGGGTTAGGGTTGCGGTACAGGTTAGGCTTAGGGTTAGGTTAGGGTTAGAGTTAGGGTTATGTTACAAGTTAGGGTTATGCTTAGGTTTAGGGTTAGGTTTACGGTATAGGTTACCATTAGGGTTAGGATTAGATTTAGGTTTAGTGTTACTGTAATTTTAAGGTTAGGGTTAATGTTAGGGTTAGAGTCAGGGTTAGGTTTATTGTTAGGGTTACGATTAGGATACAGGTTATGGTTAGGGTTAGGCTTAGGGTTACATTACAGTTTAGGGTTAGGGTTTGGGTTAGGGTTAATGTACAGGTAGGGTTAGGTTTAGGGTTATGGGGAGGGTTGCGGTACAGGTTAGGGTTAGCGTTATGGTTAGGGTTACCATACAGGTTAGGGTTAGGGTTAGGTTTAGGGTTAGGGTTACCGTATAGGTTAGTGTCAGAATTAGGGTTAGGGTTAGGGTTGCTGTACAGGTTAGGTTAGGGTTAGGGTTAGGTTTAGGTTTAGGCTTACGGTACAGTTTAGGGTGAAGGTTACTGTTAGGGTTACGGTTACGGTACAAGTTAGGTTTAGGTTAGGTTTAGGGTTAGTGTTACGGTATAGGTTAGCGTTAGGATTAGGTTTAGGGTTAGGTTTAGGGTTACGGTACACGTTAGGATTAGGGTTAGGGTAGGGTTAGGGTTAGGGTTACGGTACAGGATAGCGTTAGGGTTAGGGTTAGGTTTAGGTTTAGGGTTAGGGTTACGGTACAGGTGATGATTAGGGATAGGGTTAGGTTTACGGTATAGGTTAGGGTTAAGATTAGTATTAGGGTTACGGTACAGTGAGGTTTAGGGTTAGGGTTAGGGTTACGGAACAAGTTAGGGTTACGGTTCGGTTTAAGGTTTGGGTTAAGGTATCGGTTAGCGCTAGGGTTAGGGTTAGGGTTATGTTTAGGTTTACGGTATAGGTTAGGATTAGTGTTAGTGTTAGGGTTTTGGTACAGCTTAGGGTTAGGGTTTGGGTCATGTTACGGGACAGGTTTGGGTTAGCGTTATGGTTACGGTACACGTTATGTTTAAGTTTAGGTTTAGGGTTAGGGTTACGGTACAAGTTAGGGTTACGGTTAGTATTAGGGTTAGGGTTACGGTATAGTTTAGCGTTACGGTTAGCGTTAGGGTTAGGTTTATGGTTACGGTATAGGTTAATGTTACGGTTAGGGTTAGGGTTAGGATTAGGGTTACGGTTACGGTATAGATTAGGGTTAGGGTTAGGTTTAGGGTTGGGTTCGGGTTAGTGTTAGGGCTAGGTTTTGGTACAGCTTAGGGTTAGGGTTTGGGTCATGTTACGGGACAGGTTTGGGTTATCGTTATGGTTACAGTACACGTTATGTTTAAGTTTAGGGTTAGGGTTAGGGTTACGGTACAAGTTAGGGTTACGGTTAGTATTAGGGTTAGGGTTACAGTATAGTTTAGCGTTACGGTTAGCGTTAGGGTTAGGTTTATGGTTACGGTATAGGTTAATGTTACGGTTAGGGTTAGGGTTAGGATTAGGGTTAGGGTTACGTATAGATTAGGGTTAGGGTTAGGTTTAGGGTTGGGTTCGGGTTAGGGTTAGGGTTAGGGTTACGGTACAGGTTAAGGTTAGGTTTAGGGTTTGGGTTAGGGTTACGGTACAGGTTAGGGTTAGTGCTAGGGTTATGGTACCAGTGTGGTTTAAGGTTAGGGTTAGAGTTAGGTTTACCGTACAGGTTAGGGTTAGTTTAGGGTTAGGGTTAGAGTTAGGGTTAACGTACAGGTTAGGGTCAGGGTTAGGCTTAGGGTAAGGTTTAGTTTTAGGGTTAGGGTTATGGTACTGGTTATGATTAGCGTTAGGGTTAGGGTTAGGGTTGCGGTATAGGATAGGGTTTAGGGTTAGGGTTAGGTTTAGGGTTAGGGTTACGGTACAGGTGATGATTACGGTTAGGGTTAGGGTTACGGTACAGGTTAGGGTTAAGGTTAGTATTAGGGTTACGGTACAGTGAGGTTTAGGGTTAGGGTTAGGGTTACGGAACAAGTTTGGGTTACGGTTCGGTTTAAGATTTGGGTTAAGGTATAGGTTAGCGCTAGGGTTAGGGTTAGGGTTATGTTTAGGTTTACGGTATAGGTTAGGGTTAGTGTTAGGGTTAGGGTTTTGGTAAGGGTTAGGGTTAGGGTTTGGGTCATGTTACGGGACAGGTTTGGTTTAGCGTTACGGTTACGGTACACGTTATGTTTAAGTTTAGGGTTAGGGTTAGGGTTATGGTACGAGTTAGGGTTACGATTAGGCTTAGGGTTATGGTTACAGTATAGGTTGGGGTTACGGTTAGGTTTAGGTTTAGGTTTAGGGTTACGGTACAGGTTAGTGTTACGTTAGGTTTAGGGTTAGGGTTAGGGTTAGGGTAACGGTACAGGTTAGGTTTAGGGTTAGGTTTAGGGTTTGGGTTCGGGTTCGGGTTAGGTTTATGGTACCGGTTACGTTTAGGGTTAGGTTTAGGGTTAGGGTTATGGTACAGGTTATGGTTAGTTTTAGGCTTACAGTTAGGATTACGGTACAGGTTAGGGATAGGGTCAGGGTTATGGTACAGGATAGGTTTAATTTAGGGTTAGGGATAGGGTTATGGTATGGTACAAGGTAGGTTTACGGTTAGGTTTATGGTTAGGTTACGGTATAGGTTAGCGTTAGGGTTAGGTTTAGGGTTAGGTTTAGGGTACGGTACAGGTTACGGTTAGGGTTAGGTTTAGGATTAGGTTTGGGTTAGGTTTACTGTACAGGTTAGGGTTAGGTTTAGGTTTAGGGTTAGGATTAGGGTTACTGTGCAAGTTAGGGTTATGGTTAGGTTTAGGGTTAGTGTTACGGTATAGGTTAGCGTTAGGGTTAGGGTTAGGTTTAGGGTTACGGTACAGGTTACGGTTACGGTTAAGGTAGGGTAAGGGTTAGGTTTACGGTACAGGTTAGGGTTAGGGTTAGGTTTAGGGTTACGGTACAAGTTAGGTTTAAGTTTAGGGTGAGGGTTAGTGTTACGGAACAAGTTAGGGTTACGGTTAGGTTTTGGGTTAGGGTTACGCTATAGGTTAGCGTTAGGGTTAGCGTTAGGGTTAGGTTTAGGGTTACGGTACAGTTTAGGGTTAGGGTTAGGGTTACGGTACTGGTTAGGGTTACGGTTACGGTTAGGGTTAGGGTCAGGGTTAGGGTGCAGTTTAGGGTTAGGTTGAGGGTTAGGTTTAGTGTGAAGGTTATGGTAGGGTTACGGTACCGTTTAGATTAAGTTAGGTTTAGGGTTAGGGTTACCGTACAGGTTAGGGTCAGGGTTAGTGTCAGGTTAGGGTTAGGTTTGCCATAGAGTTAGGGTAATGGTTAGGGTTAGTTACAGGTTAGGTTTAGGGTTAGGTTTAGGGTTAGTGTACAGGTTAGGGTTTGGTTTAGAGTTAGGGTTATGGTACAGGTTAGTGTTAGGTTTAGGGTTAGGGTTAAGTTTACGGTATAGGTTAGGGTTAGGGTTAGGGTTAGGGTTAGGGTTATGGTACTGTTTAGGTTTAGGTTTAGGTTTAGGGTTAGGGTTACTGTACAGTTTAGGGTTAGGGTTAGGGTTAGAGTTAGATTTAAGGTTAGGGTTACAGTACAGTTTAGGGTCAGGGTTAGTGTTAGGGTTAGGGTTGCGGTACAGGTTAGCCTTAGGGTTAGGTTAGGGTTAGAGTTAGGGTTATGTTACAAGTTAGGGTTATGCTTAGGTTTAGGGTTAGGTTTACGGTATAGGTTACCATTAGGGTTAGGATTAGATTTAGGTTTAGTGTTACTGTAATTTTAAGGTTAGGGTTAGTGTTAGGGTTAGAGTCAGGGTTAGGTTTATTGTTAGGGTTACGATTAGGATACAGGTTATGGTTAGGGTTAGGCTTAGGGTTACGTTACAGTTTAGGGTTAGGGTTTGGGTTAGGGTTAACGTACAGGTAGGGTTAGGTTTAGGGTTATGGGGAGGGTTGCGGTACAGGTTAGGGTTAGCGTTATGGTTAGGGTTACCATACAGGTTAGGGTTAGGGTTAGGTTTAGGGTTAGGGTTACCGTATAGGTTAGTGTCAGGATTAGGGTTAGGGTTAGGGTTGCTGTACAGGTTAGGGTTAGGGTTAGGGTTAGGTTTAGGTTTAGGCTTACGGTACAGTTTAGGGTGAAGGTTACTGTTAGGGTTACGGTTACGGTACAAGTTAGGTTTACGGTTAGGTTTAGGGTTAGGGTTACGGTATAGGTTAGCGTTAGGATTAGGTTTGGTGTTAGGTTTAGGGTTACGGTACACGTTAGGATTAGGGTTAGGGTTAGGGTTAGGGTTAGGGTTACGGTACAGGATAGTGTTAGGGTTAGGGTTAGGTTTAGGTTTAGGGTTAGGGTTACGGTACAGGTGATGATTAGGGATGGGGTTAGGTTTACGGTATAGGTTAGGGTTAAGATTAGTATTAGGGTTACGGTACAGTGAGGTTTAGGGTTAGGGTTAGGGTTACGGAACAAGTTTGGGTTACGGTTCGGTTTAAGGTTTGGGTTAAGGTATCGGTTAGCGCTAGGGTTAGGGTTATGATTAGGTTTACGGTATAGGTTAGGGTTAGTGTTAGTGTTAGGGTTTTGGTACAGCTTAGGGTTAGGGTTTGGGTCATGTTACGGGACAGGTTTGGGTTAGCGTTATGGTTACGGTACACGTTATGTTTAAGTTTAGGGTTAGGGTTAGGGTTACGGTACAAGTTAGGGTTACGGTTAGTATTAGGGTTAGGGTTACGGTATAGTTTAGCGTTACGGTTAGCGTTAGGGTTAGGTTTATGGTTACGGTATAGGTTAATGTTACGGTTAGGGTTAGGGTTAGGATTAGGGTTAGGGTTACGGTATAGATTAGGGTTAGGGTTAGGTTTAGGGTTGGGTTCGGGTTAGGGTTAGGGTTAGGGTTACGGTACAGGTTAAGGTTAGGTTTAGGGTTTGAGTTAGGGTTACGGTACAGGTTAGGGTTAGTGCTAGGGTTATGGTACCAGTGTGGTTTAAGGTTAGGGTTAGAGTTAGGTTTACCGTACAGGTTAGGGTTAGTTTAGGGTTAGGGTTAGAGTTAGGGTTAACGTACAGGTTAGGGTCAGGGTTAGGCTTAGGGTAAGGTTTAGTTTTAGGGTTAGGGTTATGGTACAGGTTATGATTAGCGTTAGGGTTAGGGTTGCGGTATAGGATAGGGTTAGGGTTAGGGTTAGGGTTAGGTTTAGGGTTAGGGTTACGGTACAGGTGATGATTACGGTTAGGGTTAGGGTTACGGTACAGGTTAGGGTTAAGGTTAGTATTAGGGTTATGGTACAGTGAGGTTTAGGGTTAGGGTTAGGGTTACGGAATAAGTTTGGATTACGGTTCGGTTTAAGATTTGGGTTAAGGTATAGGTTAGCGCTAGGGTTAGGGTTAGGGTTATGTTTAGGTTTACGGTATAGGTTAGGGTTAGTGTTAGGGTTAGGGTTTTGGTAAGGGTTAGGGTTAGGGTTTGGGTCATGTTACGGGACAGGTTTGGTTTAGCGTTACGGTTACGGTACACATTATGTTTAAGTTTAGGGTTAGGGTTAGGGTTACGGTACGAGTTAGGGTTACGATTAGGCTTAGGGTTACGGTTACAGTATAGGTTGGGGTTACGGTTAGGTTTAGGTTTAGGGTTACGGTACAGGTTAGTGTTACGTTAGGTTTAGGGTTAGGGTTAGGGTTAGGGTAACGGTACAGGTTAGGGTTAGGGTTAGGTTTAGGGTTTGGGTTCGGGTTCGGGTTAGGGTTAGGTTTATGGTACCGGTTACGTTTAGTGTTAGGTTTAGGGTTAGGGTTATGGTACAGGTTTTGGTTAGTTTTAGGCTTACAGTTAGCATTACGGTACAGGTTAGGGTTAGGGTCAGGGTTATGGTACAGGATAGGTTTAATTTAGGGTTAGGGATAGGGTTATGGTTATGGTACAAGGTAGGTTTACGGTTAGGTTTATGGTTAGGTTACGGTATAGGTTAGCGTTAGGGTTAGGTTTAGGGTTAGGTTTAGGGTACGGTACAGGTTACGGTTAGGGTTAGGTTTAGGATTAGGTTTGGGTTAGGTTTACTGTACAGGTTAGGGTTAGGTTTAGGTTTAGGGTTAGGATTAGGGTTACTGTGCAAGTTAGGGTTATGGTTAGGTTTAGGGTTAGTGTTACGTTATAGGTTAGCATTAGGTTTAGGGTTAGGTTTAGGGTTACGGTACAGGTTACGGTTACGGTTAAGGTAGGGTAAGGGTTAGGTTTACGGTACAGGTTAGGGTTAGGGTTAGGTTTAGGGTTACGGTACAAGTTAGGTTTAAGTTTAGGGTGAGGGTTAGTGTTACGGAACAAGTTAGGGTTACGGTTAGGTTTCGGGTTAGGGTTACGGTATAGGTTAGCGTTAGGGTTAGCGTTAGGGTTAGGTTTAGGGTTACGGTACAGTTTAGGGTTAGGGTTAGGGTTACGGTACTGGTTAGGGTTACGGTTACGGTTAGGGTTAGGGTTAGGGTTAGGGTGCAGTTTAGGGTTAGGTTGAGGGTTAGGCTTAGTGTGAAGGTTATGGTAGTGTTACGGTACCGTTTAGATTAAGTTAGGTTTAGGGTTAGGGTTACCGTACAGGTTAGGGTCAGGGTTAGTGTCAGGGTAGGGTTAGGTTTGCCATAGAGTTAGGGTAATGGTTAGGGTTAGTTACAGGTTAGGTTTAGGGTTAGGTTTAGGGTTAGTGTACAGGTTAGGGTTTGGTTTAGGGTTAGGGTTATGGTACAGGTTAGTGTTAGGTTTAGGGTTAGGGTTAAGTTTACGGTATAGGTTAGGGTTAGGGTTAGGGTTAGGATTATGGTACTGTTTAGGTTTAGGTTTAGGTTTAGGGTAAGGGTTACTGTACAGTTTAGGGTTAGGGTTAGGGTTAGAGTTAGGGTTAAGGTTAGGGTTACAGTACAGTTTAGCGTCAGGGTTAGTGTTAGGGTTAGGGTTGCGGTACAGGTTAGGCTTAGGGTTAGGTTAGGGTTAGAGTTAGGGTTATGTTACAAGTTAGGGTTATGCTTAGGTTTAGGGTTAGGTTTACGGTATAGGTTACCATTAGGGTTAGGAGTAGATTTAGGTTTAGTGTTACTGTAATTTTAAGGTTAGGGTTAGTGTTAGGGTTAGAGTCAGGGTTAGGTTTATTATTAGGGTTACGATTAGGATACAGGTTATGGTTAGGGTTAGCCTTAGGGTTACGTTACAGTTTAGGGTTAGGGTTTGGGTTAGGGTTAACGTACAGGTAGGGTTAGGTTTAGGGTTATGGGGAGGGTTGCGGTACAGGTTAGGGTTAGCGTTATGGTTAGGGTTACCATACAGGTTAGGGTTAGGGTTAGGTTTAGGGTTAGGGTTACCGTATAGGTTAGTGTCAGGATTAGGGTTAGGGTTAGGGTTGCTGTACAGGTTAGGGTTAGGGTTGGGGTTAGGTTTAGGTTTAGGCTTACGGTACAGTTTAGGGTGAAGGTTACTGTTAGGGTTACGGTTACGGTACAAGTTAGGTTTACGGTTAGGTTTAGGGTTAGGGTTACGGTATAGGTTAGCGTTAGGATTAGGTTTAGTGTTAGGTTTAGGGTTACGGTACACGTTAGGATTAGGGTTAGGGTTAGGGTTAGGGTTAGGGTTAGGGTCACGGTACAGGATAGCGTTAGGGTTAGGGTTAGGTTTAGGTTTAGGGTTAGGGTTACGGTACAGGTGATGATTAGGGATAGGGTTAGGTTTACGGTATAGGTTAGGGTTAAGATTAGTATTAGGGTTACGGTACAGTGAGGTTTAGGGTTAGGGTTAGGGTTACGGAACAAGTTAGGGTTACGGTTCGGTTTAAGGTTTGGGTTAAGGTATCGGTTAGCGCTAGGGTTAGGGTTAGGGTTATGTTTAGGTTTACGGTATAGGTTAGGGTTAGTGTTAGTGTTAGGGTTTTGGTACAGCTTAGGGTTAGGGTTTGGGTCATGTTACGGGACAGGTTTGGGTTAGCGTTATGGTTACGGTACACGTTATGTTTAAGTTTAGGGTTAGGGTTAGGGTTACGGTACAAGTTATGGTTACGGTTAGTATTAGGGTTAGGGTTGCGGTATAGTTTAGCGTTACGGTTAGCGTTAGGGTTAGGTTTATGGTTACGGTATAGGTCAATGTTACGGTAGGGTTAGGGTTAGGATTAGGGTTACGGTTACGGTATAGATTAGGGTTAGGGTTAGGTTTAGGGTTGGGTTCGGGTTAGTGTTAGGCCTAAGGTTTTGGTACAGGTTAAGGTTAGGGTTTGGGTCATGTTACGGGACAGGTTTGGGTTATCGTTATGGTTACAGTACACGTTATGTTTAAGTTTAGGGTTAGGGTTAGGGTTACGGTACAAGTTAGGGTTACGGTTAGTATTAGGGTTAGGGTTACGGTATAGTTTAGCGTTACGGTTAGCGTTAGGGTTAGGTTTATGGTTACGGTATAGGTTAATGTTACGGTTAGGGTTAGGGTTAGGATTAGGGTTAGGGTTACGGTATAGATTAGGGTTAGGGTTAGGTTTAGGGTTGGGTTCGGGTTAGGGTTAGGGTTAGGGTTACGGTACAGGTTAAGGTTAGGTTTAGGGTTTGGGTTAGGGTTACGGTACAGGTTAGGGTTAGTGCTAGGGTTATGGTACCAGTGTGGTTTAAGGTTAGGGTTAGAGTTAGGTTTACCGTACAGGTTAGGGTTAGTTTAGGGTTAGGGTTAGAGTTAGGGTTAACGTACAGGTTAGGGTCAGGGTTAGGCTTAGGGTAAGGTTTAGTTTTAGGGTTAGGGTTATGGTACAGGTTATGATTAGCGTTAGGGTTAGGGTTAGGGTTGCGGTATAGGATAGGGTAGGGTTAGTGTTAGGGTTAGGTTTAGGGTTAGGGTTACGGTACAGGTTTGATTACGGTTAGGGTTAGGGTTACGGTACAGGTTAGGGTTAAGTTAGTATTAGGATTACGGTACAGTGAGGTTTAGGGTTAGGGTTTGGGTTACGGAACAAGTTTGGGTTACGGTTCGGTTTAAGATTTGGGTTAAGGTATAGGTTAGCGCTATGGTTAGGGTTAGGGTTATGTTTAGGTTTACGGTATAGGTTAGGGTTAGTGTTAGGGTTAGGGTTTTGGTAAGGGTTAGGGTTAGGGTTTAGGTCATGTTACGGGACAGGTTTGGTTTAGCGTTATGGTTACGGTACACGTTATGTTTAAGTTTAGGTTTAGGGTTAGGGTTACGGTACGAGTTAGGGTTACGATTAGGCTTAGGGTTACGGTTACAGTATAGGTTGGGGTTACGGTTAGGTTTAGGTTTAGGTTTAGGGTTACGGTACAGGTTAGTGTTACGTTAGGTTTAGGGTTAGGGTTAGGGTTAGGGTAACGGTACAGGTTAGGTTTAGGGTTAGGTTTAGGGTTTGGGTTCGGGTTCGGGTTAGGTTTATGGTACCGGTTACGTTTAGGGTTAGGTTTAGGGTTAGGGTTATGGTACAGGTTATGGTTAGTTTTAGGCTTACAGTTAGGATTACGGTACAGGTTAGGGATAGGGTCAGGGTTATGGTACAGGATAGGTTTAATTTAGGGTTAGGGATAGGGTTATGGTTATGGTACAAGGTAGGTTTACGGTTAGGTTTATGGTTAGGTTACGGTATAGGTTAGCGTTAGGGTTAGGTTTAGGGTTAGGTTTAGGGTACGGTACAGGTTACGGTTAGGGTTAGGTTTAGGATTAGGTTTGGGTCAGGTTTACTGTACAGGTTAGGGTTAGGTTTAGGTTTAGGGTTAGGATTAGGGTTTCTGTGCAAGTTAGGGTTATGGTTTGGTTTAGGGTTAGTGTTACGGTATAGGTTAGCGTTAGGTTTAGGGTTAGGTTTAGGGTTACGGTACAGGTTACGGTTACGGTTAAGGTAGGGTAAGGGTTAGGTTACGGTACAGGTTAGGGTTAGGGTTAGGTTTAGGGTTACGGTACAAGTTAGGTTTAAGTTTAGGGTGAGGGTTAGTGTTACGGAACAAGTTAGGCTTACGGTTAGGTTTCGGGTTAGGGTTACGGTATAGGTTAGCGTTAGGGTTAGCGTTATGGTTAGGTTTAGGGTTATGGTACAGTTTAGGGTTAGGGTTAGGGTTATGGTACTGGTTAGGGTTACGGTTACGGTTAGGGTTAGGGTTAGGGTTAGGGTGCAGTTTAGGGTTAGGTTGAGGGTTAGGCTTAGTGTGAAGGTTATGGTAGGGTTACGGTACCGTTTAGATTAAGTTAGGTTTAGGGTTAGGGTTACCGTACAGGTTAGGGTCAGGGTTAGTGTCAGGGTAGGGTTAGGTTTGCCATAGAGTTAGGGTAATGGTTAGGGTTAGTTACAGGTTAGGTTTAGGGTTAGGTTTAGGGTTAGTGTACAGGTTAGGGTTTGGTTTAGGGTTAGGGTTACGGTACAGGTTAGGGTTAGTGCTAGGGTTATGGTACCAGTGTGGTTTAAGGTTAGGGTTAGAGTTAGGTTTACCGTACAGGTTAGGGTTAGTTTAGGGTTAGGGTTAGAGTTAGGGTTAACGTACAGGTTAGGGTCAGGGTTAGGCTTAGGGTAAGGTTTAGTTTTAGGGTTAGCGTTATGGTACTGGTTATGATTAGCGTTAGGGTTAGGGTTAGGGTTGCGGTATAGGATAGGGTTAGGGTTAGGGTTAGGGTAAGGTTTAGGGTTAAGGTTACGGTACAGGTGATGATTACGGTTAGGGTTAGGGTTACGGTACAGGTTAGGGTTAAGGTTAGTATTAGGGTTACGGTACAGTGAGGTTTAGGGTTAGGGTTAGGGTTACGGAACAAGTTTGGGTTACGGTTCGGTTTAACATTTGGGTTAAGGTGTAGGTTAGCGCTAGGGTTAGGGTTAGGGTTATGTTTAGGTTTACGGTATAGGTTAGGGTTAGTGTGAGGGTTAGGGTTTTGGTAAGGGTTAGGGTTAGGGTTTGGGTCATGTTACGGGACAGGTTTGGTTTAGCGTTACGGTTACGGTACACGTTATGTTTAAGTTTAGGGTTAGGGTTAGGGTTACGGTACGAGTTAGGGTTACGATTAGGCTTAGGGTTACGGTTACAGTATAGGTTGGGGTTACGGTTAGGTTTAGCTTTAGGTTTAGGGTTACGGTACAGGTTAGTGTTACGTTAGGTTTAGGGTTAGGGTTAGGGTTAGGGTAACGGTACAGGTTAGGGTTAGGGTTAGGTTTAGGGTTTGGGTTCGGGTTCGGGTTCGGGTTAGGTTTATGGTACCGGTTACGTTTAGGGTTAGGTTTAGGGTTAGGGTTATGGTACAGGTTATGGTTAGTTTTAGGCTTACAGTTAGGATTACGGTACAGGTTAGGGTTAGGGTCAGTGTTATGGTACAGGATAGGTTTAATTTAGGGTTAGGGATAGGGTTATGGTAATGGTACAAGGTAGGTTTACGGTTAGGTTTATGGTTAGGTTACGGTATAGGTTAGCGTTAGGGTTAGGTTTAGGGTTAGGTTTAGGGTACGGTACAGGTTACGGTTAGGGTTAGGTTTAGGATTAGGTTTGGGTTAGGTTTACTGTACAGGTTAGGGTTAGGTTTAGGTTTAGGGTTAGGATTAGGGTTACTGTGTAAGTTAGGGTTATGGTTAGGTTTAGGGTTAGTGTTACGGTATAGGTTAGCGTTAGGGTTAGGGTTAGGTTTAGGGTTACGGTACAGGTTACGGTTACGGTTAAGGTAGGGTAAGGGTTAGGTTTACGGTACAGGTTAGGGTTAGGGTTAGGTTTAGGGTTACGGTACAAGTTAGGTTTAAGTTTAGGGTGAGGGTTAGTGTTACGGAACAAGTTAGGGTTACGGTTAGGTTTTGGGTTAGGGTTACGCTATAGGTTAGCGTTAGGGTTAGCGTTAGGGTTAGGTTTAGGGTTACGGTACAGTTTAGGGTTAGGGTTAGGGTTACGGTACTGGTTAGGGTTACGGTTACGGTTAGGGTTAGGGTCAGGGTTAGGGTGCAGTTTAGGGTTAGGTTGAGGGTTAGGTTTAGTGTGAAGGTTATGGTAGGGTTACGGTACCGTTTAGATTAAGTTAGGTTTAGGGTTAGGGTTACCGTACAGGTTAGGGTCAGGGTTAGTGTCAGGTTAGGGTTAGGTTTGCCATAGAGTTAGGGTAATGGTTAGGGTTAGTTACAGGTTAGGTTTAGGGTTAGGTTTAGGGTTAGTGTACAGGTTAGGGTTTGGTTTAGGGTTAGGGTTATGGTACAGGTTAGTGTTAGGTTTAGGGTTAGGGTTAAGTTTACGGTATAGGTTAGGGTTAGGGTTAGGGTTATGGTTAGGGTTAGGGTTATGGTACTGTTTAGGTTTAGTTTTAGGTTTAGGGTTAGGGTTAATGTACAGTTTAGGGTTAGGGTTAGGGTTAGAGTTAGGGTTAAGGTTAGGGTTACAGTACAGTTTAGGGTCAGGGTTAGTGTTAGGGTTAGGGTTGCGGTACAGGTTAGGCTTAGGGTTAGGTTAGGGTTAGAGTTAGGGTTATGTTACAAGTTAGGGTTATGCTTAGGTTTAGGGTTAGGTTTACGGTATAGGTTACCATTAGGGTTAGGATTAGATTTAGGTTTAGTGTTACTGTAATTTTAAGGTTAGGGTTAGTGTTAGGGTTAGAGTCAGGGTTAGGTTTATTGTTAGGGTTACGATTAGGATACAGGTTATGGTTAGGGTTAGGCTTAGGGTTACGTTACAGTTTAGGGTTAGGGTTTGGGTTAGGGTTAACGTACAGGTAGGGTTAGGTTTAGTGTTATGGGGAGGGTTGCGGTACAGGTTAGGGTTAGCGTTATGGTTAGGGTTACCATACAGGTTAGGGTTAGGGTTAGGTTTAGGGTTAGGGTTACCGTATAGGTTAGTGTCAGGATTAGGGTTAGGGTTAGGGTTGCTGTACAGGTTAGGGTTAGGGTTAGGTTTAGGTTTAGGCTTACGGTACAGTTTAGGGTGAAGGTTACTGTTAGGGTTACGGTTACGGTACAAGTTAGGTTTAGGTTAGGTTTAGGGTTAGTGTTACGGTATAGGTTAGCGTTAGGATTAGGTTTAGGGTTAGGTTTAGGGTTACGGTACACGTTAGGATTAGGGTTAGGGTTAGGGTTAGGGTTAGGGTTAGGGTCACGGTACAGGATAGCGTTAGGGTTAGGGTTAGGTTTAGTTTAGGGTTAGGGTTACGGTACAGGTGATGATTAGGGATAGGGTTAGGTTTACGGTATAGGTTAGGGTTAAGATTAGTATTAGGGTTACGGTACAGTGAGGTTTAGGGTTAGGGTTAGGGTTACGGAACAAGTTAGGGTTACGGTTCGGTTTAAGGTTTGGGTTAAGGTATCGGTTAGCGCTAGGGTTAGGGTTATGATTAGGTTTACGGTATAGGTTAGGGTTAGTGTTAGTGTTAGGGTTTTGGTACAGCTTAGGGTTAGGGTTTGGGTCATGTTACGGGACAGGTTTGGGTTAGCGTTATGGTTACGGTACACGTTATGTTTAAGTTTAGGGTTAGGGTTAGGGTTACGTTACAAGTTAGGTTTACGGTTAGTATTAGGGTTAGGGTTATGGTATAGTTTAGCGTTACGGTTAGCCTTAGGGTTAGGTTTATGGTTACGGTATAGGTTAATGTTACGGTTAGGGTTAGGGTTAGGATTAGGGTTACGGTTACGGTATAGATTAGGGTTAGGGTTAGGTTTAGGGTTGGGTTCGGGTTAGTGTTAGGGCTAGGGTTTTGGTACAGCTTAGGGTTGGTTAGGGTTTGGGTCATGTTACGGGACAGGTTTGGGTTATCGTTATGGTTACGGTACACGTTATGTTTAAGTTTAGGGTTAGGGTTAGGGTTACGGTACAAGTTAGGGTTACGGTTAGTATTAGGGTTAGGGTTACGGTATAGTTTAGCGTTACGGTTAGCGTTAGGGTTAGGTTTATGGTTACGGTATAGGTTAATGTTACGGTTAGGGTTAGGGTTAGGATTAGGGTTAGGGTTACGGTATAGATTAGGGTTAGGGTTAGGTTTAGGGTTGGGTTCGGGTTAGGGTTAGGGTTAGGGTTACGGTACAGGTTAAGGTTAGGTTTAGGGTTTGAGTTAGGGTTACGGTACAGGTTAGGGTTAGTGCTAGGGTTATGGTACCAGTGTGGTTTAAGGTTAGGGTTAGAGTTAGGTTTACCGTACAGGTTAGGGTTAGTTTAGGGTTAGGGTTAGAGTTAGGGTTAACGTACAGGTTAGGGTCAGGGTTAGGCTTAGGGTAAGGTTTAGTTTTAGGGTTAGGGTTATGGTACTGGTTATGATTAGCGTTAGGGTTAGGGTTAGGGTTGCGGTATAGGATAGGGTTAGGGTTAGGGTTAGGGTAAGGTTTAGGGTTAAGGTTACGGTACAGGTGATGATTACGGTTAGGGTTAGGGTTACGGTACAGGTTAGGGTTAAGGTTAGTATTAGGGTTACGGTACAGTGAGGTTTAGGGTTAGGGTTAGGGTTACGGAACAAGTTTGGGTTACGGTTCGGTTTAAGGTTTGGGTTAAGGTATCGGTTAGCGCTAGGGTTAGGGTTATGTTTAGGTTTACGGTATAGGTTAGGGTTAGTGTTAGGGTTAGGGTTTTGGTAAGGGTTAGGGTTAGGGTTTGGGTCATGTTACGGGACAGGTTTGGTTTAGCGTTACGGTTACGGTACACGTTATGTTTAAGTTTAGGGTTAGGGTTAGGGTTACGGTACGAGTTAGGGTTACGATTAGGCTTAGGGTTACGGTTACAGTATAGGTTGGGGTTACGGTTAGGTTTAGGTTTAGGTTTAGGGTTACGGTACAGGTTAGTGTTACGTTAGGTTTAGGGTTAGGGTTAGGGTTAGGGTAACGGTACAGGTTAGGGTTAGGGTTAGGTTTAGGGTTTGGGTTCGGGTTCGGGTTAGGGTTAGGTTTATGGTACCGGTTACGTTTAGGGTTAGGTTTAGGGTTAGGGTTATGGTACAGGTTTTGGTTAGTTTTAGGCTTACAGTTAGGATTACGGTACAGGTTAGGGTTAGGGTCAGGGTTATGGTACAGGATAGGTTTAATTTAGGGTTAGGGATAGGGTTATGGTTATGGTACAATGTAGGTTTACGGTTAGGTTTATGGTTAGGTTACGGTATAGGTTAGCGTAAGGGTTAGGTTTAGGGTTAGGTTTAGGGTACGGTACAGGTTACGGTTAGGGTTAGGTTTAGGATTAGGTTTGGGTTAGGTTTACTGTACAGGTTAGGGTTAGGTTTAGGTTTAGGGTTAGGATTAGGGTTACTGTGCAAGTTAGGGTTATGGTTAGGTTTAGGGTTAGTGTTACGGTATAGGTTAGCATTAGGTTTAGGGTTAGGTTTAGGGTTACGGTACAGGTTACGGTTATGGTTAAGGTAGGGTAAGGGTTAGGTTTACGGTACAGGTTAGGGTTAGGGTTAGGTTTAGGGTTACGGTACAAGTTAGGTTTAAGTTTAGGGTGAGGGTTAGTGTTACGGAACAAGTTAGGGTTACGGTTAGGTTTCGGGTTAGGGTTACGGTATAGGTTAGCGTTAGGGTTAGCGTTAGGGTTAGGTTTAGGGTTACGGTACAGGATAGGGTTAGGGTTAGGCTTAGGGTTACGTTACAGTTTAGGGTTAGGGTTTGGGTTAGGGTTAACGTACAGGTAGGGTTAGGTTTAGGGTTATGGGGAGGGTTGCGGTACAGGTTAGGGTTAGCGTTATGGTTAGGGTTACCATACAGGTTAGGGTTAGGGTTAGGTTTAGGGTTAGGGTTACCGTATAGGTTAGTGTCAGGATTAGGGTTAGGGTTAGGGTTGCTGTACAGGTTAGGGTTAGGGTTGGGGTTAGGTTTAGGTTTAGGCTTACGGTACAGTTTAGGGTGAAGGTTACTGTTAGGGTTACGGTTACGGTACAAGTTAGGTTTACGGTTAGGTTTAGGGTTAGGGTTACGGTATAGGTTAGCGTTAGGATTAGGTTTGGTGTTAGGTTTAGGGTTACGGTACACGTTAGGATTAGGGTTAGGGTTAGGGTTAGGGTTAGGGTTACGGTACAGGATAGTGTTAGGGTTAGGGTTAGGTTTAGGTTTAGGGTTAGGGTTACGGTACAGGTGATGATTAGGGATGGGGTTAGGTTTACGGTATAGGTTAGGGTTAAGATTAGTATTAGGGTTACGGTACAGTGAGGTTTAGGGTTAGGGTTAGGGTTACGGAACAAGTTTGGGTTACGGTTCGGTTTAAGGTTTGGGTTAAGGTATCGGTTAGCGCTAGGGTTAGGGTTATGATTAGGTTTACGGTATAGGTTAGGGTTAGTGTTAGTGTTAGGGTTTTGGTACAGCTTAGGGTTAGGGTTTGGGTCATGTTACGGGACAGGTTTGGGTTAGCGTTATGGTTACGGTACACGTTATGTTTAAGTTTAGGGTTAGGGTTAGGGTTACGGTACAAGTTAGGGTTACGGTTAGTATTAGGGTTAGGGTTAGGTATAGTTTAGCGTTACGGTTAGCGTTAGGGTTAGGTTTATGGTTACGGTATAGGTTAATGTTACGGTTAGGGTTAGGGTTAGGATTAGGGTTAGGGTTACGGTATAGATTAGGGTTAGGGTTAGGTTTAGGGTTGGGTTCGGGTTAGGGTTAGGGTTAGGGTTACGGTACAGGTTAAGGTTAGGTTTAGGGTTTGAGTTAGGGTTACGGTACAGGTTAGGGTTAGTGCTAGGGTTATGGTACCAGTGTGGTTTAAGGTTAGGGTTAGAGTTAGGTTTACCGTACAGGTTAGGGTTAGTTTAGGGTTAGGGTTAGAGTTAGGGTTAACGTACAGGTTAGGGTCAGGGTTAGGCTTAGGGTAAGGTTTAGTTTTAGGGTTAGGGTTATGGTACAGGTTATGATTAGCGTTAGGGTTAGGGTTGCGGTATAGGATAGGGTTAGGGTTAGGGTTAGGGTTAGGTTTAGGGTTAGGGTTACGGTACAGGTGATGATTACGGTTAGGGTTAGGGTTACGGTACAGGTTAGGGTTAAGGTTAGTATTAGGGTTACGGTACAGTGAGGTTTAGGGTTAGGGTTAGGGTTACGGAACAAGTTTGGGTTACGGTTCGGTTTAAGATTTGGGTTAAGGTATAGGTTAGCGCTAGGGTTAGGGTTAGGGTTATGTTTAGGTTTACGGTATAGGTTAGGGTTAGTGTTAGGGTTAGGGTTTTGGTAAGGGTTAGGGTTAGGGTTTGGGTCATGTTACGGGACAGGTTTGGTTTAGCGTTACGGTTACGGTACACGTTATGTTTAAGTTTAGGGTTAGGGTTAGGGTTATGGTACGAGTTAGGGTTACGATTAGGCTTAGGGTTATGGTTACAGTATAGGTTGGGGTTACGGTTAGGTTTAGGTTTAGGTTTAGGGTTACGGTACAGGTTAGTGTTACGTTAGGTTTAGGGTTAGGGTTAGGGTTAGGGTAACGGTACAGGTTAGGTTTAGGGTTAGGTTTAGGGTTTGGGTTCGGGTTCGGGTTAGGTTTATGGTACCGGTTACGTTTAGGGTTAGGTTTAGGGTTAGGGTTATGGTACAGGTTATGGTTAGTTTTAGGCTTACAGTTAGGATTACGGTACAGGTTAGGGTTAGGGTCAGGGTTATGGTACAGGATAGGTTTAATTTAGGGTTAGGGATAGGGTTATGGTTATGGTACAAGGTAGGTTTACGGTTAGGTTTATGGTTAGGTTACGGTATAGGTTAGCGTTAGGGTTAGGTTTAGGGTTAGGTTTAGGGTACGGTACAGGTTACGGTTAGGGTTAGGTTTAGGATTAGGTTTGGGTCAGGTTTACTGTACAGGTTAGGGTTAGGTTTAGGTTTAGGGTTAGGATTAGGGTTTCTGTGCAAGTTAGGGTTATGGTTTGGTTTAGGGTTAGTGTTACGGTATAGGTTAGCGTTAGGTTTAGGGTTAGGTTTAGGGTTACGGTACAGGTTACGGTTACGGTTAAGGTAGGGTAAGGGTTAGGTTACGGTACAGGTTAGGGTTAGGGTTAGGTTTAGGGTTACGGTACAAGTTAGGTTTAAGTTTAGGGTGAGGGTTAGTGTTACGGAACAAGTTAGGCTTACGGTTAGGTTTCGGGTTAGGGTTACGGTATAGGTTAGCGTTAGGGTTAGCGTTATGGTTAGGTTTAGGGTTATGGTACAGTTTAGGGTTAGGGTTAGGGTTATGGTACTGGTTAGGGTTACGGTTACGGTTAGGGTTAGGGTTAGGGTTAGGGTGCAGTTTAGGGTTAGGTTGAGGGTTAGGCTTAGTGTGAAGGTTATGGTAGGGTTACGGTACCGTTTAGATTAAGTTAGGTTTAGGGTTAGGGTTACCGTACAGGTTAGGGTCAGGGTTAGTGTCAGGGTAGGGTTAGGTTTGCCATAGAGTTAGGGTAATGGTTAGGGTTAGTTACAGGTTAGGTTTAGGGTTAGGTTTAGGGTTAGTGTACAGGTTAGGGTTTGGTTTAGGGTTAGGGTTACGGTACAGGTTAGGGTTAGTGCTAGGGTTATGGTACCAGTGTGGTTTAAGGTTAGGGTTAGAGTTAGGTTTACCGTACAGGTTAGGGTTAGTTTAGGGTTAGGGTTAGAGTTAGGGTTAACGTACAGGTTAGGGTCAGGGTT
Source organism: Otocyon megalotis megalotis (assembly GCA_017311455.1). NCBI lineage: Eukaryota > Metazoa > Chordata > Mammalia > Carnivora > Canidae > Otocyon > Otocyon megalotis. Next base: position 63,097 of record JAEUCK010008339.1, read on the forward strand.
AGGCTTAGGGTAAGGTTTAGTTTTAGGGTTAGCGTTATGGTACTGGTTATGATTAGCGTTAGGGTTAGGGTTAGGGTTGCGGTATAGGATAGGGTTAGGGTTAGGGTTAGGGTTAGGTTTAGGGTTAGGGTTACGGTACAGGTGATGATTACGGTTAGGGTTAGGGTTACGGTACAGGTTAGGGTTAAGGTTAGTATTAGGGTTACGGTACAGTGAGGTTTAGGGTTAGGGTTAGGGTTACGGAACAAGTTTGGGTTACGGTTCGGTTTAACATTTGGGTTAAGGTGTAGGTTAGCGCTAGGGTTAGGATTAGGGTTATGTTTAGGTTTACGGTATAGGTTAGGGTTAGTGTGAGGGTTAGGGTTTTGGTAAGGGTTAGGGTTAGGGTTTGGGTCATGTTACGGGACAGGTTTGGTTTAGCGTTACGGTTACGGTACACGTTATGTTTAAGTTTAGGGTTAGGGTTAGGGTTACGGTACGAGTTAGGGTTACGATTAGGCTTAGGGTTACGGTTACAGTATAGGTTGGGGTTACGGTTAGGTTTAGCTTTAGGTTTAGGGTTACGGTACAGGTTAGTGTTACGTTAGGTTTAGGGTTAGGGTTAGGGTTAGGGTAACGGTACAGGTTAGGGTTAGGGTTAGGTTTAGGGTTTGGGTTCGGGTTCGGGTTCGGGTTAGGTTTATGGTACCGGTTACGTTTAGGGTTAGGTTTAGGGTTAGGGTTATGGTACAGGTTTTGGTTAGTTTTAGGCTTACAGTTAGGATTACGGTACAGGTTAGGGTTAGGGTCAGGGTTATGGTACAGGATAGGTTTAATTTAGGGTTAGGGATAGGGTTATGGTAATGGTAAAAGGTAGGTTTACGGTTAGGTTTATGGTTAGGTTACGGTATAGGTTAGCGTTAGGGTTAGGTTTAGGGTTAGGTTTAGGGTACGGTACAGGTTACGGTTAGGGTTAGGTTTAGGATTAGGTTTGGGTTAGGTTTACTGTACAGGTTAGGGTTAGGTTTAGGTTTAGGGTTAGGATTAGGGTTACTGTGTAAGTTAGGGTTATGGTTAGGTTTAGGGTTAGTGTTACGGTATAGGTTAGCGTTAGGGTTAGGGTTAGGTTTAGGGTTATGGTACAGGTTACGGTTACGGTTAAGGTAGGGTAAGGGTTAGGTTTACGGTACAGGTTAGGGTTAGGGTTAGGGTTAGGGTTACGGTACAAGTTAGGTTTAAGTTTAGGGTGAGGGTTAGTGTTACGGAACAAGTTAGGGTTACGGTTAGGTTTTGGGTTAGGGTTACGCTATAGGTTAGCGTTAGGGTTAGCGTTAGGGTTAGGTTTAGGGTTACGGTACAGTTTAGGGTTAGGGTTAGGGTTACGGTACTGGTTAGGGTTACGGTTACGGTTAGGGTTAGGGTCAGGGTTAGGGTGCAGTTTAGGGTTAGGTTGAGGTTTAGGTTTAGTGTGAAGGTTATGGTAGGGTTACGGTACCGTTTAGATTAAGTTAGGTTTAGGGTTAGGGTTACCGTACAGGTTAGGGTCAGGGTTAGTGTCAGGTTAGGGTTAGGTTTGCCATAGAGTTAGGGTAATGGTTAGGGTTAGTTACAGGTTAGGTTTAGGGTTAGGTTTAGGGTTAATGTATAGGTTAGGGTTTGGTTTAGGGTTAGGGTTATGGTACAGGTTAGTGTTAGGTTTAGGGTTAGGGTTAAGTTTACGGTATAGGTTAGGGTTAGGGTTAGGGTTATGGTTAGGGTTAGGGTTATGGTACTGTTTAGGTTTAGTTTTAGGTTTAGGGTTAGGGTTACCGTACAGGTTAGGGTCAGGGTTAGGGTTAGAGTTAGGGTTAAGGTTAGGGTTACAGTACAGTTTAGGGTCAGGGTTAGTGTTAGGGTTAGGGTTGCGGTACAGGTTAGGCTTAGGGTTAGGTTAGGGTTAGAGTTAGGGTTATGTTACAAGTTAGGGTTATGCTTAGGTTTAGGGTTAGGTTTACGGTATAGGTTACCATTAGGGTTAGGATTAGATTTAGGTTTAGTGTTACTGTAATTTTAAGGTTAGGGTTAGTGTTAGGGTTAGAGTCAGGGTTAGATTTATTGTTAGGGTTACGATTAGGATACAGGTTATGGTTAGGGTTAGGCTTAGGGTTACGTTACAGTTTAGGGTTAGGGTTTGGGTTAGGGTTAACGTACAGGTAGGGTTAGGTTTAGTGTTATGGGGAGGGTTGCGGTACAGGTTAGGGTTAGCGTTATGGTTAGGGTTACCATACAGGTTAGGGTTAGGGTTAGGTTTAGGGTTAGGGTTACCGTATAGGTTAGTGTCAGGATTAGGGTTAGGGTTAGGGTTGCTGTACAGGTTAGGGTTAGGGTTAGGGTTAGGTTTAGGTTTAGGCTTACGGTACAGTTTAGGGTGAAGGTTACTGTTAGGGTTACGGTTACGGTACAAGTTAGGTTTACGGTTAGGTTTAGGGTTAGGGTTACGGTATAGGTTAGCGTTAGGATTAGGTTTAGGGTTAGGTTTAGGGTTACGGTACACGTTAGGATTAGGGTTAGGGTAGGGTTAGGGTTAGGGTTACGGTACAGGATAGCGTTAGGTTTAGGGTTAGGTTTAGGTTTAGGGTTAGGGTTACGGTACAGGTGATGATTAGGGATAGGGTTAGGTTTACGGTATAGGTTAGGGTTAAGATTAGTATTAGGGTTACGGTACAGTGAGGTTTAGGGTTAGGGTTAGGGTTACGGAACAAGTTAGGGTTACGGTTCGGTTTAAGGTTTGGGTTAAGGTATCGGTTAGCGCTAGGGTTAGGGTTAGGGTTATGTTTAGGTTTACGGTATAGGTTAGGATTAGTGTTAGTGTTAGGGTTTTGGTACAGCTTAGGGTTAGGGTTTGGGTCATGTTACGGGACAGGTTTGGGTTAGCGTTATGGTTACGGTACACGTTATGTTTAAGTTTAGGTTTAGGGTTAGGGTTACGGTACAAGTTAGGGTTACGGTTAGTATTAGGGTTAGGGTTACGGTATAGTTTAGCGTTACGGTTAGCGTTAGGGTTAGGTTTATGGTTACGGTATAGGTTAATGTTACGGTTAGGGTTAGCGTTAGGATTAGGGTTACGGTTACGGTATACATTAGGGTTAGGTTTAGGTTTAGGGTTGGGTTCGGGTTAGTGTTAGGGCTAGGGTTTTGGTACAGCTTAGGGTTGGTTAGGGTTTGGGTCATGTTACGGGACAGGTTTGGGTTATCGTTATGGTTACGGTACACGTTATGTTTAAGTTTAGGGTTAGGGTTAGGGTTACGGTACAAGTTAGGGTTACGGTTAGTATTAGGGTTAGGGTTACGGTATAGTTTAGCGTTACGGTTAGCGTTAGGGTTAGGTTTATGGTTACGGTATAGGTTAATGTTACGGTTAGGGTTAGGGTTAGGATTAGGGTTAGGGTTACGGTATAGATTAGGGTTAGGGTTAGGTTTAGGGTTGGGTTCGGGTTAGGGTTAGGGTTAGGGTTACGGTACAGGTTAAGGTTAGGTTTAGGGTTTGAGTTAGGGTTACGGTACAGGTTAGGGTTAGTGCTAGGGTTATGGTACCAGTGTGGTTTAAGGTTAGGGTTAGAGTTAGGTTTACCGTACAGGTTAGGGTTAGTTTAGGGTTAGGGTTAGAGTTAGGGTTAACGTACAGGTTAGGGTCAGGGTTAGGCTTAGGGTAAGGTTTAGTTTTAGGGTTAGGGTTATGGTACAGGTTATGATTAGCGTTAGGGTTAGGGTTGCGGTATAGGATAGGGTTAGGGTTAGGGTTAGGGTTAGGTTTAGGGTTAGGGTTACGGTACAGGTGATGATTACGGTTAGGGTTAGGGTTACGGTACAGGTTAGGGTTAAGGTTAGTATTAGGGTTACGGTACAGTGAGGTTTAGGGTTAGGGTTAGGGTTACGGAACAAGTTTGGGTTACGGTTCGGTTTAAGGTTTGGGTTAAGGTATCGGTTAGCGCTAGGGTTAGGGTTATGTTTAGGTTTACGGTATAGGTTAGGGTTAGTGTTAGGGTTAGGGTTTTGGTAAGGGTTAGGGTTAGGGTTTGGGTCATGTTACGGGACAGGTTTGGTTTAGCGTTACGGTTACGGTACACGTTATGTTTAAGTTTAGGGTTAGGGTTAGGGTTACGGTACGAGTTAGGGTTACGATTAGGCTTAGGGTTACGGTTACAGTATAGGTTGGGGTTACGGTTAGGTTTAGCTTTAGGTTTAGGGTTACGGTACAGGTTAGTGTTACGTTAGGTTTAGGGTTAGGGTTAGGGTTAGGGTAACGGTACAGGTTAGGGTTAGGGTTAGGTTTAGGGTTTGGGTTCGGGTTCGGGTTAGGGTTAGGTTTATGGTACCGGTTACGTTTAGGGTTAGGTTTAGGGTTAGGGTTATGGTACAGGTTATGGTTAGTTTTAGGCTTACAGTTAGGATTACGGTACAGGTTAGGGTTAGGGTCAGGGTTATGGTACAGGATAGGTTTAATTTAGGGTTAGGGATAGGGTTATGGTTATGGTACAATGTAGGTTTACGGTTAGGTTTATGGTTAGGTTACGGTATAGGTTAGCGTAAGGGTTAGGTTTAGGGTTAGGTTTAGGGTACGGTACAGGTTACGGTTAGGGTTAGGTTTAGGATTAGGTTTGGGTTAGGTTTACTGTACAGGTTAGGGTTAGGTTTAGGTTTAGGGTTAGGATTAGGGTTACTGTGCAAGTTAGGGTTATGGTTAGGTTTAGGGTTAGTGTTACGGTATAGGTTAGCATTAGGTTTAGGGTTAGGTTTAGGGTTACGGTACAGGTTACGGTTATGGTTAAGGTAGGGTAAGGGTTAGGTTTACGGTACAGGTTAGGGTTAGGGTTAGGTTTAGGGTTACGGTACAAGTTAGGTTTAAGTTTAGGGTGAGGGTTAGTGTTACGGAACAAGTTAGGCTTACGGTTAGGTTTCGGGTTAGGGTTACGGTATAGGTTAGCGTTAGGGTTAGCGTTATGGTTAGGTTTAGGGTTATGGTACAGTTTAGGGTTAGGGTTAGGGTTACGGTACTGGTTAGGGTTACGGTTACGGTTAGGGTTAGGGTTAGGGTTAGGGTGCAGTTTAGGGTTAGGTTGAGGGTTAGGCTTAGTGTGAAGGTTATGGTAGTGTTACGGTACCGTTTAGATTAAGTTAGGTTTAGGGTTAGGGTTACCGTACAGGTTAGGGTCAGGGTTAGTGTCAGGGTAGGGTTAGGTTTGCCATAGAGTTAGGGTAATGGTTAGGGTTAGTTACAGGTTAGGTTTAGGGTTAGGTTTAGGGTTAGTGTACAGGTTAGGGTTTGGTTTAGGGTTAGGGTTATGGTACAGGTTAGTGTTAGGTTTAGGGTTAGGGTTAAGTTTACGGTATAGGTTAGGGTTAGGGTTAGGGTTAGGATTATGGTACTGTTTAGGTTTAGGTTTAGGTTTAGGGTTAGGGTTACTGTACATTTTAGGGTTAGTGTTAGGGTTAGAGTTAGGGTTAAGGTTAGGGTTACAGTACAGTTTAGGGTCAGGGTTAGTGTTAGGGTTAGGGTTGCGGTACAGGTTAGGCTTAGGGTTAGGTTAGGGTTAGATTTAGGGTTATGTTACAAGTTAGGGTTATGCTTAGGTTTAGGGTTAGGTTTACGGTATAGGTTACCTTAGGGTTAGGTTACCTTAGGGTTAGGAGTAGATTTAGGTTTAGTGTTACTGTAATTTTAAGGTTAGGGTTAGTGTTAGGGTTAGAGTCAGGGTTAGGTTTATTGTTAGGGTTACGATTAGGATACAGGTTATGGTTAGGGTTAGGCTTAGGGTTACGTTACATTTTAGGGTTAGGGTTTGGGTTAGGGTTAACGTACAGGTAGGGTTAGGTTTAGGGTTATGGGGAGGGTTGCGGTACAGGTTAGGGTTAGCGTTATGGTTAGGGTTACCATACAGGTTAGGGTTAGGGTTAGGTTTAGGGTTAGGGTTACCGTATAGGTTAGTGTCAGGATTAGGGTTAGGGTTAGGGTTGCTGTACAGGTTAGGGTTAGGGTTGGGGTTAGGTTTAGGTTTAGGCTTACGGTACAGTTTAGGGTGAAGGTTACTGTTAGGGTTACGGTTACGGTACAAGTTAGGTTTACGGTTAGGTTTAGGGTTAGGGTTACGGTATAGGTTAGCGTTAGGATTAGGTTTAGTGTTAGGTTTAGGGTTACGGTACACGTTAGGATTAGGGTTAGGGTTAGGGTTAGGGTTACGGTACAGGATAGCGTTAGGGTTAGGGTTAGGTTTAGGTTTAGGGTTAGGGTTACGGTACAGGTGATGATTAGGGATAGGGTTAGGTTTACGGTATAGGTTAGGGTTAAGATTAGTATTAGGGTTACGGTACAGTGAGGTTTAGGGTTAGGGTTAGGGTTACGGAACAAGTTAGGGTTACGGTTCGGTTTAAGGTTTGGGTTAAGGTATCGGTTAGCGCTAGGGTTAGGGTTAGGGTTATGTTTAGGTTTACGGTATAGGTTAGGGTTAGTGTTAGTGTTAGGGTTTTGGTACAGCTTAGGGTTAGGGTTTGGGTCATGTTACGGGACAGGTTTGGGTTAGCGTTATGGTTACGGTACACGTTATGTTTAAGTTTAGGGTTAGGGTTAGGGTTACGGTACAAGTTAGGGTTACGGTTAGTATTAGGGTTAGGGTTACTGTATAGTTTAGCGTTACGGTTAGCGTTAGGGTTACGTTTATGGTTACGGTATAGGTCAATGTTACGGTAGGGTTAGGGTTAGGATTAGGGTTACGGTTACGGTATAGATTAGGGTTAGGGTTAGGTTTAGGGTTGGGTTCGGGTTAGTGTTAGGGCTAAGGTTTTGGTACAGGTTAAGGTTAGGGTTTGGGTCATGTTACGGGACAGGTTTGGGTTATCGTTATGGTTACAGTACACGTTATGTTTAAGTTTAGGGTTAGGGTTAGGGTTACGGTACAAGTTAGGGTTACGGTTAGTATTAGGGTTAGGGTTACGGTATAGTTTAGCGTTACGGTTAGCGTTACGGTTAGGTTTATGGTTACGGTATAGGTTAATGTTACGGTTAGGGTTAGGGTTAGGATTAGGGTTAGGGTTACGGTATAGATTAGGGTTAGGGTTAGGTTTAGGGTTGGGTTAGGGTTAGGGTTAGGGTTAGGGTTACGGTACAGGTTAAGGTTAGGTTTAGGGTTTGGGTTAGGGTTACGGTACAGGTTAGGGTTAGTGCTAGGGTTATGGTACCAGTGTGGTTTAAGGTTAGGGTTAGAGTTAGGTTTACCGTACAGGTTAGGGTTAGTTTAGGGTTAGGGTTAGAGTTAGGGTTAACGTACAGGTTAGGGTCAGGGTTAGGCTTAGGGTAAGGTTTAGTTTTAGGGTTAGGGTTATGGTACAGGTTATGATTAGCGTTAGGGTTAGGGTTACAGTTGCGGTATAGGATAGGGTAGGGTTAGTGTTAGGGTTAGGTTTAGGGTTAGGGTTACGGTACAGGTTTGATTACGGTTAGGGTTAGGGTTACGGTACAGGTTAGGGTTAAGATTAGTATTAGGATTACGGTACAGTGAGGTTTAGGGTTAGGGTTTGGGTTACGGAACAAGTTTGGGTTACGGTTCGGTTTAAGATTTGGGTTAAGGTATAGGTTAGCGCTAGGGTTAGGGTTAGGGTTATGTTTAGGTTTACGGTATAAGTTAGGGTTAGTGTTAGGGTTAGGGTTTTGGTAAGGGTTAGGGTTAGGGTTTAGGTCATGTTACGGGACAGGTTTGGTTTAGCGTTATGGTTACGGTACACGTTATGTTTAAGTTTAGGTTTAGGGTTAGGGTTACGGTACGAGTTAGGGTTACGATTAGGCTTAGGGTTACGGTTACAGTATAGGTTGGGGTTACGGTTAGGTTTAGGTTTAGGGTTACGGTACAGGTTAGGGTTACGTTAGGTTTAGGGTTAGGGTTAGGGTTAGGGTAACGGTACAGGTTAGGTTTAGGGTTAGGTTTAGGGTTTGGGTTCGGGTTCGGGTTAGGTTTATGGTACCGGTTACGTTTAGGGTTAGGTTTAGGGTTAGGGTTATGGTACAGGTTATGGTTAGTTTTAGGCTTACAGTTAGGATTACGGTACAGGTTAGGGTTAGGGTCAGGGTTATGGTACAGGATAGGTTTAATTTAGGGTTAGGGATAGGGTTATGGTTATGGTACAAGGTAGGTTTACGGTTAGGTTTATGGTTAGGTTACGGTATAGGTTAGCGTTAGGGTTAGGTTTAGGGTTAGGTTTAGGGTACGGTACAGGTTACGGTTAGGGTTAGGTTTAGGATTAGGTTTGGGTCAGGTTTACTGTACAGGTTAGGGTTAGGTTTAGGTTTAGGGTTAGGATTAGGGTTTCTGTGCAAGTTAGGGTTATGGTTTGGTTTAGGGTTAGTGTTACGGTATAGGTTAGCGTTAGGTTTAGGGTTAGGTTTAGGGTTACGGTACAGGTTACGGTTACGGTTAAGGTAGGGTAAGGGTTAGGTTACGGTACAGGTTAGGGTTAGGGTTAGTTTTAGGGTTACGGTACAAGTTAGGCTTAAGTTTAGGGTGAGGGTTAGTGTTACGGAACAAGTTAGGCTTACGGTTAGGTTTCGGGTTAGGGTTACGGTATAGGTTAGCGTTAGGGTTAGCGTTATGGTTAGGTTTAGGGTTATGGTACAGTTTAGGGTTAGGGTTAGGGTTACGGTACTGGTTAGGGTTACGGTTACGGTTAGGGTTAGGGTTAGGGTTAGGGTGCAGTTTAGGGTTAGGTTGAGGGTTAGGCTTAGTGTGAAGGTTATGGTAGGGTTACGGTACCGTTTAGATTAAGTTAGGTTTAGGGTTAGGGTTACCGTACAGGTTAGGGTCAGGGTTAGTGTCAGGGTAGGGTTAGGTTTGCCATAGAGTTAGGGTAATGGTTAGGGTTAGTTACAGGTTAGGTTTAGGGTTAGGTTTAGGGTTAGTGTACAGGTTAGGGTTTGGTTTAGGGTTAGGGTTATGGTACAGGTTAGTGTTAGGTTTAGGGTTAGGGTTAAGTTTACGGTATAGGTTAGGGTTAGGGTTAGGGTTAGGGTTAGGGTTAGGTTAGGGTACTGTTTGGTTTAGCTTTACGTTTAGGGTTAGGGTTACTGTACAGTTTAGGGTTAGGGTTAGGGTTAGATTTAGGGTTAAGGTTAGGGTTACAGTACAGTTTAGGGTCAGGGTTAGTGTTAGGGTTAGGGTTGCGGTACAGGTTAGGCTTAGGGTTAGGTTAGGGTTAGATTTAGGGTTATGTTACAAGTTAGGGTTATGCTTAGGTTTAGGGTTAGGTTTACGGTATAGGTTACCATTAGGGTTAGGATTAGATTTAGGTTTAGTGTTACTGTAATTTTAAGGTTAGGGTTAGTGTTAGGGTTAGAGTCAGGGTTAGGTTTATTGTTAGGGTTACGATTAGGATACAGGTTATGGTTAGGGTTAGGCTTAGGGTTACGTTACATTTTAGGGTTAGGGTTTGGGTTAGGGTTAACGTACAGGTAGGGTTAGGTTTAGGGTTATGGGGAGGGTTGCGGTACAGGTTAGGGTTAGCGTTATGGTTAGGGTTACCATACAGGTTAGGGTTAGGGTTAGGTTTAGGGTTAGGGTTACCGTATAGGTTAGTGTCAGGATTAGGGTTAGGGTTAGGGTTGCTGTACAGGTTAGGGTTAGGGTTAGGGTTAGGTTTAGGTTTAGGCTTACGGTACAGTTTAGGGTGAAGGTTACTGTTAGGGTTACGGTTACGGTACAAGTTAGGTTTACGGTTAGGTTTAGGGTTAGGGTTACGGTATAGGTTAGCGTTAGGATTAGGTTTAGGGTTAGGTTTAGGGTTACGGTACACGTTAGGATTAGGGTTAGGGTAGGGTTAGGGTTAGGGTTACGGTACAGGATAGCGTTAGGTTTAGGGTTAGGTTTAGGTTTAGGGTTAGGGTTACGGTACAGGTGATGATTAGGGATAGGGTTAGGTTTACGGTATAGGTTAGGGTTAAGATTAGTATTAGGGTTACGGTACAGTGAGGTTTAGGGTTAGGGTTAGGGTTACGGAACAAGTTAGGGTTACGGTTCGGTTTAAGGTTTGGGTTAAGGTATCGGTTAGCGCTAGGGTTAGGGTTATGATTAGGTTTACGGTATAGGTTAGGGTTAGTGTTAGTGTTAGGGTTTTGGTACAGCTTAGGGTTAGGGTTTGGGTCATGTTACGGGACAGGTTTGGGTTAGCGTTATGGTTACGGTACACGTTATGTTTAAGTTTAGGGTTAGGGTTAGGGTTACGGTACAAGTTAGGGTTACGGTTAGTATTAGGGTTAGGGTTACGGTATAGTTTAGCGTTACAGTTAGCGTTAGGGTTAGGTTTATGGTTACGGTATAGGTTAATGTTACGGTTAGGGTTAGGGTTAGGATTAGGGTTATGGTTACGGTATAGATTAGGGTTAGGGTTAGGTTTAGGGTTGGGTTCGGGTTAGTGTTAGGGCTAAGGTTTTGGTACAGCTTAGGGTTAGGGTTTGGGTCATGTTACGGGACAGGTTTGGGTTATCGTTATGGTTACAGTACACGTTATGTTTAAGTTTAGGGTTAGGGTTAGGGTTACGGTACAAGTTAGGGTTACGGTTAGTATTAGGGTTAGGGTTACGGTATAGTTTAGCGTTACGGTTAGCGTTACGGTTAGGTTTATGGTTACGGTATAGGTTAATGTTACGGTTAGGGTTAGGGTTAGGATTAGGGTTAGGGTTACGGTATAGATTAGGGTTAGGGTTAGGTTTAGGGTTGGGTTCGGGTTAGGGTTAGGGTTAGGGTTACGGTACAGGTTAAGGTTAGGTTTAGGGTTTGAGTTAGGGTTACGGTACAGGTTAGGGTTAGTGCTAGGGTTATGGTACCAGTGTGGTTTAAGGTTAGGGTTAGAGTTAGGTTTACCGTACAGGTTAGGGTTAGTTTAGGGTTAGGGTTAGAGTTAGGGTTAACGTACAGGTTAGGGTCAGGGTTAGGCTTAGGGTAAGGTTTAGTTTTAGGGTTAGGGTTATGGTACAGGTTATGATTAGCGTTAGGGTTAGGGTTAGGGTTGCGGTATAGGATAGGGTTAGGGTTAGGGTTAGGTTTAGGTTTAGGGTTAGGGTTACGGTACAGGTGATGATTACGGTTAGGGTTAGGGTTACGGACAGGTTAGGGTTAAGGTTAGTATTAGGGTTACGGTACAGTGAGGTTTAGGGTTAGGGTTAGGGTTACGGAACAAGTTTGGGTTACGGTTCGGTTTAAGATTTGGGTTAAGGTATAGGTTAGCGCTAGGGTTAGGGTTAGGGTTATGTTTAGGTTTACGGTATAGGTTAGGGTTAGTGTTAGGGTTAGGGTTTTGGTACGGGTTAGGGTTAGGGTTTGGGTCATGTTACGGGACAGGTTTGGGTTAGCGTTATGGTTACGGTACACGTTATGTTTAAGTTTAGGGTTAGGGTTAGGATTACGGTACGAGTTAGGGTTACGATTAGGCTTAGGGTTACGGTTACAGTATAGGTTGGGGTTACGGTTAGGTTTAGGTTTAGGTTTACGGTACAGGTTAGGGTTACGTTAGGTTTAGGGTTAGGGTTAGGGTTAGGGTAACGGTACAGGTTAGGGTTAGGGTTAGGTTTAGGGTTTGGGTTCGGGTTCGGGTTAGGGTTAGGTTTACGGTACCGGTTACGTTTAGGGTTAGGTTTAGGGTTAGGGTTATGGTACAGGTTATGGTTAGTTTTAGGCTTACAGTTAGGATTACGGTACAGGTTAGGGTTAGGGTCAGGGTTATGGTACAGGATAGGTTTAATTTAGGGTTAGGGATAGGGTTATGGTTATGGTACAAGGTAGGTTTACGGTTAGGTTTATGGTTAGGTTACAGTATAGGTTAGCGTCAGGGTTAGGTTTAGGGTTAGGTTTAGGGTACGGTACAGGTTACGGTTAGGGTTAGGTTTAGGATTAGGTTTGGGTTAGGTTTACTGTACAGGTTACGGTTAGGTTTAGGTTTAGGGTTAGGATTAGGGTTACTGTGCAAGTTAGGGTTATGGTTAGGTTTAGTGTTAGTGTTACGGTATAGGTTAGCGTTAGGTTTAGGGTTAGGTTTAGGGTTACGGTACAGGTTACGGTTACAGTTAAGGTAGGGTAAGGGTTAGGTTTACGGTACAGGTTAGGGTTAGGGTTAGGGTTAGGGTTACGGTACAAGTTAGGTTTAAGTTTAGGGTGAGGTTTAGTGTTACGGAACAAGTTAGGTTTACTGTTAGGTTTCGGGTTAGGGTTACGGTATAGGTTAGCGATAGGGTTAGCGTTAGGGTTAGGTTTAGGGTTACGGTACAGTTTAGGGTTAGGGTTAGGGTTACGGTACTGGTGAGGGTTACGGTTAGGGTTCGGGTTAGGGTTAGGGTTAGAGTGCAGGTTAGGGTTAGGTTCAGGGTTAGGCTTAGTGTGAATGTTATGGTAGGGTTACGGTACCGTTTAGATTAAGTTAGGTTTAGGGTTAGGGTTACCGTACAGGTTAGGGTCAGGTTTAGTGTCAGGTTAGGGTTACGTTTGCCATAGAGTTAGGGTAATGGTTAGGGTTAGTTACAGGTTAGGTTTAGGGTTAGGTTTAGGGTTAGTGTACAGGTTAGGGTTTGGTTTAGGGTTAGGGTTATGGTACAGGTTAGTGTTAGGTTTAGGGTTAGTGTTAAGTGTACGGTATAGGTTAGGGTTAGGGTTAGGTCTAGGGTTAGGGTTAGGGTTATGGTACTGTTTAGGTTTAGGTTTAGGTTTAGGGTCAGGGTTACTGTACAGTTTAGGGTTAGGGTTAGGGTTAGAGTTAGGTTTAAGGTTAGGTTTACCGTACAGTTTAGGGTCAGGGTTAGTGTTAGGGTTAGGGTTGCGGTACAGGTTAGGCTTAGGGTTAGGTTAGAGTTAGAGTTAGGGTTATGTTACAAGTTAGGGTTATGCTTAGTTTTAGGGTTAGGTTTACGGTATAGGTTACCATTAGGGTTAGGATTAGATTTAGGTTTAGTGTTACTGTAATTTTAAGGTTAGGGTTAGTGTTAGGGTTAGAGTCAGGGTTAGGTTTATTGTTAGGTTTACGATTAGGATACAGGTTATGGTTAGGGTTAGGCTTAGGGTTACGTTACAGTTATGGTTAGGGTTTGGGTTAGGGTTAACATACAGGTAGGGTTAGGTTTAGGGATATGGGGAGGGTTGCGGTACATGTTAGGGTTAGCGTTATGGTTAGGGTTACCATACCGGTTAGGGTTAGGGTTAGGTTTAGGGTTAGGGTTACCGTATAGGTTAGTGTCAGGATTAGGGTTAGGGTTAGGGTTGCTGTACAGGTTAGGGTTAGGGTTAGGTTTAGGTTTAGGCTTACGGTACAGTTTAGGGTGAAGGTTACTGTTAGGGTTACGGTTACGGTACAAGTTAGGTTTACGGTTAGGTTTAGGGTTAGGGTTACGGTATAGGTTAGCGTTAGGATTAGGTTTAGGGTTAGGATTAGGGTTACGGTACAGGATAGCGTTAGGGTTAGGGTTGGTTTAGGTTTAGGGTTAGGGTTACGGTACAGGTGATGATTAGGGATAGGGTTAGGTTTACGGTATAAGTTAGGGTTAAGATTAGTATTAGGGTTACGGTACAGTGAGGTTTAGGGTTAGGGTTAGGGTTACGGAACAAGTTAGGGTTACGGTTCGGTTTAAGGTTTGGGTTAAGGTATCGGTTAGCGCTAGGGTTAGGGTTATGATTAGGTTTACGGTATAGGTTAGGGTTAGTGTTAGTGTTAGGGTTTTGGTACAGCTTAGGGTTAGGGTTTGGGTCATGTTACGGGACAGGTTTGGGTTAGCGTTATGGTTACGGTACACGTTATGTTTAAGTTTAGGGTTAGGGTTAGGGTTACGGTACAAGTTAGGGTTACGGTTAGTATTAGGGTTAGGGTTAGGTATAGTTTAGCGTTACGGTTAGCGTTAGGGTTAGGTTTATGGTTACGGTATAGGTTAATGTTACGGTTAGGGTTAGGGTTAGGATTAGGGTTAGGGTTACGGTATAGATTAGGGTTAGGGTTAGGTTTAGGGTTGGGTTCGGGTTAGGGTTAGGGTTAGGGTTACGGTACAGGTTAAGGTTAGGTTTAGAGTTTGGGTTAGGGTTACGGTACAGGTTAGTGTTAGTGCAAGGTTATGGTACCAGTGTGGTTTAAGGTTAGGGTTAGAGTTAGGTTTACCGTACAGGTAGGGTTAGTTTAGGGTTAGGGTTAGAGTTAGGGTTAACGTACAGGTTAGGGTCAGGGTTAGGCTTAGGGTAAGGTTTAGTTTTAGGGTTAGGGTTATGGTACAGGTTATGATTAGCGTTAGGGTTAGGGTTAGGGTTGCGGTATAGGTTAGCATTAGGATTAGGTTTAGGGTTAGGTTTAGGGTTACGGTACACGTTAGGATTAGGGTTAGGGTTAGGGTTAGGGTTAGGGTTAGGGTACGGTACAGGATAGGGTTAGGGTTAGGGTTAGGGTTACGGTACAAATTAGGTTTATGTTTAGGGTGAGGGTTAGTGTTACGGAACAAGTTAGGTTTACGGTTAGCTTTAGGGTTAGGGTTACGGTATAGGTTAGCGTTAGGATTAGGTTTAGGGTTAGGTTTAGGGTTACGGTACACGTTAGGATTAGGGTTAGGGTTAGGGTTACGGTACAAGTTAGGGTTACGGTTAGTATTAGGGTTAGGGTTACGGTATAGTTTAGCGTTACGGTTAGCGTTATGGTTAGGTTTATGGTTACAGTATAGGTTAATGTTATGCTTAGGGTTAGGGTTAGGATTAGGGTTACGGTTACGGTATAGATTAGGGTTAGGGTTAGGTTTAGGGTTGGGTTCGGGTTAGGGTTAGTGTTAGGGTTACGGTACAGTTTAAGGTTAGGTTTAGGTTTGGGTTACGGTTACGGTACAGGTTAGGGTTAGTGCTAGGGTTATGGTACCAGTGTGGTTTAAGGTTAGGGTTAGAGTTAGGTTTACCGTACAGGTTAGGGTTAGTTTAGGGTTAGGGTTAGAGTTAGGGTTAAAGTACAGGTTAGGGTCAGGGTTAGGCTTAGGGTAAGGTTTAGTTTTAGGGTTAGGGTTATGGTACAGGTTATGATTAGCGTTAGGGTTAGGGTTAGGGTTGCGGTATAGGTTAGCATTAGGATTAGGTTTAGGGTTAGGTTTAGGGTTACGGTACACGTTTGGATTAGGGTTAGGGTTAGGGTTAGGGTTAGGGTTAGGGTTATGGTACAGGATAGGGTTAGGGTTAGGGTTAGGTTTTGGTTTAGGGTTAGGGTTACGGTACAGGTGATGATTAGGGATAGGGTTAGGTTTACGGTATAGGTTAGGGTTAAGATTAGTATTAGGGTTACGGTATAGTGAGGTTTAGGGTTAGGGTTAGGGTTAAGGAACAAGTTAGGGTTACGGTTCGGTTTAAGGTTTGGGTTAAGGTATCGGTTAGCGCTAGGGTTAGGGTTAGGGTTATGTTTAGGTTTACGGTATAGGTTAGGGTTAGTGTTAGGGCTAGGGTTTTGGTACAGCTTAGGGTTAGGGTTTGGGTCATGTTACGGGACAGGTTTGGGTTAGCGTTATGGTTACGGTACACGTTATGTTTAAGTTTAGGGTTAGGGTTAGGGTTACGGTACAGGTTAGGGTTACGGTTAGTATTAGGGTTAGGGTTACGGTATAGTTTAGCGTTACGGTTAGCGTTACGGTTAGGTTTATGGTTACGGTATAGGTTATTGTTACGGTTAGGGTTAGGGTTAGGATTAGGGTTAGGGTTACGGTATAGATTAGGGTTAGGGTTAGGTTTAGGGTTGGGTTCGGGTTAGGGTTAGGGTTAGGGTTACGGTACAGGTTAAGGTTAGGTTTAGGGTTTGGGTTAGGGTTACGGTACAGGTTAGGGTTAGTGCTAGGGTTATGGTACCAGTGTGGTTTAAGGTAGGGTTAGAGTTAGGTTTACCGTACAGGTTAGGGTTAGTTTAGGGTTAGGGTTAGAGTTAGGGTTAAAGAACAGGTTAGGGTCAGGGTTAGGCTTAGGGTAAGGTTTAGTTTTAGGGTTAGGGTTATGGTACAGGTTATGATTAGCGTTAGGGTTAGGGTTAGGGTTGCGGTATAGGTTAGCATTAGGATTAGGTTTAGGGTTAGGTTTAGGGTTACGGTACACGTTAGGATTAGGGTTAGGGTTAGGGTTAGGGTTAGGGTTAGGGTTAGGGTTAGGATTACGGTACAGGATAGGGTTAGGGTTAGGGTTAGGTTTTGGTTTAGGGTTAGGGTTACGGTACAGGTGATGATTAGGGATACGGTTAGGTTTACGGTATAGGTTAGGGTTAAGATTAGTATTAGGGTTACGGTATAGTGAGGTTTAGGTTTAGGGTTAGGGTTACGGAACAAGTTAGGGTTACGGTTCGGTTTAAGGTTTGGGTTAAGGTATCGGTTAGCGCTAGGGTTAGGGTTAGGGTTATGTTTAGGTTTACGGTATAGGTTAGGGTTAGTGTTTGGGTTAGGGTTTTGGTACGGGTTAGGGTTAGGGTTTGGGTCATGTTACGGGACAGGTTTGGGTTAGCGTTACGGTTACGGTACACGTTATGTTTAAGTTTAGGGTTAGGGTTAGGATTAGGGTACGAGTTAGGGTTACGATTAGGCTTAGGGTTACGGTTACAGTATAGGTTGGGGTTACGGTTAGGTTTAGGTTTAGGGTTACGGTACAGGTTAGGGTTACGTTAGGTTTAGGGTTAGGGTTATGGTTAGGGTAACGGTACAGGTTAGGGTTAGGGTTAGGTTTAGGGTTTGGGTTCGGGTTCGGGTTCGGTTTAGGTTTACGGTACCGGTTACGTTTAGGGTTATGTTTAGGGTTAGGGTTATGGTACAGGTTATGGTTAGTTTTAGGCTTACAGTTAGGATTACGGTACAGGTTAGGGTTAGGGTCAGGGTTATGGTACAGGATAGGTTTAATTTAGGGTTAGGGATAGGGTTATGGTTATGGTACAAGGTAGGTTTACGGTTAGGTTTATGGTTAGGTTACGGTATAGGTTAGCGTTAGGGTTAGGTTTAGGGTTAGGTTTAGGGTACGGTACAGGTTACGGTTAGGGTTAGGTTTAGGATTAGGTTTGGGTTAGGTTTACTCTACAGGTTAGGGTTAGGTTTAGGTTTAGGTTTAGGGTTAGGATTAGGGTTACTGTGCAATTTAGGGTTATGGTTAGGTTTAGGGTTAGTGTTACGGTATAGGTTAGCGTTAGGTTTAGGGTTACGGTACAGGTTACGGTTACAGTTAAGGTAGGGTAAGGGTTACGTTTACGGTACAGGTTAGGGTTAGGGTTAGGGTTAGGGTTATGGTACAAGTTAGGTTTAAGTTTAGGGTGAGGGTTAGTGTTACGGAACAAGTTAGGGTTACGGTTAGGTTTCGGGTTAGGGTTACGGTATAGGTTAGCGTTAGGGTTAGCATTAGGGTTAGGTTTAGGGTTACGGTACAGTTTAGGGTTAGGGTTAGGGTTACGGTACTGGTTAGGGTTACGGTTAGGGTTAGGGTTAGGGTTAGAGTGCAGGTTAGGGTTAGGTTGAGGGTTAGGCTTAGTGTGAAGGTTATGGTAGGGTTACGGTACCGTTTAGATTAAGTTAGGTTTAGGGTTAGGGTTACCGTACAGGTTAGGGTCAGGGTTAGTGTCAGGTTAGGGTTAGTTTTGCCATAGAGTTAGGGTAATGGTTAGGGTTAGTTACAGGTTAGGTTTAGGGTTAGGTTTAGGGTTCGTGTACAGGTTAGGGTTTGGTTTAGGGTTAGGGTTATGGTACAGGTTAGTGTTAGGTTTAGGGTTAGGGTTAAGTTTACGGTATAGGTTAGAGTTAGGGTTAGGGTTAGGGTTAGGGTTATGGTACTGTTTAGGTTTAGGTTTAGGTTTAGGGTTAGGGTTATTGTACAGTTTAGGGTTAGGGTTAGGGTTAGAGTTAGGGTTAAGGTTAGGGTTACAGTACAGTTTAGGGTCAGGGTTAGTGTTCAGGTTAGGGTTGCGGTACAGGTTAGGCTTAGGGTTAGGTTAGGGTTAGAGTTAGGGTTATGTTACAAGTTAGGGTTATGCTTAGGTTTAGGGTTAGGTTTACGGTATAGGTTACCATTAGGGTTAGGATTAGATTTAGCTTTAGTGTTACTGTACTTTTTAAGGTTAGGGTTAGTGTTAGGTTTAGGTTCAGGGTTAGGTTTATTGTTAGGGTTACGATTAGGATACAGGTTATGGTTAGGGTTAGGCTTAGGGTTACGTTACAGTGTAGGGTTAGGGTTTGGGTTAGGGTTAACGTACAGGTAGGGTTAGGTTTAGGGTTATGGGGAGGGTTGCGGTACAGGTTAGGGTTAGCGTTATGGTTAGGGTTACCATACAGGTTAGGGTTAGGGTTAGGTTTAGGGTTAGGGTTACCGTATAGGTTAGTGTCAGAATTAGGGTTAGGGTTAGGGTTGCTGTACAGGTTAGGGTTAGGGTTAGGGTTAGGTTTAGGTTTAGGCTTACGGTACAGTTTAGGGTGAAGGTTACTGTTAGGGTTACGGTTACGGTACAAGTTAGGTTTAGGTTAGGTTTAGGGTTAGTGTTACGGTATAGGTTAGCGTTAGGATTAGGTTTAGGGTTAGGTTTAGGGTTACGGTACACGTTAGGATTAGGGTTAGGGTAGGGTTAGGGTTAGGGTTACGGTACAGGATAGCGTTAGGTTTAGGGTTAGGTTTAGGTTTAGGGTTAGGGTTACGGTACAGGTGATGATTAGGGATAGGGTTAGGTTTACGGTATAGGTTAGGGTTAAGATTAGTATTAGGGTTACGGTACAGTGAGGTTTAGGGTTAGGGTTAGGGTTACGGAACAAGTTAGGGTTACGGTTCGGTTTAAGGTTTGGGTTAAGGTATCGGTTAGCGCTAGGGTTAGGGTTAGGGTTATGTTTAGGTTTACGGTATAGGTTAGGGTTAGTGTTAGTGTTAGGGTTTTGGTACAGCTTAGGGTTAGGGTTTTGGTCATGTTACGGGACAGGTTCGGGTTATCGTTATGGTTACGGTACACGTTATGTTTAAGTTTAGGGTTAGGGTAGGGTTACGGTACAAGTTAGGGTTACGGTTAGTATTAGGGTTAGGGTTACGGTATAGTTTAGCGTTACGGTTAGCGTTAGGGTTAGGTTTATGGTTACGGTATAGGTTAATGTTACGGTTAGGGTTAGGGTTAGGATTAGGGTTACGGTTACGGTATAGATTAGGGTTAGGGTTAGGTTTAGGGTTGGGTTCGGGTTAGTGTTAGGGTTAGGGTTACGGTACAGGTTAAGGTTAGGTTTAGGGTTTGGGTTAGGGTTACGGTACAGGTTAGGGTTAGTGCTAGGGTTATGGTACCAGTGTGGTTTAAGGTTAGGGTTAGAGTTAGGTTTACCGTACAGGTTAGGGTTAGTTTAGGGTTAGGGTTAGAGTTAGGGTTAACGTACAGGTTAGGATCAGGGTTAGGCTTAGGGTAAGGTTTAGTTTTAGGGTTAGGGTTATGGTACAGGTTATGATTAGTGTTAGGGTTAGGGTTAGGGTTGCGGTATAGGTTAGCATTAGGATTAGGTTTAGGGTTAGGTTTAGGGTTACGGTACACGTTAGGATTAGGGTTAGGGTTAGGGTTAGGGTTAGGGTTAGGGTTACGGTACAGGATAGCGTTAGGGTTAGGGTTAGGTTTAGGTTTAGGGTTAGGGTTACGGTACAGGTGATGATTAGGGATAGGGTTAGGTTTACGGTATAGGTTAGGGTTAAGATTAGTATTAGGGTTACGGTACAGTGAGGTTTAGGGTTAGGGTTAGGGTTACGGAACAAGTTAGGGTTACGGTTCGGTTTAAGGTTTGGGTTAAGGTATCGGTTAGCGCTAGGGTTAGGGTTAGGGTTATGTTTAGGTTTACGGTATAGGTTAGGGTTAGTGTTAGGGTTAGTATTTTGGTACAGCTTAGGGTTTGGGTTTGGGTCATGTTACGGGACAGGTTTGGGTTAGCGTTATGGTTACGGTACACGTTATGTTTAAGTTTAGGGTTAGGGTTAGGGTTACGGTACAGGTTAGGGTTACGGTTAGTATTAGGGTTAGGGTTACGGTATAGTTTAGCGTTACGGTTAGCGTTAGGGTTAGGTTTGTGGTTACTGTATAGGTTAATGTTACATTTAGGGTTAGGGTTAGGGTTACGGTACAGGTTAGGTTAGGTTTAGGGTTAGGTTAGGGTTATGGTACAGGTGAGGGTTAACGTTTTTTTAGCGTTAGTGTTCGGGTTAGGGTGAGGGTTAGCGTTACGGTACCGGTACGTTTAGAGTTAGGTTTAGGGTTAGGGTTATGGTATAAGTTATGGTTAGTTTTAGGTTTACGGTCATGTTTACAGTACAGGTTCCGGTTAGGGTTAGGGTTAGGGTTACGGTACAGGTTAGGTTTAAGTTTAGGTTTAGGGATAGGGTTAGTGTTATGGTAGAAGTTAGGTTTACGGTTAGGTTTAGGTTTAGGGTTATGGTATAGTTTAGCGTTAGGGTTAGGTTTAGGGTACGATACAGGTAAGGGTTAGGGTTAGGTTTAGAATGAGGTTTTGGGTTAGGTTTACGGTACAGGTTAGGTTGCGGTTTAGGTTTAGGATTAGGGTTATGGTTACTGTGCAATTTAGGGTTACAGTTAGGTTTAGGGTTAGGGTTACGGTATAGGTTAGCGTTAGGGTTAGGGTAAGGGTTAGTGTTAGTGTTATGGTTAGGGTTACGGTACAGGTTAGGAATTTGTTTATGGTTAGGGTTAGGGCTACGGTATAGGTTTGGTTACGGTTAGGGTTAGGGCTAAGGTACAGGTTAGGGTTAGGTTTAGAGTTGGGTTTAGGTTTACGGTATAGGTTAGGATTAGGTTTAGGTTTAGGTGTAGGTTTAGGGTAAGGGATAGGGTTATGGTACTGTTTAGGTTTAGGTTTAGGTTTAGGGTTAGGGTTAGGGTTAGGTTTACCATACTTGTTAGGGTTAGGGTTAGTGTTAGGGTTAGGGTTAGGGTTAAGGTTAGGGTTACCGTACATGTTAGGGTCAGGGTAGTTTTAGGGTTAGGGTTCGGTACAGGTTAGGCTTAGGGTTAGGTAAGGGTTAGGGTTAGAGTTAGGGTTATGTTACAAGTTAGGGTTACGGTTAGGTTTAGGGTTAGGTTTACGGTATAGGTTAGCATTAGGGTTAGGATTAGGGTTAGGTTTAGTGTTACTGTACAGTTTAGGTTTAGGGTTAGTGTTAGGGTTAGAGTTAGGATTAGGTTTATTGGTAGGGTTAGGATTAGGGTACAGGTTATGGTTAGGTTTAGGCTTAGGTTTACGGTACAGTTTAGGGTTAGGTTTAGGGTTAGGGTTAAAGTTTAGGTAGGGTTAGGGTTAAGGTGGGGGGAGGGTTGCCTTCCAGGTTAGGGTTAGCGTTACGGTTAGGGTTACCATACGGTTTAGGGTTAGGGTTAGGATTAGGGTTAGGGTTACCGTACAGGTTAGTGTCAGGGTTAGGGTTAGGTTTAGGGTTAGGTTTAGGGTTGTGGTACAGGTTAGAGTTAGGGTTAGCGTTGGTGTTACCGTTCAGTTTTGGGTTAGTGTTAGTGTTAGGGTTAGAGTTAGGGTTAGGTTTATTGGTAGGGTTAGGTTTAGGGTACAGGTTATGGTTAGGGTTAGGCTTAGGGTTACGGTACAGTTTAGGGTTAGGGTTCGGGTTAGGGTTAACGTACAGATAGGTTTACGTTAGGGCTAGGGTGAGGTTTGCGGAACAGGCTAGGGTTAGCGTTACGGTTAGGGTTACCATACAGGTTAGGGTTAGGGCTAGGATTACGGTTAGGGTTACTGTACAGGTTAGTGTCAGGGTTAGGGTTAGGGTTAGGGTTAGGTTTAGGGTTTCGGTACAGGTTAGAATTAGGGTTACTGTTGGTGTTGCCGTACAGGTTAGGGTTAGGGTTAGGTTAAGGGTTGTGGTACAGGTTAGGGTAGGGTTAGGGTTAGGGTTATGGTACTGGTTAGCATTAGGCTTACAGTTAGGGTTACGGTACATGTTAGGGTTAGGGTTTGTGTTAGGGTTACGGTACTGGTGTGGTTTTGGGTTAGGGTTAGGATTAGGTTTACCGTACAGGTTAGGGTTAGGTTTAGGTTAGGGTTAGAGTTAGGGTTATCGTAAGTGTTCAGGTCAGGGTTAGGGTTAGGTTTAGGGTTAGATTTAGGGTTGCGGTACAGTTTTGGGTTAGGGTTAGGGTTAGGGTAACCGTACAGGTTAGGGTTGGGTTAGGGTTAAGTTTAGGGTTGCGGTACATGTTAGGGTTAGGGTTAGGGTTAGCGTTACGGTACAGGTTAGCATTAGGGTTCGGGTTTGGGTTAGGGTTAGGATTATGGTACAGGTTATGGTTAGTTTTAGCGTTAGGGTTAGGGTTACGGTACAGTCTAGGTTTAGGGTTAGGGTTAGAGTTACAGTACTGCTTAGGTTTAAGTTCAGCTTTAGGTTTAGGGTTAGGGTTACGTTACAAGTTAGGGTTACGTTTAGGTTTAGGGTTAGGGTTATGGTATAGGTTAGCATTAGGGCAAAGTTTAGGGTTATGGTACAGGTTAGGGTTAGGGTTAGGTTTAGGGAGAGTTTTAGGGTTAGGGTTATGCTACTGTTTAGGTTTAGTGTTAGGTTTAGGGTTAGGGTTACCGTACAGGTTAGGGTTAGGTTTAGGGTAAGGGTTAGGGTTAGGGTTACCGTACAGGTTAGGGTCAGGTTTAGGGTTAGGGTTAGGGTGGCGGTACCGGTTAGGGTTAGGGTTAGTTTAGGGTTAGGAATAGGGTAGGGTTACATTACAAGTTAGACTTACGGTTAGGGTTAGGGTTGCGGTACAGGTTAGGTATAGGGTTAGGGTTAGGATTAGTGTTGCGGTACAGGATAGGGTTAGGGTTAAGTTAGGGTTAGGGTTTGCGTTAGGGTTATGTTACAAGTTAGCATTAGAGTTAGGTTTAGGGTTAGGTTCGCGGTATAGATTAGCATTTGGTTTAGGGTTAGGGTTATGTGTAGTGTTACTGTACAGGTTAGGTTTAGGGTTAGGGTTTGGTTTAGGGTTAGGGTTAAGAATAGAGTACAGGTTATGGTTAGGTTTAGGGTTAGGGTTAGGGTTACAGTACAGGTTAGGGTTAGGGTTATGGTTAGGGTTACCGTACAGGTAGGATTAGGGTGAGTGTTAGGGTTAGGTTTGCGGTACAGATTAGGGTTATCGTTATGGTTAGGGTTACCGTACAGGTTAGTGTTAGGTTTAGGCTTAGGTTTAGGATTACCGTACAGGATAGTGTCAGGTTATGGGTTAAGGTTAGGGTTAGGGTTGCGGTACAGGTTAGGGTTAGGGTTATGGTTAGGGTTACGGTACAAGTTAGGTTTAGGGTTAGGGTTAGGGTTAGGGTTACTGTACAGGTTCCGGTCAGGGTTAGGGTTAGGTTTAGGGTTAGGGTTAGTGTTGCCGTACAGTTTGGGTTTGATTAGGGTTAGGGTTACCGTACAGGTTAGGGTTGGGTTAGGGTTAAGGTTAGTTGTTTGGTACAGGTTAGGGTTAGTTTAGGGTAAACGTTAGGATTACCGTACAGGTTTGCGTCAGTGTTAGGTTTAGGGTTATGTTTAGGGTTGCCGTACACTTTATGGTAAGGGTTAGAGTTAGGGTTACCGTACAGGTTACGGTTAGGGTTAGGGTTAAGGTTAAGGTTGCGGTACAGGTTAGGGTTAAGGTTAGGTTTATGTTTACGGTACAGGATAGCATTAGGTTTAGGGTTAGGGTTACCGTACAGGTTAGGGTTAGGGTTAGGGTTAACGTACAGGTTAGGGTCAGCGTTAGGGTTACGGTTAGGGTTAGGGTTGCGGTAGAGTTTAGGGTTAGGGTTAGGGATAGGGTTATTGTTAGGGTTAGGTTTAGGTTTGCCATAGAGTTTAGGGTTATGGTTAGGGTTCGGGTACAGTTTAGGTTTAGAGCCAGGTTTAGGGTTAGGGTTAGGGTTATGGTACTGTGTAGGGTTAGGGTTAGATTAGAGTTAGGTTTACAGTACAATTTAGGGTTAGGGTTAGTTTTAGGGTTAGGCTTACGGTACAGGTTAGGGTTAGATTTAGGTTGAGGGTTATGGTACAGGTTAGGGTTAGGGTTAGAGTAATGGTGCAGGTTAGGTTTAGGGTTAGGGGTAGTGTTAGGGTTAGGGTTAATGTTACGGTACAGGTTAGCCTTAGTGTTAGTGTTAGGGTTTGGTTTAGGTTTGCCATAGAGGTTAGGGTTAGGGTTAGGGTTAGGGTACAAGTTAGGTTTAGAGTTAGGGTTAGGGTTAGGTTTAGGGTTACGGTACAGGTTATGTTTAAGGTTAGCGTTAGGGTTAGGGTTAGGGTTATGGTAAAAGTTAGGGTTACGGTTAGGTTTAGGGTT
This sequence comes from Otocyon megalotis megalotis, assembly GCA_017311455.1. Lineage (NCBI taxonomy): Eukaryota > Metazoa > Chordata > Mammalia > Carnivora > Canidae > Otocyon > Otocyon megalotis. The sequence continues at coordinate 87,385 of JAEUCK010008339.1, forward strand.
AGTGTTACGGTATAGGTTTGCTTTAGGTGTACGGTTAGGGTTAGGTTTAGTGTTACGGTACAAGTTAGGGTTAGGGTTTGGTTTAGGGTTAGGTTTAGGGTTACGGTACTGGTTAAGGTTAGGTTTAGGGGTAGGTTTAGGGTTACTGTACAGGTTAGGGTTAGGGTTAGGATTAGGGTTAGGGTGATGTTTAGTTTTAGGAATGCGGTACAGCTTAGGGTTAGGGTAATGTTTAGGGTTACCGTACATGTTAGGTTTGGAGTTAGGTTTAGGGTTAGGGTTGCGGAACACGTTAGGGTTGGGGTTAGGGTTAAGCTTAGGGTTACGGTACAGGTTATGATAGGGTGAGGTTTACGGTACAGGTAAGGGTTAGGGTTAGGGTTACGGTACAGGTAGGGTTAGGTTTAGCCTTCGGGTTAGGGTTAGCGTTAGGTTTATGTTTACTGTACAGGTTAGGGTTAGGGTGAGGGTTACGGTACAGGATAGGGTTAGGGTTAGGGTTACGGAACAGGGTAGGGTTAGAGTAAGGGTTAGGATTAGTTTTTCGATACAAGTTAGGGTGAGGGTTAGTGTTAGGGTTACGGTACATGTTGATGTTAGGGTCACGGTTAGGGTCAGGGTTAGGGTTAGGTTTAGGGTTACAGTACAGGTTAGGATTAGGTTTAGGGTTAGTGTTATGGTCCAGGTTACCATTAGGTTTAGGGTTAGGGTTACGGTACGGGTTAGGGTTTGGTGGAGGGTTAGGGTTAGGGTTAGGGTTAGGGTTAGGGTTAGGTTTATGGTACAGTGTAGGGTTAGGGTTAGGGTTAAGGTAGGGTACAAGTTAGGGTTAGGGTTAGGGTCAGGGTTAGGGTTAGAGCTACGGTACATGTTAGGGTAAGGTTTAGGGTTAGGGTTACGGTAGAGGTTAAGGTTAGGGTTAGGGTTGGGTTAAGGTTTACGGTTAGGGTTACGGTATATTTAGGGTTAGGTTTAGGGTTAGGTTAAGGTTAGGTTGAGGTTTAGGGTTAGGTTGACCGTACAGGTTAGTGTCATGGTTAGGTTTAGGGTTAGGGTTAAGGTTAGGGTTAGGGTTAGGGTTGTGGTACAGGTTAGGGTTAGGATTAGGTTTGGGGTTACCGTAAAGGTTAGGGTTAGGGTTAGGTTTAGGATTGGGTACAGGTTAGGGTTAGAGTTATGGTTACGGTTACGATACAGGTTAGCATTAGGGTTAGGGTTAGGGTTAGGGTTACGGTACAGGTTAGGGTTATGGTTAGGTTTATGGTTAGGGTTACGTTATAGATAAGTGTTAGGTTTAGGGTTAGGGTTCGGTTTAGCGTTACGGTACAGGTTAAGGTTAGTGTTAGGCTTAGGGTTAGGTTCAGGGTTACGGTACAGGTTAGTGTTAGATTTAGGGGTAGGGTTAGGGTTACGGTTAGTGTTAGGGATGCGGTACAGCTTAGGGTTAGGGTTATGTTTAGGGTTACCGTACAGGTTAGAGTTAGAGTTAGGGTTAGGTTTAGGGTTGTGGTACAGTTAGGGTTAGGGTTAGGGTTAGGGTTAGGCTTAGGGTTACGGTACAGGTTATGATTAGGTTTAGTGTAGGGTTCCTGTACAGGTTAGGGTTAGGGTTAGGGTTAGTGTTAGGGTTATGGTACAGGTTAGCATTAGGGTTAGTTTTAGGGTTAAGGTTACGGTACATGTAATGGCTATTCTTAGGGTTACGGTAACGATACAGGTTAGGGTGAAGTTTAGTTTTAGGGTTAAGGTTACAGTATAGGTTAGCGTTAGGTTTAGGGTTAGGGTTCGGTTTACGGTTACGGTACAGGTTAGGGTTAGGGTTAGGGTTTGGGTTGCGGTACAGGTGAGGTTTAGGGTAAGCGTTAGGCGTAGAGTTACGGTACAGGTTATGATGAGGGTTAGGGTTAGTGTTACAGGACAGGTAAGGCTTACGGTTAGGGTTAGGGTTAGGGTTAGTGTTACGGTACAGTTTAGGTTTAAGGTTAGGGTTATGGTTAGGGTTCGGGTTACGGAACAAGTTAGGGTTACAGTTAGGGTTAGGGTTAGGGTTACGGTATAGGTTAGCTTTAGGGTTAGGGATAGGGTTAGGGTTAGGGTTAGGGTTACGGTACAGTTTAGTGTTAGGGATAGGGTTAGGTTTAGGGTTAGGGTTAGGGTTAGGGTTACGGTACAGGTTTGGTTTAGGGTTAGGGTTAGTGTTACGGGACAGGTAAGGGTTACGGTTAGGATTAGGGTTAGTGTTACCGTTAGGGTTGCCGTAAAGTTCTGGGATAGTGTTACTGGTAGGTTAGCATTAGGGTTAGGTACAGGTTAGGGTGAGCGTGAGGGTTAGGGTTACGGTACAGGTTAGGGTTAGGTTTAGGGTTAGGTTGAGGGTTACGGTACAGGTTAGGGTTAGGGTTATGGTTAGTGTAAGGGTTAGGCTTGCGGTTCAAGTTAGGGTTAGGGTTAGGGTTAATGTACAGGTTAGCATTATGGTTAGATTTAGGGTTAGGGTTACGTTACAGGTTTTGGTAGGTTTACGGTTAGGGTTAGGGTTTTGGTACAGGTTAGGGTTATGGTTAGGGTTAGAGGTACGTTTCAGGTTAGGGTTAGGTTTAGGGTTAGCGTTAGGGTTACGGTACAAGTTAGGGTTGCGGTTAAGTTTTGGTTTAAGGTTATGGTATAGGTTGGCATTAGGGTAATGTTTAGGGGTAGGTTTACGGTTACAGTACAGGTTAGGGTTACGGTTAGGTTTAGGGTTACAGTACAGGGTAGGGTTAGTGTTAGGTTTAGGGTTACTGAACAAGTTAGTGTTATGGTTAGTGTTAGGGTTAGGGTTATGGTAGAGGTTAGTGTTAGGGTTAGGGTTTGGGTTAGGGTTAGGTTTAGGGTTAGGGTTACAGTACTGGTTATGGTTAGGTTTGGGGGTAATGTTACGTTACAGGTTAGAGTTAGGGTTAGGGTTAGGGTTACGGTTTGGGCTACGGTAGTGGTTAGGTTTAGGGTAAGGTTTGGGTTTAGGGTTACGTTTAGGGTTACGGTACAGGTTAGGGTTAGGTTTAGGGTTAAGATTAGGGTTAGGGTAGGGTTACGGTACAGGTTAGGGTTAGCATTAGGTTTAAGGTTATGGTTAGGGATAGGGTTAGGGTTTTTGTTAGGTTATGTTACAGGTTAGGGTTATGGTTAGGGTTAGGGTTACCGTACAGTTAGGGATAGGTTTAGGGTTAGGGTTAGGTTTGCGGTACAGGTTAGGGTTAGGGTTAGTTTTAAGGTTATGGTTAGGGATAGGTTTAGGGTTACGGTGAGGGTTGCGGTACAGGTTAAGGTTAGGTTTAGGTTTACGGTAGAGGTTAGCATTAGGGTTAGGCTTAGGGTTACTGTACAGGTTAGATTTTGGTTTAGGGTTAGGGTTAGGGTTATTGTTACCGTACATGTTATGATTAGGTTTAGGGTTAGGTTTAGGGTTACCGTACAGATTAGGGTTAGGGTTAGGTATACATTACAGGTGAGTGTTTGGCTTAGGGTTAGGGATAGGTTACGGTGTAGGTTAGAGTTAGGGTTAGGGTTAGGATTAGGGTACGGTACAGGTTAGGGGTAGGTTTAGGTTTAGGGTTAGAGTTATGGTTAGGTTTACGGTACAGGTTAGGGTTAGGTTTAGGGTTAGGTTTAGGGTTACGGTTACGGTATATGTTATCATTAGGTTTAGGGTTAGGTTTAGGGTTACGGTACAGGTTAGGATTATGGTTAGGGTTACGGTACAGGTTAGGTTTAAGTTTAGGGTTAGCGTTAGGTTTGGTTACGGTACAAGTTAGGGTAACGGTTTTGTTTAGGTTTAGGGTTACGGTATAGGTTAGCGTTAGGCTTAGGTAAGGGGTTAGATTTAGGGTTACGGTGCAGGTTATTGTTATGGTTATGGTTAGGGTTAGGTTTAGGGTCAGGATTACCATACTGGTTAGGTTCAGGGTTAGGGTTATGGTTAGAGTTAGGGTTGCGTTACAGGTTAGGGTTAGGGTTAGGATTAGCGTTCGGGTAAGGTTAGTTTTGCCTTAGAATTTAGGTTTTTGGCTAGGGTTAGGGTACAGGTTAGGTTTAGAGCTAGGGTTAGGGTTAGGTTTAGGGTTATGGTACAGTCTGGGGTTAGGGTTAGTTTTACGGTTAGATTTACAATACAAGTTAGGGTTAGGGTTAGTATTAGGGTTAGGGTAATGGTACAGTTTATGGTTAGTTTTAGGGTTAGGGTAAGGGTTATGGTACAGGTAAGGGTTAGGGTTAGTGTTATGGTACAAGTTAGGTTTACGGTTAGGTTTAGGGTTAGGGTTACATTGTAGGTTAGCGGTAGGGTCAGGGTTAGGGTTCGGTTTAGGGTACGGTACAGTTAGGGTTAGGGTTACGTTTAGGGTTTGGGCTAGGGTTAGGTTTACGGTACAGGTTAGGGTTAGGTTTAGGTTTAGGGTTAGGGTTAGAGTTATGGTACAAGTTAGGGTTACGGTTAGGTTTAGGGTTAGGGTTACGGTATAGGTTAGCGTTAGGGTTAGGGTTGGGTTAGATTTAGTGTTACGGCACAGGTTAGGGTTACGGTTAGGGTTAGGGTTAGGGTTAGGATTAGGGTTAGGGTTACGGTACAGGTTAGGGTTAGATTTAGGATTACGTTTACGGTACAGGTTAGGTTTAAGTTTAGGGTTACCGTTAGGGTTAGAGTTACGGTACAGGTTAGGGTTAGGGTTAGGGTTAGGGTCACCGTACAGGTTAGGGTTAGGTTTAGGTTTAGGTTTAGGTTTGTGGTATAGGTTAATGTTAGGGTTAGGTTTAGGCTTACCGTACAGGTTAGGGTTAGGGTGAGTGTTAGGTGTAGGGCTAGGGTTGCTGTACAGGTTAGGGTTAGTGTTAGGTTTATGGTACAAGTTAGCATTAGGGTTAGGTTTAGGGTTATGGTACAGGTTAGGTTTAGGTTTTGGGTTAGGTTTAGGGTTACTGTAACAGTACAGGTTATGGTTAGGTTTAGGGTTAGGTTTAGGGTGACGGTACAGATTATGGTTAGGTTTAGGTTTAGGTTTACATTACAGGTTAGGTTTAGGATTAGGGTTAGGGTTAGGGTTAGGGTTAGTGTTAGGCTTAGGGTTACGGTACAAGTTAGGTTTACGGTTAGGTTAGGGATAGGGTTATGGTGTAGGTTAGCGTTAGAGTTAGGGTTAGGGTTAGCTTTAGGGTTACGGTACAGGTTAAGGTTACGGTTAGGGTTAGGGTTAGGGTGAGGTTTACGGTACAGTTAAGGCTTACGTTTAGGTTTAGGGTTAGGCTTAGGATTACTGTACAGGTTAGGGTTAGGGTTAGGGTTAGGGTTACGGTATAGGTTAGGTTTAAGTTTAGGGTTAGGGTTAGGTTTGGGGTTACAAAACAGTTGAGGTTTAGGGTGAGGTTTAGGGTTACTGTACAGGTTAGGGTTAGGTTTAGGGTTAGGGTTAGGATTAGGTTTACGGTATAGATTATGGTGAGGGTTTGGATTACGGTACAAGTTAGGGTTAGGGTTAGGGTTAGGGTTAGTGTTAGGGTTACCGTACATATTAGGGTCAGGGTTAGGGTTAGGTTAAGGGTTAGAGTTAGGTTTGTGGTACAGGTTAGGGTTAGGGTTAGGGTTAGGGTTGCGGTACAGGTTAGGGTTAGGGTTAGGGTTAGGATTAGGGTTATGGTCCAGTTTATCATTAGCGTTAGGGTTAGGTTTAGGGTTACGGTACAGTTTAGGGTTACGGTTAGATTTAGGGTTAGGGTTATGGTACAGGTTATGGTTAGTTTTCGGGTTAGGGTTAGGGTTAGGGTTAGGGTTAAAGTTAAGGTACAGATTCGGGTTACGTTCAGGTTTAGGGTTAGCGTTATGGTATAGGTTAGCGTTAGGTTTAGGGTTAGGGTTAGGTTTAGGGTTACGGTTAGGTTTAGGTTTAGGGTTAGGGTTAGGGTACAGGTTAGTGTTAGGGTTAGAGTTACAGTACAGGTTAGGTTTAGCATTAGGTTTAGGGTTAGGGTTACCATACAGGTTAGGGTTAGGTTTAGGGTTAGGGTTACCGTACAGGTTAGGGTCAGGGTTAGGGTTTCGGTTAAGGTTAGGGTTAGTGTTAGGTTTAGGATTAGGTTTGCCATAGAGTTTAGGGTTATGGCTAGGTTTAGTTACAGGTTAGGTTTAGGGCTAAGGTTAGGGTTAGGGTTAGGGTTACGCTACCTTGTAGGGTTGGTGTTAGGTTTAGTGTTAGGTTTTCGATAGCAGTTAGGGTTAGTGTTAGTGTTAGGGTTAGGGTTACGGTACAGGTTAGTTTTAGGGTTAGGGTTAGGGTTAGGGTTAGTGTCAGGGTTAGGGTTACGGTTTAGGTTAGAGTTAGGATTAGGTTTAGGTTTCCGGTACCGGTTAGGGTTAGGTTTAGGGTTACGGTACTGGTTAGGTTTAGGGTTAGGGTTAGTGTTACGGGACTGGTAAGGTTACAGCTACGGTTAGGGTTAGGGTTTGTGTTAGGGTTGCAGTAGAGGTGTGGGTTAGTGTAACCGGTAGGGTTGGTTAGGGTTAGCTTTACGGTACTGGTTAGGGTGAAGTTTAGGGTTAGGGTTATGGTACAGGTTAGGGTTAGGTTTAGGGTTATGGTTAGGGTTATGGTAGAGTTTAGGTTTAGGGATATGGTTAGGGTTACTGTACTAGTTTGCGTTAGGGTTAGGGTTACCATACAGGTTAGTGTCAGGTTTAGTTTTTGGGTTAAGGTTAGGGTTAGAGTTGCGGTACTGATTAGGGTTAGGTTTAGGATTAGGGTTACGGTACAGGTTAGCATTAGTGTTAGGGTAAGGGTTAGACTTACGGTACAGGTTAGGCTTAGGGTTAGGGTTAGTGTTAGGGTTAACATACAGGTTAGTGTCAGGGTTAGTTTTGGGGTTAGGGTTAGGGTTAGGGTTGCGGTACTGGTTAGGGTTAGGTTTAGGGTTAGGGTTACGGTACAGGTTAGCACTAGGGTTAGGGTTAGGGTTACGTTTACGGTACAGGTTAAGTTTAGGGTTAGGGTTAGGGTTAGGGTTAGGGTGAGGGTTACGGTTACAGTACAGGTTATGGTTAGGTTTAGGGTTAGGTTTAGGGTTACGGTACAGGTAAGGGTTAGGGTTAGGTTGAGGGTTAGGGTTATGGTACAAGTTAGGTTTACGGTTAGGTTTAGGGTTAGGGTTACGTTGTAGGTTAGCGTTATGGTCAGGGTTAGGGTTCGGTTTATGGTACGGTACAGTTAGGGTTAGGGTTAGCTTTAGGGTTAGGGTTACGGTACAGGTTAGGTTTAAGTTAAGGGTTAGGGTTAGAGTTAGGTTTACGGTACAGGTTAGTGTTAGGGTTAGGGTTAGGGTCACCGTACAGTTTAGGGTTAGGATTAGGGTTAGGGTTAGGGTTAGGGTTACGTTACAAGTTAGGTTTACAGTTAGGTTTAGGGATACGGTTATGGTGTAGGTTAGCGTTAGCATTAGGGTTAGGGTTAGCTTTAGGGTTACGGTACAGGTTAAGGTTACGGTTAAGGTTAGGGTTAGGGTGCGGTTTACGGAACAGGTAAGGTTACATTTAGGGTTAGGTTTAGTTTTATGGTTACCGTACAGGTTAGGGTTAGTGTTAGGGTTAGCGTTACGGTATAGGTTAGGTTTAAGTTTAGGGTTAGCGTTACGTTTGGGGTTATGAAACAGGTGAGGTTTAGGGTGAGGGTTAGGGTTACCATACAGGTTAGGGTTAGGTTTAGGGTTATGGTACAGTTTAGGGTTACGGTTAGATTTAGGGTTAGGGTTATGGTACAGGTTATGGTTAGTTTTCGGGTTAGGGTTAGGGTTAGGGTTAGGGTTAAAGTTAAGGTACAGATTCGGGTTACGTTCAGGTTTAGGGTTAGCGTTATGGTATAGGTTAGCGTTAGGTTTAGGGTTAGGGTTAGGTTTAGGGTTACGGTTAGGTTTAGGTTTAGGGTTAGGGTTAGGGTACAGGTTAGTGTTAGGGTTAGAGTTACAGTACAGGTTAGGTTTAGCATTAGGTTTAGGGTTAGGGTTACCATACAGGTTAGGGTTAGGTTTAGGGTTAGGGTTACCGTACAGGTTAGGGTCAGGGTTAGGGTTTCGGTTAAGGTTAGGGTTAGTGTTAGGTTTAGGATTAGGTTTGCCATAGAGTTTAGGGTTATGGTTAGGTTTAGGTTACAGGTTAGGTTAGGGCTAAGGTTAGGGTTAGGGTTGGGGTTACGCTACCTTGTAGGGTTGGTGTTAGGTTTAGTGTTAGGTTTTCGATAGCAGTTAGGGTTAGTGTTAGTGTTAGGGTTAGGGTTACGGTACAGGTTAGTTTTAGGGTTAGGGTTAGGGTTAGGGTTAGGGTTAGGGTCAGGGTTAGGGTTACGGTTTAGGTTAGAGTTAGGATTAGGTGTAGGTTTCCGGTACAGGTTAGGGTTAGGTTTAGGGTTACGGTACTGGTTAGGTTTAGGGTTAGGGTTAGTGTTACGGGACTGGTAAGGTTACAGCTACGGTTAGGGTTAGGGTTTGTGTTAGGGTTGCAGTAGAGGTGTGGGTTAGTGTAACTGGTAGGGTTGGTTAGGGTTAGCTTTACGGTACAGGTTAGGGTGAAGTTTAGGGTTAGGGTTACCGTACAGGTTAGGGTTAGGTTTAGGGTTATGGTTAGGGTTATGGTAGAGTTTAGGTTTAGGGATATGGTTAGGGTTACTGTACTAGTTTGCGTTAGGGTTAGGGTTACCATACAGGTTAGTGTCAGGTTTAGTTTTTGGGTTAAGGTTAGGGTTAGAGTTGCGGTACTGATTAGGGTTAGGTTTAGGATTAGGGTTACGGTACAGGTTAGCATTAGTGTTAGGGTAAGGGTTAGACTTACGGTACAGGTTAGGCTTAGGGTTAGGGTTAGTGTTAGGGTTAACATACAGGTTAGTGTCAGGGTTAGTTTTGGGGTTAGGGTTAGGGTTAGGGTTGCGGTACTGGTTAGGGTTAGGTTTAGGGTTAGGGTTACGGTACAGGATAGCACCAGGGTTAGGGTTAGGGTTACGTTTACGGTACAGGTTAAGTTTAGGGTTAGGGTTAGGGTTAGGGTGAGGGTTACGGTTACAGTACAGGTTATGGTTAGGTTTAGGGTTAGGTTTAGGGTTACGGTACAGGTAAGGGTTAGGGTTAGGTTGAGGGTTAGGGTTATGGTACAAGTTAGGTTTACGGTTAGGTTTAGGGTTAGGGTTACGTTGTAGGTTAGCGTTATGGTCAGGGTTAGGGTTCGGTTTATGGTACGGTACAGTTAGGGTTAGGGTTAGCTTTAGGGTTAGGGTTACGGCACAGGTTAGGTTTAAGTTAAGGGTTAGGGTTAGGGTTAGGTTTACGGTACAGGTTAGTGTTAGGGTTAGGGTTAGGGTCACCGTACAGTTTAGGGTTAGGATTAGGGTTAGGGTTAGGGTTAGGGTTATGGTTACGTTACAAGTTAGGTTTAAAGTTAGGTTTAGGGATACGGTTATGGTGTAGGTTAGCGTTAGCGTTAGGGTTAGGGTTAGCTTTAGGGTTACGGTACAGGTTGGTTACGGTTAAGGTTAGGGTTAGGGTGCGGTTTACGGTACAGGTAAGGTTACATTTAGGGTTAGGTTTAGTTTTATGGTTACCGTACAGGTTAGGGTTAGTGTTAGGGTTAGCGTTACGGTATAGGTTAGGTTTAAGTTTAGGGTTAGCGTTACGTTTGGGGTATGAAACAGGTGAGGTTTAGGGTGAGGGTTAGGGTTACCGTACAGGTTAGGGTTAGGTTTAGGGTTAGGGTTATGATTAGGTTTACAGTACAGATTAGGGTTAGGGTTAGGGTTACGTTACAAGTTAGGGATAGGGTTAGGGTTAGTGTTAGGGTTACTGTACAGGTTAGGGTCAGGGTTACGGTTAGGTTAAGGGTTAGAGTTAGGTTTGTGGTACAGATTAGGGTTAGGGTTAGGGGTAGGGGTAGGGTTACCGTTCAGGTTAGGGTTATGGATAGGGTTAGGGTTGCGGTACAGTTTAGGGTTAGGGTTAGGGTTAGGGTTAGGGTTAGGTTTTAGTTTACTGTTAGGGTTATGGTTCAGGTTAGGTTTAGGGCTAGGGGAAGTGTGAGGGTTAGCGTTAGCGTTACAGTACATTTTAGGTTTAGGGTTAGTGTTAGGGTTAGGGTTAGCTTTGCCATAGATGTTAGGGGTAGGGTTAGGGTTAGGGTACAGGTTAGGTTTAGAGTTAGGGTTAGGGTTACGGTTAGGCTTACGGTACAGTTTAGGGTTAGGGTTAGTGTGACGGTACAGGGTAGTGTTAGAGATAGGTTTAGGGTACGGTACAAGTTAGGGTTAGGGTTAGGGTTAGTGTTATGGTAAGAGTTACGGTACAGGCTAGGGTTAGGGTTAGGGTTAGGGTTCGGGTTACGGTACTGGTTAGGGTTGGGGTAAGGGTTGTGTTTAGCATTACATTTAGGGTTACGGTGCAGGTTAGGGTTAGGGTTAGGTTTAGGGTTAAGGTTAGGGTTAGGGTTAGGGTTAGGGTTAGGGTTACGGTGCAGGTTAGCCTTAGGATTAGGTTTAAACTTATGGTTAGGGATAGGGTTAGGGTTAGTGTTAGGGTTATGGTACAGGTTAGGGTTATGGTTATGGTTAGAGTTACCATACAGGTTAGGAATAGGTTTAGGGTTAGGGTTACGTTTGCGGTACAGGTTAGGGTTAGGATTAGTTTTAAGGTTATGGTTAGGAAAAAAATAAAAAAAAATAAGTTTATGGTTAGGGATAGGTTTAGGGTTAGGTTTGCGGTAGAGGTTAGGGTTAAGGTTAGGTTTAGGGTTACCGTACAGGTTAGGGTTACGGTTAGGGTTAGGATTAGTGTTAGTGTTGTGGTACAGGTTAGGGTTAGAGTTAGGGTTAGGGTACAGGTTAGCATTAGGGTTAGGGTTAGGGTTACGTTTACGGTACAGGTTAGGTTTAGGGCTAGGGTTAGGGTTAGGGTTAGGGTGACGGTTACAGTACAGGTTATGGTTAGGTTTAAGGTTAGGTTTAGGGTTACAGTACAGGTAATTGTTAGGGTTAGGGTTAGGGTTACGTTACAGGTTAGGGTTAGGGTTAGGGTTACGGTACAAGTTAGGTTTACTGTTAGGTTTAGTGTAGGGTTACGGTGTAGGTTAGCGTTAGGGTTAGGGTTAGGGTTAGGTTTAGGGTACGGTACATTTAGGGTTAGGGATAGGTTTAGTGTTAGGGTTAGGGTTAGGTTTCCGGTACAGGTTAGGGTTAGGTTTAGGGTTAAGGTTAGGGTAGGTTTACAGTACAAGTTAGGGTTACTGTTAGGTTTAGCGTTAGGGTAACGGTATAGGTTAGCGTTAGGGTTAGGGTTAGGTTTACTTTTAGGTTTACGGTACAGGTTACGGTTACGGTTAGGGTTAGGGTTAGGTTTAGGGTTATGGTACAGGTTAGGGTTAGGGTTAGGGTTACGGTATAGGTTAGGTTTAAGTTTAGGGTTGGGTTAGGCTTGGGGTACGGTACAGGTTCGGTTTAGGTTTATGGTTAGGGTTACCGTACAGGTTAGGGTTAGGTTTAGGGTTAGGCTTAGGATTAGGTATACGGTTCCGGTTAGGTTTAGGTTTAGGTTGAGGGTTAGCGTTACAGTACAAGTTAGGGTTACGGTTAGGTTTAGGGTTATGGTTACGGTATAGGTTAGCTTTAGGGTTATGGTTAGGGTTAGGTTTAGGTGTACTGTACAGGTTAGGGTACGGTTAGGGTTTGGGTTAAGGTTAGGGTTAGGGTCACGGTATAGGTTAAGGATAGGGTTAGGGTTTCGGTCCAGATTAGGTTTAAGTTTAGGGTTAGGATTAGGGTTACGGTACTGGTTAGTGTTAGGGTTCTTGTTAGAGTTACCGTACAGTTTAGCTTTAGGTTTAGGGTTATTGTTAGCTTTGCGGTACAGGTTAGGGTTATGGTTAGGTTTAGGGTTATGGTACATGTTAGGTTTACGGTTTTGTTTAGGGTTAGGGTTACGGTATAGGTTAACGTTAGGCTTAGGGTTGGGGTTAGGGTTAGGGTTAGGATTAGGGTTAGGGTTGTGGTAGAAGTTCGGGTTAGGGTTAAGGTTATGGTACATGTTAGCCTTAGGGTTATGGTTAGGATGAGGGTTACAGTACAGGTTAGGTTTAAGTTAGGTTTCGGTTTAGGGTTAGGGTTATGGTACAGGTTAGCGTTAGGGTTAGGGTTATGGTTACCGTACAGTTTAGGGTTAGGTTTAGGGTTAGGGTTAGCTTTATGGTACAGGTTAGGTTAGGGTTAGGTTTAGGGTTACCGTACAGGTTAGGGTTAGGTTTAGGGTGAGGGTGAGTGTTAGGGTTAATGTTGCGGTACAGGTTAGGGTTAGGGTTAGGTTTACAGTAGAGGTTAGCATTAGAGTTAGGGTTAGGGTTAGGGTTACTGTGCAGGTTAGGTTTAGAGTTAGGGTTAGGTTTAGGGTTACTGTTACAGTACAGGTATGATTAGGTTTAGGGTTAGGTTTAGGGCTACGGTACAGATTAGGGTTTGGGTTAGTGTTAGGGTTACGGTACCGGTTACAGTTACGGTTAATGTTACGGTTCAGGTTAGTTTTAAGTTTAGGGTTAGGGTTAGCTTTAGGGTTAAGGTACCTGTTAGGTTTACGGTTTTGTTTAGAGTTAGGGTTACGGTATAGGTTAGCGTTAGGCTTAGGGTTGGGTTTAGGGTTAGGGTTAGGTGTAGTGTTAGGGTTAGGGTTGCGGTACAAGTCAGGGTTAGGGTTAGGGTTATGGTACAGGTTAGCATTAGGTTTATGGTTATGGTGATGGCTACGGTACAGGTTAGGTTTAAGTTTAGGGTTAGGGTTAGGTTTGGGGTTATGGTACTGGTTAGGTTTAGGGTTAGGGTTAGGGTTACCGTACAGGTTTGGGTTAGGTTTAGGGTTAGGGTTAGGATTAAGTTTACAGTACAGGTTAGGGTTAGGTTTAGGGTTAGGGTTAGGGTTACGGTATAGTTTAGCATTAGGGTTAGAGTTAGGGTTAGGATAGTTGTACGGTACAGGTTAGGGTTAGAGTTAGGGTTTGGGTTAGGGTTAGGGTTAGGGTGACCTTACAGTTTAGGGTTAGGTTTAGGGTTAGTGTTAGCTTTGCGGTACAGGTTAGGGTTAGGGTTAGGTTTAGGGTTACTGTACAGGTTAGGGTTAGGTTTAGGGTGAGGGTTAGGGTTAGGGTTAGGGTTGCGGTACAGGTTAGGGTTAGGGTTAGGTTTACGGTAGTGGTTAGCATTAGGGTTAGGGTTAGGGTTACTGTACAGGTTAGGTTTAGGCTTAGGGTTAGGGTTAGGTTTACTGTTACAGTACTGGTTATGATTAGGTTTAGGGTTAGGTTTAGGGTTATGGTACAGATTAGGGTTAGGTTTAGGGTTACGTTACAGGTGAGGGTTAGGGTTAGGGTTAGGGTGAGGGTTATGGCATAGGTTAGCATTAGGGTTAGGGTTAGGTTTAGGGTTATGATACAGGCTAGGGTTACGGTTAGTGTTACGGTACAGGTTAGGTTTTAGTTTAGGGTAAGGGTTATGTTTAGGGTTACAGAACAAGTTAGGGTTACGGTTTTGTTTAGGGTTAGGGTTACGGTATAGGTTAGCGTTAGGCTTAGGGTTGGGGTTAGGGTTAGGGTTAGGGTTAGTTTTGCTGTACAAGTTAGGGTTAGGGTGGGTTACGGTACAGGTTAGGTTTGGGTTAGGGTTAGGGTTACTGTACATGTTAGAGTTAGGGTTAGGGTTACCATACAGGTTAGTGTCAGGGTTAGTTTTGGAGTTAGGTTTAGGGATAGGTTTGCGGTACTGGTTAGGGTTTGGTTTAGGGTTAGGGTTACGGTACAGGTTTGCATTAGGTTTAGGGTTAATATTAGGTTTACAGTACAGGTTAGGTTTAGGGTTAGGGTTAGGGTTAGGTTAGGGTTAGTGTTAGGGTTAGGGTTAGAGTTACGGTTACAGTACAGGTTATGGTTAGTTTTAGGGTTATGTTTAGGATTACGGTACAGGTAAGGGTTAGGGTTAGGGTGAGGGTTAGGGTTATGGTACAAGTTAGGTTTACGGTTAGGTTTAGGGTTAGGTTTACGTTGTAGGTTAGTGTTAGGTTCAGGGTTAGGGTAAGGTTTAGGGTACCGTACAGTTACGGTTAGGGTTAGGTTTTGGTTTGCGTTACAGTACAGGTTATCTCTAATTTTAGGGTTAGCGTAGGGTTAGGTTTATGGTACAGGTTAGGGTTAGGGTTAGGGTTAGGTTAGGGTCACCGTACAGTTGAGGGTTAGTTTTAGGGTTAGGTTTAGGTTTGCGGTAGAGGTTAGGGTTAGGGTTAGTTTTAGGCTTACCGTACAGGTTAGGGTTAGGGTGAGGGTTAGGTTTAGGGTTAGGGTTGCGGTACAAGTCAGGGTTAGAGTTAGGGTTACGGTACAGGTTTTCATTAGGGTTAGGGTTAGGGTTACGGTACAGGTTAGGTTTAGGGTTAGGGTTAGGGTTAGGGTTACCCTTACAGTTCAGGTTATGATTAGGTTTAGGGTTAGATTTAGGGTTATGGTACAGATTAGGGTTAGGGTTAGGGTTAGGATTAAGTTACAAGTGAGGGTTAGGGTTAGGGCTAGGAATAGGTTACGGTGTAGGTTAGAGTTGGGGTTAGGGTTAGGGTTAGGTTTAGGGTACGGTACAGGTTAGGGTTAGGGTTAGGTTTAGGGTTAGATTTATGGTTAGGTTTACGGTACAGGTTAGGGATAGTTTTAGGGTTAGGGTTAGGGTTATAGTATAGGTTAGCATTAGGGTTAGGGTTAGGGTTAGGTTTAGGGTTACGGTACAGGTTAGTGTTACGGTTAGGGTTACTGTACAGGTTAGGTTTAAGTTTAGGTTTAGTGTTAGGTTTAGGGTTACGGTACAAGTTAGCGTTACTGTTTTGTTTACTGTTAGGCTACGGTATAGGTTAGCATTAGGCTTATGGTTAGGGTTAGGTTTGGGTTACGTTACAGGTTAGGATTACGGTTAGTTTTAGGGTTAGGGTCAGGTTTAGGGTTAGGGTTAGGGTCAGGATTACCGTACAGGTTAGGGTAATGGTCAGGGTTAGGGTTAGGGTTAGGGATGCGGTACAGGTCAGGGTTAGGTGTAGGGTTAGGGTTAGTGTTAGGGTTAACGTTAGGTTTGCCATAGAGTTTAGGGTTATAGCTAGGGTTAGGGTACAGGTTAGGTTTTGAGCTAGGGTTAGGGTTAGGGTTAGCGTTATGGTACGATGTAGGTTTAGGGTTAGTTTTGGGGTTAGGTTTACGATACAAGTTAGGGTTAGGGTTAGTGTTAGGGTTAGCGTTACAGTACAGGTTAGATTTAGGGTTAGGGTTATAATTAGGGTTAGGGTTAGGGTTAGGGGTAGCGTTACGGTACAGGTTAGGGTTAGGGTTAGGGTTACGGTACAGGCTGGGTTTAGGGTTAAGGTTAGTGTCACGGGACAGGTAAGGGTTACGGTTAGGGTTAGGGTTAGGGTTAGGGTTAGTGTTAGGGTTGCCGTACAGGAGTGGGTTAGTGTTACTGGTAGTGTTAGGTTTAGATTTAGGGTTACGGTACAGGTTAGGGTGAGGGTTAGTGTTAGGGTTATGGTACAGGTTAGGGTTAGGTTTACGGTTAGGGTTAGGGTTAGGGTTAGGTTGAGGTCTACGGTACAGTTTAGGGTTAGGCTAGAGTTAGGTTTATGGTTATGGTATTGGTTAGGTTTAGTGTTAGGGGTACTGTTAGGGTTATTGTTAGTGTTACGGTATGGGTTAGGTTTAGGGTTAGTGTTAGGGTTACGGTTAGGTTTTCCATAGAGGTTAGGGTTAGGGTTAGGGTTAGGGTACAGGTTAGGGTTAGAGATCGGTTAGGGTTAGGGTTAGGGTTAGGGTTACGGTACAGGTTAGGGTTAGGATTACGGTACAGGGTAGGGATAGGGTTAGGTTTAGGGTTAGGTTATGGTATAGGTTAGCGTTAAGGTTAGGGTTAGGGTTAGGGTTACGTTTAGGGTTACGGTACAGGTTTGGGTTACGGTTAGGTTTAGGGTTAGGGTTAGGGTTACGGTACAGGTTAGGGTTAGGTTTAGGGTTACGGTTACCGTACAGGCTAGGGTCAGTGTTAGGGTTACGGTTAGGGTTAGTGTTAGTGTTAGATTTATGGTTAGGTTTGCCATAGAGTTTAGGGTTGTGGTTAGGTTTAGGGTACAGGTTAGGTTTAGAGCTAAGGTTAGGGTTAGGGTTAGTGTTACGGTTAGGGTTATGGTACAGGTTATTGTTAGGTTTAGGGTTAGGTTTAGGGTTAGAGTCAGGGTTAGGGTTATGGTTTAGGTTAGAGTTAGGATTAGGTGTAGGGTTATGGTACGGGTTAGGGTTAGGTTTAGGGTTACGGTACAGATTAGGTTTAGGGTTAGGGTAGTGTTATGGGACAGGTAAGGGTTACGGTTACGGTTGGGGAAGGTTTGCTGTTAGGGTTGCCATAGAGGTGTGGGTTAGTATTACTGGTAGGGTTAGGGTTCGGATTAGGTTTATGGTACAGGTTATGGAGAAGGTTATGGTTAGGGTTATGGTACAGGTTAGGTTTAGGTTTAGGGTTAGGGTTATGGTACAGGTTAGGTTTAGGGTTAGGGTTAGTGTTAGGGTTAGGGTCAGCTTTGCCATAGATGTTAGGGTTAGGGTTAGGGTACAGGTTAGGTTTAGAGTTAGGGTTAGGGTTAGGGTTAGGGTTACATTACATTTTAGGGTTATGGTTAGGGTGACGGTACAGGGTAGGGTTAGAGATAGGGTTAGGGTACGGTACAAGTTAGGGTTCGGTTTAGGGTTAGTGTTAGGGTTAGAGTTACGGTACAGGCTAGGGTTAGGTTTAGGGTTAGGGTTAGGGTTCGGGTTAAGGTAGTGGTTAGGGTTAGGGTAAAGGTTGTTTTTAGGGTAACATTTAGGATTACCGTACAGGTTAGGGTTAGGGTTAGGTTTAGGGCTAAGGTTAGGGTTAGGGTTAGGGTTAGGGTTATGGTAACGGTGCAGGTTAGGGTTAGGATTAGGTCTAAACTTATGGTTAGGGATAGGGTTAGGGTTAGTGTTAGGTTTATGGTACAGGTTAGGGTTATGGTTAGGGTTAAGATTACCATACAGGTTAGGAATAGGTTTAGGGTTAGGGTTAGGTTTGCGGTACATGTTAGGGTTAGGGTTAGGGTTACCATACAGGTTAGGGTTACGGTTAGGGTTAGGATTAGGTTTAGTGTTGCGATACAGGTTAGGGTTAGGGTTAGGGTTAGAGTTATAGTACAGGTTAGCATTAGGGTTAGGTTTAGGGTTAGGTTTACGGTACAGGTTAGGTTTAGTGTTAGGATTAGGGTGAGGGTTAGGGTTACGGTTACAGTACAGGTTATGGTTAGGTTTAGGCTTAGGTTTAGGGTTACGGTACAGGTAAGTGTTATGGTTAGGGTTAGGGTTACGTTACAGGTTAGGGTTAGGGTTAGGGTTAGGGTTATGGTACAACTTAGGTTTACGGTTAGGTTTAGGGTTAGGGTTACGGTGTAGGTTAGCGTTAGGGTTAGGGTTAGGGTTAGGATACGGTACATTAGGGTTAGGGATAGGTTTAGGTTTAGGGTTAGGGTTAGGGTTAAGGTTAGGGTTACAGTATAGGTTAGCATTAGGGTTAGGGTTAGGGTTAGGGTTACGGTACAGGTTAGGGTTACGGTTAGGGTTACGGTACTGGTTAGGTTTAAGTTTAGGGTTAGGGTTAGGTTTAGGGTTACGGTACAAGTTAGGGTTACAGTTTTGTTTAGGGTTAGGCTACGGTATAGGTTAGTATTAGGCTCAGGGTTAGGCTTAGGTTTAGGGTTAGGGTTAAGGTATCCGTTAGGTTTAAGTTTAGGGTTAGGGTTAGGCTTGGGATATGGTACAGGTTCGGTTTAGGGTTAGGGTTAGGTTTACTGTTACAGTACAGGTTATGATTAGGTTTAGGGTTAGGTTTAGGGTTACGGTACAGATTAGGGTTAGGGTTAAAGTTCGGGTTAGGGTTAGTGTTACGGTACAAATTAGGGTTATGGTTAGGTTTAGGTTTAGGGTTACGTTGTAGGTTAGCGTTAGGGTTAGTGTTCGGGTTAGGCTTAGGTGTACGGTACAGGTTAGGGTTACGGTTAGGGTTTGGGTTAGGGTTAGGTTTAGGGTTACCGTACAGGTTCTGGTTAGGTTTAGGGTGAGGGTTAGGGTTAGGGTTAGGGTTACTGTGCAGGTTAGGATTAGGGTTAGGGTTAGGGTTAGGGTTTTTGTTACAGTACAGGTTATGATTAGGTTTAGGGTTAGGTTTAGTGTTACGGTACAGATTAGGGTTAGGGTTAGAGTTAGGGTTACGTTACAGGTGAGCGTTAGGGTTAGGGATAGGGATAGGTTACGGGGTAGGTTAGAGTTAGGGTTAGCGTTAGGGTTAGGTTTAGGGTACGGTACTGGTTAAGGTTAGGTTTAGGGTTAGGGTTAGGGTTAGGGTTATGGTATACGTTAGCATTAGGGTTAGGGTTAGGTTTCGGGTTACAGTACAGTTTAGGGTTACGGTTAGGGTTACTGTACAGGTTAGGTTTTAGTTTAGGGTTAGGTTTATGTTTAGGGTTATGGTACAAGTTAGGGTTAAGGTTTTGTTTATGGTTAGGCTATGGTATAGGTTAGCATTAGGCTTAGGATTAGGGTTCGGTTTAGGGTTACAGTACAGTTTAGGGTTACAGTTATGGTTATG
Organism: Otocyon megalotis megalotis; assembly: GCA_017311455.1. Taxonomy (NCBI): domain Eukaryota; kingdom Metazoa; phylum Chordata; class Mammalia; order Carnivora; family Canidae; genus Otocyon; species Otocyon megalotis. Next base: position 106,086 of record JAEUCK010008339.1, read on the forward strand.
GTTATGGTTATGGTTAGGGTTAGGGTTAGGGTCAGGATTACCGTCCAAGTTAGGGTCAGGTTTAGGGTTATGGTTAGGGTTCGGGTTGCGGTACAGGTTAGGGTTAGGGTTAGGTTAGTGTTAGGGTTAAGGTTAGGTTTGGTATAGAGTTTAGGGTTATGGCTAGGGTTAGGGTACAGGTTTGGATTAGAGCTAGGGTTAGGGTTCGGGTTAGGGTCACAGTACAGGTTAGGGTTAGGTTTAGGGTTAGGTTTACGGTACAGGTTAGGTTTAAGTTTAGGGTTAGGGTTAGGATTAGTTTTAGGGTTACGGTATAAGTTAGGGTTAGGGTTAGTGTTAGGGTCACCATACAGCTTAGGGTTAGTTTTAGGGTTAGGTTTAGATTTGCGGTACAGGTTAGGGTTAGGGTTAGTTTTAGGGTTACCACACAGGTTAGGGTTAGGGTTAGGTTGAGGGTTAGGTTTAGGGTTAGGGTTGCGGTACAGGTTAGGGTTAGGGTTAGGGTTACGGTACAGGTTAGCATTAGGGTTATTGTTAGGGTTACGGTACAGGTTAGTTTACGGTTTGGGTTAGGGTAGGGTTACTGTTACAGTACAGGTTATGATTAGATTCACGGTTAGGTTTAGGGTGATGGTACAGATTAGGTTTAGGGTTAAGTTTAGGGTTACCTTACAGGTTAGGGTTAGGTGTAGGGTTAGCGTTAGGGTTAGGGTTAGGTTTAGGGTATGGTATAGTTTAGGGTTAGGGTTAGGTTCAGGGTTAGGTTTAAGGTTAGGTTAACGGTACAGGTTAGGGTTAGGTTAGGGTTACGGTATAGTTTAGCGTTAGGGTTAGGCTTAGCTTTAGTGTTACGGGACAGGTTAGGTTTAAGTTTAGTGTTAGGGTTAGGTTTAGGGTTACAGTACAAGTTAGGGTTACGGTTAGGTTTAGGTTTAGGGTTACGATATAGGTTAGCGTTTCGCTTAGGGTTAGGGTTAGGTTTAAGGTTACGTTACAGGTTAGGGTTACGGTTAGGGTTAGGGTTAGGGTTCCAATACAGGTTAGGGTTAGGGTTAGGGTTAGGGTTACCCTACAGTTTAGTGTTAGGGTTAGGTTTAGGGTTAGGGTAAGGATTACCGTACAGTTTAGGGTCAGGTTTTGGGTTAGGGTTAGGGTTAGGGTTGCGGTACAGTTAGGGTTAGGGTTAGGGTTAGTGTTAGTGTTAGGGTTAAGGTTAGGTTTGCCATAGAGTTTAGGGTTATGGTTAGGGTTAGTGTACAGGTTAGGTTTAGAGATAGGGTTAGGGTTAGGGTTACGGTACAGTGTAGGTTTAGGGTTAGTTTTAGGGTTAGGTTTACGATACAAGTTAGAGTTAGGGTTAGTGTTAGGGTTAGGGTTATGGTACAGGTTATGGTTATGGTTAGGTTTAGGGTTATGGGACAGGTTAGGTTTAGAGTTAGGGGTATGGATACGGTGCCGGAAAGGGTTAGGGTTAGGTTTAGCGTTAGGGTTAGGGTTACGGTACAGTTTAGGGTTAACTTTAGGGTTAGGGTTAGGGTTAGGGTTACGGTAGTGGTTAGAGTTAGGGTTAGGTTTGGGTTTAGGTTTACGGTTAGGGTTATGGTACAGGTTAGTGTTAGGGTTAGGGTAGGGGTTAAGGATAGGTTTAGGGTTAGGGTCAGGTTTACGGTCCAGGTTAGGGTTAGGGTTAGGCTTAGTGTTAAGTTTAGGTTTAGGTATAGGTTTAGGGTTAGTGTTAGTTTTACTGTACAGGTTAGGGTTAGGGTTAGGTATAGGGTTAGCATTAGGGTTAGGGTTGCGGTACATGTTAGGGTTAGTGTTAGGGTTACGGAACAGTTTAGCATTAGGGTTAGGGTTAGGGTAGGTTTACGGTACCGGTTAGGTTTAGGGTTGGAGTTAGGGTTATGGTTACAGTACAGTTTATGGTTAGTTTTAGGGTTAGGGTTAGTGCTCGGGTTGCGGTACAGTTAGGGTTAGGGTTAGGGTTAGGGTTAGTGTTAGTGTTAGGGTTAGGGTTAGGTTTGCCATAGAGTTTAGGTTTATGGTTAGGGTTTGTGTACAGGTTAGGTTTAGAGCTAGGGTTAGGGTTAGGGTTAGGGTTACGGTACAGTGTAGGTTTAGGGTTAGTTTTAGGGTTAGGTTTACGATACAAGTTAGAGTTAGGCTTAGTGTTAGGGTTAGGGTTATGGTACAGGTTATGGTTAGGGTTAGGGTTATGGGACAGGTTAGGGTTAGAGTTAGGGGTAGGGATACGGTGCAGGAAAGGGTTAGGGTTAGGTTTAGCGTTAGGGTTAGGGTTATGGTACAGTTTAGGGTTAACTTTAGGGTTAGGATTAGGGTTAGGGTTACGGTAGTGGTTAGGGTTAGGGTTAGGGGTGGGTTTAGGTTTATGGTTAGGGTTATGGTACAGGTTAGTGTTAGGGTTAGGGTAGGGGTTAAGGATAGGTTTAGGGTTAGGGTCAGGGTTACGGTCCAGGTTAGTGTTAGGGTTAGGCTTAGTGTTAAGGTTAGGTTTAGGTATAGGTTTTGGGTTAGTGTTAGTTTTACTGTACAGGTTAGGGTTAGGGTTAGGGTTAGCATTAGGGTTAGGGTTGCGGTACATGTTAGGGTTAGTTTTAGGGTTACGGAACAGTTTAGCATTAGGGTTAGGGTTAGGGTAGGTTTATAGTACCGGTTAGGTTTAGTGTTAGGGTTAGGTTATGGTTACAGTACAGTTTATGGTTAATTTTAGGGTTAGTGTTAGTGTTAGGGTTGCGGTACAGTTAGGGTTAGGGTTAGGGTTAGGGTTAGGGTTAGGGTTAGTGTTAGAGTTAGGGGTAGGTTTGCCATAGAGTTTAGGGTTATGGTTAGGGTTAGTGTACAGGTTAGGTTTAGAGCTAGGGTTAGGGTTAGGGTTAGGGTTAGGGTTACGGTACAGTGTAGGTTAGGGTTAGTTTTAGGGTTAGGTTTATGATAGAAGTTAGAGTTAGGGTTAGTGTTAGGGTTAGGGTTATGGTACAGGTTATGGTTAATTTTAGGGTTAGGGTTAGGGTTAGGGTACAGTTTAGGTTTAGGGTTACGGATAGGGTTGCTGTACAGGTTAGGGTTAGGGTTATGGTTAGAGTTACCATACAGGTTAGTGTCAGGGTTAATTTAGTGTTAGGGTTAGGTTTAGGGTTGCGGTACAGGTTAGGGTTAGTGTTAGTGTTAGGGTTACGGTATATGTTAGCTTTTGGTTAGTGTTAGACTTAGGTTTACGGGACAGGTTAGGTTTAGGGTTAGGGTTACGGTTAGGGTTAGGGTTACAGTTACAGTGCAGGTTATGGTTGGTTTAGGGTTAGGTTTAGGGTTACCATACAGGTAAGTGTTAGGGTTAGGGTTAGGGTTACATTACAGGTTAGGGTTAGGGTTAGGGTGAGGGTTATGGTACAAGTTAGGTTTAGGGTTAGATTATTGGTTAGGGTTACAGTGTAGGTTAGCATTAGGGTTACGGTTAGGGTTAGGGTTAGGGTACGGTACAGTTAAAGTTAGGGTTAGGTTTAGGGTTAGCGTTAGGTTTAGGTTTTCGGTACAGGTTAGGGTTAGGGTTAGGGTTACGGTACAAGTTAGGGTTATGGTTAATTTTGGGTTAGGGTTACGGTATAGTTAGCGTTAGGGTTAGGGTCTGTGTTAGGTGTAGGTTTACCGTACAGGTTAGGGTTACGGTTAGGTTTAGGGTTAGGTTTACGGTACAGGTTAGGGTTAGGTTTAGGGTTAGGTTTACGGTACAGGTTAGGTTTAAGTTTAGGGTTAGCGTTAGGGTTACGGTTATGGTACAGTTTAGGGTTCCGGATAGGGTTAAGGTCACCGTATAGGTTAGGGTTATGTATAGCGTAGGGTTAGATTTGCGGTACAGTTAGGGTTAGGTTTAGGGTTACCATACAGGTTAGTGTTAGGGTTAGGGTGAGGGTTAGCTTTAGGGTTAGGGTTGCGGTACAGGTTAGGGTTAGGGTTAGGGCTATGGTACAGGTTAGCATTAGTGTTAGTGTTAGGGTTACAGAACAGGTTAGGTTTAGGTTTTGGGTTAGGGTTAGGGTTACTGTTACAGCACAGGTTATGATTAGGTTTAAGGTTAGGTTTAGGGTTACGGTACAGATTAGGGTTAGGGTTAGGGTTAGGGTTATTTTACAGGTTAGCGTTAGGGTCAGGGTTAGGGTTAGGGTTAGGGTTATGGTACAAGTTTGGTTTATGGTTAGTTTTAGGGTTAGGGTTACAGTGTAGATTAGCGTTAGGGTTAAGGTTAGGGATAGGTTTAGGGTACGGTACAGGTTAGGGTTAGGGTTAGGTTTAGCGTTAGGTTTACGGTACAGGTTAGAGTCAGTTTTAGGGTTAGGGTTAGGGTTAGGGTTATGGTATAGTTTAGCGTTAGGCTAGGTTTAGGTTTAGGGTTATGGTACAGGTTAAGGTTACGGTTAGGGTTAGGGTTATGGTTAGGGTTACGGTACAGGTTAGGGTTAGAGTTAGGGTTAGGGTTACGGTACGGGTTAAGTTTAAGTTTAGGGTTATGGTTAGGATTAGGGTTACGGTACAAGTAAGGGTTACGGTTATGTTTAGGGTTAGGGTTATGGTATAGGTTAGCGTTAGGCTGAGGGTTAGGGTTAGGGTTACTGTACAGGTTAGGGTAACTGTTAGGGTTAGGTTTAGGGTTACGTTACAGGTTAGGGTTTGGTTTAGGGTTAGGTTAGGATTACGGTACAGGTTAGGGTTAGGGTTAGCATTAGGGTTAGGGTTAGGTTTATGGTACCGGTTAGGTTTAGGGTTAGGTTAGGGTTAGGGTTACCATACAGTTTACGGTTAGGGTTAGGGTTAGGGTTAGGCTTAGGGTTACGTTTATGGTTAGGGTTAGGATTACCATACAGGTTAGGGTCAGGGTTAGGGTTAGGGTTATGGTTAGGGTTGCGGTAGAGGTTAGGGTTAGGGTTAGTGTTAGGGTTAGGTTTAGAGTTACGGTACTGGTTAGGTTTAGGGTTAGGTTTAGGGTTAGGGTTACCGTACAGTTTAGGGTTAGTGTTAGTGTTAGGGTTAGGGTTAAGGTTAGTCTCAGGGTTAGGGTTAAGTTTGCCATAGAGTTTAGGGTTATGGTTAGGTTTAGGGTTCATTTAGGTTTAGAGCTAGGGTTAGAGTTAGGCCTGGGTTACGGTACAGTGTAGGGTTAGGGTTAGTTTTAGGGTTAGGTTTACGATACAAGTTAGAGTTAGGTTTAGTGTTAGGGTTAGGGTTACGTACAGGTTAGGGTTAGGGCTACGGTACAGGTTAGGGTTAGATTTAAGGGTAGGGTTACGGTGCAGAATAGGGTTAGGGTTAGGGTTAGCGTTAGGGTTAGGGTCACTGTACATTTTAGGGTTAAATTTAGGGTTAGTATTAGGGTTTGGTTTACGGTAGTGATTAGGGTTAGGGTTAGGGTTCGGTTTAGGGTTACGGTTAGGGTTACGGTACAGGTTAGGGTGAGGGTTAGTGTTAGGGTTAAGGTTAGTGTGAGGGTTAGTGTCAGGGTTACCATCCAGGTTAGCGTTAGGGTTAGTGTGGGTTAAGGTTAGTTTTTGGGAAATGGTTATGGTTAGTTTTAGTTTTATGGTACAGGTTTGGGTTAGTGTTAGGTTTAGGGTTACAGTTAGGGTTAGGGTTGCGGTACAAGTTAGGTTTAGGGTTAGGGTTACGGTACAGGTTAGCATTAGGGTTAGGGATAGAGTTAGGTTACGGTACAGGTAAGGTTTAGGGTAAGGGTTAGTGTTAGGGTTAGGGTTACGGTTACTGTACAGGTTATGGTTAGGTTTAGGTTTAGGTTTAGGTATACGGTACAGGTAAGGGTTAGGATTAGGGATAGGGTTACGTTACAGGTTAGGGTTAGGATTAGGTTTAGGGTTAGGGTTATGGTACAAGTTAGGTTTACGATTAGGTTTAGGGTTAGGGTTACGGTGTAGGTTAGCGTTAGGGTTAGGGTTAGGGTTAGGATTAGGGTACGGTACAGTTAGGGTTAGCGTTAGGGTTAGGGTTAAGGTAAGGATTACCGTACAGGTTAGGTCAGGGTTAGCGTTAGGGTTAGGGTTAGGGTTGCGGGACAGATTAGGGTTAGTGTTATGGTACAGGTTAGTTTTAGGGTTAGGGTTAGGATTAGGGTTAGGTTTAGGGTTACGGTACAGGTTAGGTTAAGTGTTAGGGGTAGGGTTACGGTACAGGTTAGGGTTAGGGTACGGTACAGGTTAGGTTTAAGGTTAGGTTTAGATATACAGGATACCTAAGTGTTATGGTGAGGGTTAGGTTTAGGGTTAGGGTTGCCGTACAGGTGTGGGTTAGTGTTACTGGTAGTGTTAGGGTTAGGGTTAGGGTTACGGTAAAGGTTGGTTAGGGTTAGGGTTAGGGTTACGGTACAGGTTAGGTTTACGGTTAGGTTTGGGTTAGGGTTACGGTTTAGGTTAGCGTTAGGTTTAGGGTTAGGGTTAGGGTTAGGGTCACCGTACAGGTTAGGGTTATGTTTAGGGTTAGGGTTAAGTTTGCGGTACAGGTTAGGGTTAGGGTTAGGTTTAGGGTTACCGTACAGGTTAGGGTTAGGTTTAGGGTGAGGACTAGGTTTAGGGTTAGGGTTGCGGTACAGGTTAGGGTTAGGGCTAGAGTTACGGTACAGGTTAGCATTAGGGTTAGGGTTAGGGGTACGGTACAGGTTAGGTTTAGGGTTTGGGTTAGGGTTAGGTTTACTGTTACAGTAAAGTTTATGATTAGGTTTAGGGTTAGGTTCAGGGTTACGTTACAAGTTAAGTTTACGGTTAGGTTTAGGGTAAGGTTTAGGGTGTAGGTAACCGTTACTGTTAGGGTTAGGTTTAGGGTTAAGATATGGTACAGGTTAGGGTTAGGGTTAGGTTTAGGGTTAGGTATACGGCACATGTTAGTGTTAGGTTTAGGGTTAGGGTTAGGGTAGGCTTACGGTGTAGTTTAGCGTTAGGATTAGGGTTAGGGTTAGGTTTAGGGTTACGGTACAGGTTAGGTTTATGGTTAGGGTTAGGGTTAGGTTAGGGTTACGGTACAGGTTAGGTTTAGGGTTAGGGTTAGGGTTAGGGTTAGGGATAGGTTTATATTACCGGTTAGGTTTAGGTTAAGGGTTACCGTACAGTTTAGGGTTAGGGTTTGGGTTAGGTTTAGGGTTAGGATTACATGCAGGTTAGGGTCAGGGTTAGGGTTAGGGTTAGTGTTAGTTTTGCGGTACAGTTTAGGGTTACGGTTAGGGTTAGGGTTAGTGTTAGGGTTAGGTTTAGGTTTACCATTGAGTTTAGGGTCATTTTTAGTGTTAGGGTACAGGATATGTCTAGAGCTAGGTTTACGTTTAGGGTTAGGGTTACGGTACAGTGTAGGGTTAGGGTTCGTTTTAGTGTTAGGTTTACGATACAAGATAGAGTTAGGGTTAGTGTTAGGGTTAGGGTTACGGTACAGGTTAGGGTTAGGTTTAGGGTTAGGGTTAGGGTTACGGTATAGATTAGGCTTAGAGTTAGGGGTAGGGTTACGGTGCAGGAAAGGGTTAGGTTTAGGGTTAGCATTAGGGTTAGGGTTACAGTACAGTTTAGGGTTAAGTTTAGGGTTAGGCTTAGGGTTAGGGTTAGGTTTAGGATTATGGTTACGGTAGTGGTTAGGGTTAGGGTTAGGGTTGGATTTAGGTTTACAATTAGGGTTACGGTTACGGTACAGGTAAGGGTTAGGGTTAGGGTTAGGGTTCAGGTTTGGTTTAGGGTTAGGGTTAGGGTTAGTGTTAGTTTTATGGTATAGGTAGGGTTAGGGTTAGGTTTAGAGTTACGGTACAGGTTTGGGTTAGGGTTAGGGTTAGGGTTAATGTTAGGTTTAGGCATAGGGTTAGGGTTAGTGTTAGTTTTACGGTACAGGTTAGGGTTAGGTTTAGGGTTAGGGTTACCGTACAGTTTAGGGTTAGGGTTAGGGTTAGGGTTAGGGTTAGGATTGCGGTACAAGTTAGGGCAGGGTTAGGGTTACGGTACAGGTTAGCATTAGGGTTAGGGTTAGGGTTAGTGTTAGGGTTACGGTTACGGTAGAGTTTATGTTTAGTTTTAGGGTTAGGGTTAGAGTTACGTTACAGTTTACTTTCAGGGTTACGGTTAGGGTTACTCTACAAGTTAGGATTAGGGTTAGGGGTAGGGTTACCATACAGGTTAGTGTCAGGGTTAGTTTTGGGGTTAGGGTTAGTGTTAGGGTTGCACTACAGATTAGCATTAGGCTTAGGGTTAGGGTTACGGTACAGGTCAGCATTACGGTTAGGGTTAGGGTTAGGTTTACGGTATAGGTAAGGTTAAGGGTTAGGGTTAGGGTTACGGTTACAGTTACAGTACAGGTTATGTTTAGGTTTATGGTCCGGCAAGGTAAGGCTTAGGGTTAGCATTAGGGTTACGTTACAGGTTAGGTTAGGGTTAGGGTTTGGGTTAGGATTAGGGTTATGTTACAAGTTAGGTTTACGGGTAGGTATAGGGTTAAGGTTACGGTGTAGGTTAGCGTTAGGGTTAGTGTTAGGGTTAGGTTTAGGGTACGGTACAGTTAGGGTTAGGGTTAGGTTTAGGGTTAGGGTAGTGTTAGATTTACGGTACAGGTTAGGTTTAGGTTTAGGGTTAGGGTTACCGTACAGTTTAGCGTTAGGGTTAGGGTTAGGGTTAGGGTTAGGGTTAGGGTTAGGGTTGCGGTACATGTTAGGGTTAGGGTTAGGGTTACGGTACAGTTTAGCTATAGGGTTAGGGTTAGGGTTATGGTTACGGTACAGGTTAGGTTTGGGGTTAGGTTTAGGGTTAGGGTTACGGTTACGGTACAGTTTATGGTTAGTTTTAGGGTTAGGGTTAGGGTTACGGTACAGTTTAGGTTTAGGGTTACGGTTAGGGTTACTGTATAGGATAGGGTTAGGGATATGGTTACCATACAGGTTACTGTCAGGGTTAGTTTTGGGGTTAGGGTTAGTGTTTTGGAACAGGTTAGGGTTAGGGTTAGGGTATGGGTTACGGTTCAGGTAGGCATTAGGGTTAGGGTTAGGTTTACAGTACAGATTAGGTTTTGAGTTAGGGTTAGGGTTAGGGATAATGTTACGGTTATAGTACAGCTTATGGTTAGATTTAGGGTTAGGTTTAGGTTTACGGTACAGGTAAGGGTTAGGGTTAGGGTTATGGTACAAGTTAGGTTTACGGTTAGGTTTAGGGTTAGGGTTACGGTGTAGGTTAGCGTTAGGGTTAGGGTTAGGGTTAGTTTTAGAGAACGGTACAGTTAGGGTTATGGTTAGGTTTAGGGTTAGGGTTAGGTTTAGGGTACAGGTTAGGGTTAGGGTTCGGGTTACGGTACAGGTTAGGTTTAAGTTTACGGTTAGGGTTAGGTTAGGGTTAGGGTTACCGTACAGCTTAATGTTAGGGTTAGGGTTAGGGTAAGGGTTAGGTTTACGGTACAGGTTAGGGTTGGGTTTAGGGTTAGGGTTAATGTTAGGGTTACGGTATAAGTTAGGGTTACGGTTAGGTTTGGGTTAGGGTTACGGTATAGGTTAGCATTAGGGTTACGTTTAGTGTTAGGGTTAGGGTCACCGTATAGGTTACGGTTCTGTTTAGGATTAGGGTTAGGTTTGCGGTACAGGTTAGGGTTAGGTTTAGGTTTAGGGTTACCGTACAGTTTAGAGTTAGGGTTAGGGTGAGGGTTAGCGTTAGGGTTAGGGTTGCGGTACAGGTTAGGGTTAGTGTTAGGTTTACGGTACAGGTTAGCATTACAGTTAGGGTTAGGGTTACGGTACAGCTTAGGTTTAGGGTTTGGTTTAGGGTTAGGGTACTCTTACAGTACAGGTTATGATTAGATTTAGGGTTAGGTTTAGGGTTACGGTACAGATTAAGGTTAGGGTTAGGGTTAGGGTTACGTTACAGGTTAGTGTTAGGGTTAGGGTTAGGGTTAGGCTTAGGATTACGGTAACAGTTTCAATACAGGTTATGGTTAGGTTTAGGGTTAGGTTTAGGGTTACGGTACAGGTAAGGGTTAGGGAAAGGGTTAGGGTTACTTTACAGGTTAGGTTTTAGGGTTAGTGTTTGGGTTAGGGTTAGAGTTATGGTACAAGTTAGGTTTACGGTTAGGAATAGGGTTAGTGTTATGGTGTAGGTTAGCTTTAGGTTTAGTGTTAGGGTTAGGTTTAGGGTACGGTACAGTTAGGGTTAGGGTTAGGGTTAGGTTTAGGGTTAGGGTTAGGGTTATGTTTACGGTACAGGTTACGGTTAGGTTTAGGGTTAGAGTTAGGTTTAGGGTTATGGTACAAATTAGGGTTACTTTTAGGTTTAGGGTTAGGGTTACGGTATAGGTTAGCGTTAGGGTTAGGGTTAGGGTTAGGTTTATGTTTACGGTACAGGTTAGGGTTACGATGACGGTTAGGGTTAGGGTTAGGGTTACGGTACAGGTTAGGTTTAAGTTTAGGGTTAGGGTTCAGGTTAGGGTTAGGGTTACGGTACAGGTTTGGGTTAGGGTTAGGGTAGGGTTATGGTTAGGTTGACGGTACAGGTTAGGGTTAGGTTTACGGTTAGGTTTACGGTTAGGGTTACAGTACAAGTTAGGGTTAAAGTTAGGTTTAGGGTTAGTGTTACGGTATAGGTTAGCGTTATGGTTAGAGTTAGGATTAAGTTTAGGGTTACGGTACAGGTTAGGGTTACGGTTAGGGTTAGGGTTAGTGTTAGGGTTAGGGTTAGGATTACGGTACAGTTTAGGGTTAGGTTTAGGGTTAGGGTTACGGTACAGGTTAGGTTTAATTTTAGGGTTAAGTTAGGGTTAGGGTTACGGTAAAGGTTAGGCTTAGGGTTAGGATGAGGGTTGCCGTACAGGTTAGAGTTAGGTTTAGGGTTAGGGTTAGGTTTGCGGTATAGGTTAAGGTTAGGGTTAGTTTTAGGGTTACCGTACAGTTTAGGGTTAGGTTTACGGTACAGATTAGCATTAGGGTTGAAGTTTGTGTTATGTTACAGGTTAGGTTTAGGTTTTGGGTTAGGGTTAGGATTACTGTTACAGTCCAGGTTATTATTCGGTTTAGGGTTAGGTTTAGGGTTACGGTACAGATTAGGGTTATGGTTAGGGTAGTTTTACGTTACAGGTTAGGGTCAGGTTTTGGGTCAGGTTTAGGATTAGGGTTAAGGTGTAGGTTAGCGTTAGGCTTAGGGTTAGGGTTAGGTTTAGGGTACGGTACAGGTTAGGGTTAGGGTTAGTTTAGGTTTAAGTTTAGGTTTAGGTTTAGGTTTAGGTTTAGGTTTAGGTTTATGGTACAGGTTAGGTTTAGGTTTAGGCTTAGGGTTAGGGTTAGAGTTACGGTATAGGTTAGTGTTAGGGTTAGGGTTAGGTTTAGGGTTACGGTACAGGTTAGGGTTACGGTTAGGGTTAGGATTAGAGTTAGGGTTACGGTACACGTTAGGGTTAGGGTTAGGGTTACTGTAGGTTTAGGGTTACGGTACAGGTTAGGGTTACGGTTAGGGTTAGTGTTAGTGTTAGGGTTATGGTACAGGTTAGGGTTAGGGTTAGTGTTAGGGTTACGGTACAGGTTAGGGTTAGGTTTAGGGTTATGGTACAGGTTAGGTTTAAGTTTAGGGTTAGGGTGAGTGTTAGGGTTATGGTACAAGTTAGGGTTATGGTTAGGTTTAGGGTTAGGGTTACGATATAGATTAGCATTAGGGTTAGGTTAGGTTTAGGGATACAGTACAGGTTAGGGTTACGGTTAGGGTTAGGTTTAGGTTTAGGGTTACGGTATAGGTTAGGATTAGGGTTAGGTTTAGGGTTTCAGCACAGGTTAGGGTTAGGGTTAGGGTTAGTGTTAGGGTAACGGTACAGGTTAGGGTTATAGTTAGGGTTATGTTACAGGTTAGGTTTTAGTTTAGGGTTAGGGTGAGGGTTAGGTTTACGGTACAAGTTAGGGTTATGGTTAGGTTTAGGGTTAGGGTTACGGTGTAGGTTAGCGTTAGGGTTAGGGTTAGGGTTAGGATTAGGGTACGGTACACTTAGGGTTAGGGTTAGGATTAGGGTTAGGGTTAGGGTTAGGGTTAAGGTAAGGATTACCGTACAGGTTAGGGTCAGGGTTAGGGTTACGGTTAGGGTTAGGGTTAGGGTAAGGATTACCGTAAAAGTTAGGGTCAAGGTTAGGGTGAGGGTTAGGGTTAGGGTTGCAGGACAGATTAGGGTTAGGGTTACGGTACAGGTTAGTGTTAGTGTTAGGGTTAGGATTAGGGTTAGGTTTAGGGTTATGGTACAGGTTAGGTTAAGTGTTAGCGGTAGGGTTATGGTACAGGTTATGTTTAGGGTTAGGGTTAGAGATACAGGATACGTAAGTGTTATGGTGAGGGTTAGGTTTAGGGTTAGGGTTGCCGTACAGGGGTGGGTTAGTGTTACTGGTAGTGTTAGGGTTAGGGTTAGGGTTACGGTAAAGGTTGGTTAGGGTTAGGGTTACGGTACAGGTTAGGTTTATGGTTAGGTTTGGGTTAGGGTTACGGTATAGGTTAGCGTTAGGTTTAGGCTTAGGGTTAGTGTTAGAGTTACAGTATAGGTTAGCGTTAGGGTTAGGGTTAGGTTTAGGGTTACGGTACAGATTAGGGTTACGGTTAGGGTTAGGGTTAGGGTTACAGTACAGGTTAGGTTTAGAGTTAGTGGTAGGGTTACGGTAGAGGTTAGCATTAGGGTTAGGGTTAGTGTTTTGTTACAGGTTAGTGATAGGTTTAGGGTCAGGGTTATGGTACAGGTTAGCATTAGGGTTAGGTTACGATGCAGATTAGGTTTAGTGTTAGGTTTAGGGTTAGGGTTACAGTACAAGTTAGGGTTAAGGTTAGGGTTAGGGTTAGTGTTAGGTTTACCGTACATGTTAGGGTCAGGGTAAGGGTTAGGCTTAGGTTTAGGGTTAGGTTTGCGGTACAGGTTAGTGTTAGGGTTATGGTTAGGGTTACCATACAGGTTAGGGTTATGGTTAGGGTTAGGGTTGCAGTACAGGTTAGAGTTCGGATTAGGGTTAGGGTTACGGTACAGGTTAGGATTATGGTAAGGGTTAGGGTTAGGGTTACGGTGCAGGTTAGGTTTAGGGTTAGGGTTAGGTTTAGTGTTAGGGTTATGGTACAGGTTATGGATAGTTTAAGGTTAGTGTTAGGGTTACGGTAAAGGCTAGGGTTAGGGTTTGGGGTATGGTACAGGATAGGTTTAAGTTTAGGGTTAGGGTTAGGTTTAGGGTTACGGTAAAAGTTAGGGTTACGTTTAGGTTTAGGGTTAGGGTTACGGTATAGGTTAGCGTAGGGTTAGGGTTAGGGTTATGTTTAGGGTTACAGTACAGGTTAGCGTTACGATTAGGGTTAGGGTTAGAGTTAGCATTAGGGTTACGGTAAGGTTAGGGTTAGGGTTAGGGTAGGGTTAGGGTTAGGTTTAGGGTCATGGTACCGGTTAGGTTTAGTGTTAGGTTTTGCATTAGGGTTTCCGTAAAAGTAAGGGTTAGGGTTAGGTTTAGGGTTAGGGTTACCGTACAGTTGAAGGTCATGGTTAGGGTTAGGGTTAGTGTTAGAGTTGCTGTACAGGTTAGGGTTAGGGTTGGGGTTAGTGTTAGGGTTAGAGTTAGTTTTGCCATAGAGTCTGGGGTTATGATTAGTGTTAGAGTTCAGGTTAGGTTTAGAGCTAGGGTTAGGGTTAGGGTTAGGTTTATGGTACAAGTTAGGTTTAGGGTTGGGTTTACGGTACAGGTTAGGGTTCGGTTTAGGGTTAGGGTTAGGGTTACTGTACAGGATAGGGTCAGGTTTAGGGTTAGGTTTAGGGTTAGGATTAGGGTTGCAGTACAGGTAGGGATAGTGTTAGGGTTAGTGTTAGTGTTAGGGTTAGGCTTGCCATAGAGTTTAGGGATATGTTTAGAGTTAGGGTACATGTTATATTAGAGCTAGGGTTAGGGTTAGGGTTAGGGTTACGGTACAGTGTAGGTTTAGCGTTAGGTTTAGGGTTAGGGTTATGTTACAAGTTAGGGTTACTGTTAGGTTTAAGGTTAGTTTTATGGTATAGGTTAGCATTAGGTTTAGGATTAGGGTTAGGTTTAGTGTTATTGTACAGTTTAGGGTTAGGGTTAGTTTTAGGGTTAGAGTTAGGGTTAGGTTTATTGTTAGGGTTAGGATTAGGGTACAGGTTATGGTTAAGGTTAGGCTTAGGGTTACGGTTCAGTTTAGGGTTAGGTTTAGGGTTAGGGTTAACGTACAGGTAGGGTTAGTGTTAGGGTTAGGGTGAAGGTTGTGGTACAGTTTAGGATTAGCGTTACGGTTAGGGTTACCATACAGGTTAGGGTTAGAGTTAGAGTTACGGTACAATTTAGGTTTACGGTTAGGTTTAGGGTTAGGGTTACGGTATAGGTTAGCGTTAAGTTTAGCGTTAGGGTTAGGTTTAGGGTTACTGTACATGTTAGGGTTACGGTTAGGTTTAGGGTTATGGTTAGTGTTATGATACAGGTTAGGGTTAGGTTTAGGGATAGGGTTTGTGTTACGGTACAGGTTAGGTTTAGGGTTAGGTTTGGGTTAGGGTTAGGTTTAGGGTTAGGTTTAGGGTAAGGGTTAGGGTTACGGTACCGGTTAGGTTAGGGTTATGTTTAGGTTTAGGGTTAGGGTTAGGGTAAGGGTAAGGGTTAGGGTTATGGTTCCGGTTAGGTTTAGGGTTAGGTTTAGGGTTAGGGTTAACGTACAGGTTTTGGGTTAGTGTTAGGGTTAGTGTTACGGTTAGGGTTAGGATTACAGTACAGTTTAGGGTCAAGGTTAAGGTTAGTGTTAGTGTTAGAGTTGCGGTTCAGGTTAGGGTTAGGGTTAGGTTTAGGGCTAGTGTTAGGTTTAGGTTTAGGTTTGCCATAGTGTTTAGGTTATGGTTAGGGTTATGGTACATATTAGGTTTAGAGCTAGAGTTTGGGTTAGGGTTAATGTTAGGGTAAGGGTTAGGGTTACGGTACCGGTTAGGTTTCGGGTTAGGTTTAGGTTTAGGATTAGGGTTAGGGTAAGGGTTAGGGTTATGGTACCGGTTAGGTTTAGGGTTAGGTTTAGGGTTAGGGTAAGGGTTAGGGTTATGGTTCCGGTTAGGTTTAGGGTTAGGTTTAGGGTTAGGGTTAACGTACAGGTTTTGGGTTAGTGTTAGGGTTAGTGTTACGGTTAGGGTTAGGATTACAGTACAGTTTAGGGTCAAGGTTAAGGTTAGTGTTAGTGTTAGGGTTGCGGTTCAGGTTAGGGTTAGGGTTAGGTTTAGGGCTAGTGTTAGGTTTAGGGTTAGGTTTGCCATAGTGTTTAGGTTATGGTTAGGGTTATGGTACATATTAGGTTTAGAGCTAGAGTTTGGGTTAGGGTTAATGTTAGGGTAAGGGTTAGGGTTACGGTACCGGTTAGGTTTCGGGTTAGGTTTAGGTTTAGGATTAGGGTTAGGGTAAGGGTTAGGGTTATGGTACCGGTTAGGTTTAGGGTTAGGTTTAGGGTTAGGGTAAGGGTTAGGGTTATGGTTCCGGTTAGGTTTAGGGTTAGGTTTAGGGTTAGGGTTAACATACAGGTTTCGGGTTAGTGTTAGGGTTAGTGTTACATTTAGTGTTAGGATTACCGTACAGGTTAGGGTCAGGGTTAGGGTTAGTGTTAGTGTTAGGGTTGCGGTTCAGTTTAGGGTTAGGGTTAGGGTTAGTGTTAGGTTAGGGTTAGGTTTGCCATAGAGTTTAGGTTATGGTTAGGGTTATGGTACAGATTAGCTTTAGAGCTAGAGTTAGGGTTAGGGTTTTGGTTACGGTACAGTGTAGGGTTAGGGTTAGTTTTAGGGTTAGATTTACGATGGAATTTAGGGTTAGGGTTAGTGTTAAGGTAAGGGTTAGGGTTAGGGTTTTGGTTAGGGTGAGGGTTACGGTGGAGGTTAGGGTTAGGGTTAGGGGTAGGGTTACGTTACAGGTTATGTTTAGGATTAGGGTAGGGTTACAGTACAGGTTAGATTTAGGGTTAAGGTTAGTGTTCCGTGACAGGTAAGTTTTACTGTTAGGATTAGGGTTAGGTTTAGGGTTGCCGTACAGGTGTGGGTTAGTGTTACTGGTAGTGTTAGGTTTAGGGTTAGGGTTACGGTACAGATGAGGGTGAGGGTGAGGGTTAGGGTTCGGGTTATGGTACAGGTTAGGTTTAGGGTTAGGAGCAGTGATAGGGTTCGGGTTAGTGTTATGGTACAGGTTAGGTTTAGAGTTAGTGTTAGGGTTAGGGATAGTTTTGCCATAGAGGTTAGGGTACAGGTTAGGTTTAGAGTTAATGTTTGGATTAGGGTTAGGGTTACAGTACAGGTAAGGGTTAGGGTTAGGTTTAGGCTTAGTGTTACGGTACAGGTTAGAGTTAGGGTTTGGGTTAGGGGATGCGTGAATGTTAGGGTTACGGTACCGGTTATGTTTAGGGTGAGGGTTAAGGTTAGGATTATGGTACAGATTAGGGTTAGGGTGAGGGTTAGGGTTAGTGTTAGAGTTAGGGTTAGGGTTTTAGTACAGGTTATGGTTATGGTTAGGGTTAGGGTTACCGTACAGGTTAGGGTTAGGGTTAGGGTTAGGGTTAGCGTTGTGGTACAGGTTAGGATTAGGGTTACTGTACAGGTTAGCATTAGGGTTAGGTTTAGGGTAAGGGTTATGGTACAGGTTAGGTTTAGGGTTAGAGCTAGGGTTTGTGTTACGGTTACTGCACAGGTTATGGTTAGGTTTAGGGTTAGGGTTAGCGTTATGGTACAGGAAGGGTTAGGGTTAGGGTTACAGTTACGGTACAGTTTATGTTTAGGTTCAGGGTTATGATTAGGGTTAGGGATACGGCACAGGTTAGGTTTAGGGTTAGGTTTAGGGTTTCGTTACAGGTTAGGGTTAGGTTTAGGGTTAGGATTAGGGTTAGGTTTATGTTAGAGGTTAGGGTTATGTTTAAGGATAGGGTTAGGGTTACGGTACAGGTTAGGGTTAGGGTTAGCTTTATGTTAGGATTAGGGTTAGGTTTACGGTACAGGTTAGGGTTAGGTTTAGGGTTAGGGTTAGGTTTATGGTACAGGTTAGGTTTAGGTTTAGGGTTAGGGTTAGGGTTAGGGTTAGGTAAGGGCTAGGGTTACCGTACAGGTTAGGGGCAGGGTAAGGGTTAGGATTAGGGTTAGTGTTAGGGTTACAGTACAGGTTAGGTTTAGGGTTAGGTTTAGGGTTAGATTTAGGGTTAGGGTTAGGGTTAGGATTAGGTTTAGGATTACGGAACACGTTAGGGTTAGGTTTAGGGGTAGGGTTAGGGTTACGGTACAGGTTAGGTAGGTTAGGTATAGGCTTACGGTTAGGGTGACAGTATCGGACGTTTTAGAGTTAGGGTTAGGGTTAGGGTTACGATATATGTTAAGGTTAGGGTTAGGGTTTAGTTTGGGTTACAGTACAGGTTGTGGTCCGGGTTAGGGTTAGGGTTAGGGTTAGGGTTAGGGTTGCGGTACAGGTTAGGGTTAGGGTTACTGTACAGGTTAGCTTTAGGGTTAAGTTTAGAGTAAGGGTTATGGTACAGGATAGGTTTAGGGTTAGAGTTAGGGTTTGTGTTACGGTTACTGCACAGGTTATGGTTAGGTTTAGGGTTAGGGTTAGCGTTACGGTACAGGAAGGGTTAGGGTTAGGGTTATGGTTACGGTACAGGTTATGTTTAGGTTCAGGGTTATGGTTAGGGTTAGGGATATGGTACAGGTTAGGTTTAGGGTTAGGTTTAGGGTTTCGTTACAGGCAGGGTTACGGTTAGGTTTAGGGTTAGGATTAGGGTTAGGTTTACGGTACAGGTTAGGGTTAGGTTTAGGGTTAGGGTTAGCGTTACGGTACAGGTTAGGTTTAGGTTTAGGGTTAGGGTTAGGGTAAGTGTTAGGGTTACCGTACAGGTTAGGGTCAGGGTTAGGGTTAGGGTTAGGGTTAGTGTTATGGTTACGGTACAGGTTAGGTTTAGGGTTAGGTTTAGGGTTAGGATTAGGGTTAGGGTTAGGGTTAGGATTAGGATTAGTTTAGGATTACGGTACAGGTTAGGGTTAGGTTTAGGGGTAGGGTTAGGGTTACGGTACACGTTAGGTAGGTTAGGTATATGCTTAGGGTTAGGGTGACAGTATCGGAAGTTTTAGGGTTAGGGTTAGGGTTAGGGTTACGATACATTTTAAGGTTAGGGTTAGGGTTTAGTTTGGGTTACCGTACAGGTTATCGTCCGGGTTAGGGTTAGGGTTAGGTTTAGGGTTATGGTTGCGGTACAGGTTAGTGTTAGTGTTAGGGTTAGGCTTAGGGTTAGGTAACGGTTACGGTACAGGTTAGAGTTAGGGTTAGGGTGAGGGTGAGGGTTAAGGTACAGGTTATGATTAGTGTTAGGGTAAGGGTTACGGTACAGGTTAGTGTTAGGGTTTGTGTTAGGGTTAGGATTAGGGTTACGGTACAGGTTGGGTTAGGGTTAGGGTTAGGGTGAGGGTTACGGAACAAGTTAGGTTTACGGTTAGGTTTAGGGTTAGGGTTAAGGTATACGTTAGCGTTAGGGTTAGGGTTAGATTTCGGTTAGGTTTACAGTACAGGTTAGGGTTAGGGTTAGGGTTAAGGTACAGGATAGGGTTAGGTTTAGGTTTACGGTACACGGTAGGGTTAGGGTTAGGGTTTGGATACAAGTTTGGGTGAGGGTTAGTGTTAGGGTTAGTGTTACAGTACAGGTTAGTGTTAGGGTTAGGGTTAGCGTTAGGGTTGGGGTTACAGTACAGGTTACGTTTAGAGTTAGTCGTAGGGTTACGGTAGAGGTTAGCATTAGGGTTAGGGTTAATGTTTTGTTACAGGTTAGTGATAGTTTTAGGGTCAGGTTTATGGTACAGGTTAGCGTTAGGGTTAGGGTTACAATGCAGATTAGGTTTAGTGTTAGGTTTAGGGTTAGACTCACAGTACAAGTTAAGGTTAAGGTTAGGGTTAGGGTTAGTGTTAGGTTTACCGTACATGTTAGGGTCAGGGTAAGGGTTAGGCTTAGGTTTAGGGTTAGGTTTGCTTAGGGTTAGGGTTATGGTTAGGGTTACCGTACAGGTTAGGGTTATGGTTAGGGTTAGGGTTGCGGTACACGTTAGAGTTCGGATTAGGGTTAGGGTTACGGTACAGGTTAGGATTATGGTAAGGGTTAGGGTTAGGGTTACGGTACAGGTTAGGTTTAGGGTTAGGGTTAGGTAGTGTTGGGGTTATGGTACAGGTTATGGATAGTTTTAGGGTTAGTGTTAGGGTTACGTTAACGGTTAGGGTTAGGGTTTGTGGTATGGTACAGGATAGGTTTAAGCTTAGGGTTAGGGTTAGGTTTAGGGTTACAGTAAAAGTTAGGGTTATGTTTAGGTTTAGGGTTAGTGTTACGGTATAGGTTAGCGTAGGGTTAGGGTTAGGGTTATGTTTAGGGTACAGTACAGGTTAGGGTCACGGTTAGGGTTAGGGTTAGAGTTAGCATTAGGGTTACGGTAAGGTTAGGGTTAGGGTTAGGGTTAGGATTAGGGTCTTGGTACCGGTTAGGGTTAGTGTTAGGTTTAGGGTTAGGGTTACGGTACAGGTTAGGGTTAGGGTTCGGTTTAGGGTACACGTGAATGTTAGAGTTACGGTACCGGTTAGGTTTAGGGTGAGAGTTAAGGTTAGGATTATGGTACAGATTAGGTTTAGGGTGAGGGTTAGGGTTAGTGTTAGAGTTAGGGTTAGGGTTTCAGTACAGGTTATGGTTATGGTTAGGGTTAGGGTTACCGTACAGGTTAGGGTTAGGTTTAGGGTTAGGGTTAGGGTTAGCGTTGCGGTACAGTTTAGGGTTAGGTTTACTGTACAGGTTAGCATTAGGGTTAGGTTTAGGGTAAGGGTTATGGTACAGGTTAGGTTTAGGGTTAGAGTTAGGGTTTGTGTTACGGTTACTGCACAGGTTATGGTTAGGTTTAGGGTTAGGGTTAGCGTTATGGTACAGGAAGGGTTAGGGTTAGGGTTACGGTTACGGTACGGGTTATGTTTAGGTTCAGGGTTATGGTTAGGGTTAGGGATACGGTACAGGTTAGGTTAAGGGTTAGGTTTAGGGTTTCTTTACAGGTTAGGGTTAGGGTTAGGTTTAGGGTTAGGATTAGGGTTAGGTTTACAGTAGAGGTTAGGGTTATGTTTAAGGAGAGGGTTAGGGTTACGGTACAGGTTAGGGTTAGGGTTAGCTTTAGGGTTAGGATTAGGGTTAGGTTTACGGTACAGGTTCGGGTTAGGTTTAGGGTTAGGGTTAGGGTTACGGTACAGGTTAGGTTTAGGTTTAGGGTTATGGTTAGGGTTAGGGTAAGGGTTAGGGTTACCGTACAGGTTAGTGTGAGGGTTACGGTTAGGGTTAGGGGTAGGGTTAGGGTTGCAGTAAAGGTTAGGGTTAGGGTTAGGGTTAGTGTTAGGGTTACGGTACAGGTTATGTTTAGGGTTAGGTTTCGGTTTAGGTTTAGGGTTAGGGTGAGGGTTAGGGTTAGGGTAAGGGTTAGGGTTACCATACAGGTTAGGTTCAGGGTTAGGGTTAGTGTTAGGGTGAGGGTTAGGGTTACGATTCAAGATAGGGTTAGGGTTAGTGTTAGGTTTAGGGTTATGGTACAGGTTAGTGTTAGGTTGAGGGTTAGGGTTAGTGTTAGGTTTACAGTACAGGTTAAGGTTAGGGTTAGTGGTAGGGTTATGGTACATTTAGGCTTAGGGTTTGGGTTAGGGTTACAGTACAGGTTAGGGTTAGGTTTAGGGTTTCAGTACAAGTTAGGGTTAGGGTTAGGTTTAGGGTTACGGCACAGGTTAGGGTTAGGGTTACGGTTAGGGTTAGGGTTACGACGCAGCTTAGGGTTAGTGTTAGGGTTAGGGTTACGGTACAAGTTAGGGTTATGGTTAGGTTTAGGGTTAGGGATACGGTATAGGTTAGCGTTAAGGTTAGGGTTAGGGTTAGGTTTAGGGTTACGGTATAAATTAGGGTTAGGTTTAGGGTTAGGATTAGGTTTAGGTTTACGGTACAGGTTAGGGTTAGGTTTAGGGTTAGGGTTATGGTACAGGATAGTTTTAGGGTTAGGGTTAGGGTTAGGGTTAGCGTTAGATTTAGGGTTACGGTACAGGTTAGGGTTAGGTTTAGGCGTCGGGTTAGGTTTATAATACAGGTTAGGTTTAGGTTTAGGGTTAGGGTTTTGTACCAGTAGGTTTAGGGTTAGGGTTAGTGTTAGGGTTACCGTACAGGTATGGTAGATTTAGGGTTAGGTTTAGAGTTAGGATTACCGTACACTTTAGGGTTAGGTTTAGGGTAAGGGTTAGAAATAGGGTTACCGTACAGGTTAGGGCCAGAATTAGGATTAGGGTTAAGGTTAGGATTAGGGTTAGAGTTAGGATTACAGAACAAGTTAGTGTTACGGTTAGGTTTAGGGTTATGGTTATGGTACAGCTTAGGGTTAGGGTTAGGGTTAGGCTATGGTACAGGTTAGAGTAATGGTGAGGGTTAGGGTTACAGTACAGGATAGGGTTAGGGATAGGGTTAGGGTTAGGGTAACGATACAAGTTAGGGTTAGGGTTAGGGATAGGGTTAGGGATGTGATACAGTTTAGGGTTATGTTTAGGGTTAGGTTTAGGGTTAGAGTTATGGTAAAGGTTATGGTTAGGTTTAGGGTTAGCGTCAGGGTTTCGGTATAGGTTAGGGTTAGGGTTAGGGTTTCTGTACAGGTTTTGGTTAGGGTAAGTGTTACCTTACAGGTTAGGGTGAGTTTTAGGTTTAGGGTTAGTTTTAGGTTGAGGGTTAAGGTACAGGTTGGGTTTAGGTTTAGGGTTAGGGTTAGGGTTTTGGTACAGGTTAGGATTAGGGTTAGGGTTATGGTGAGGGTTGGGTTAGGGTTAGTGTTAAGGTACAGGTTAGGGTTAGTGTTAGGGTTAGGTTTAGGTTTGCCATAGAGGTTAGTGTTAGCGTTAGGGTTAGTGTACAGGTTAGCGTTAGGGTTAGGTTTAGGGTTAGGGTTAGGGTAGGGTTAGAGTTACGGAACAGGATAGGTTTAGGTTTAGTGGTAGGGTTACGGAACAGGTTAGCATTAGGGTTAGGTTTAGGGTTTCGTTACAGGTTAGGGATAGGTTTAGGGTCAGGTTTACGGTACAGGTTAGGGTTAGGGTTAGGGTTAGGGTTACAATACAGATTAGGGTTAGAGTTAGGTTTAGTGTTAGGGTTACGGTACAACTTAGGGTTAAGGTTAGTGTTAGTGTTAGTGTTAGTGTAAGGGTTACCGTACATGTTAGGGTCAATATTAGGGTTAGTCTTAGGTTTAGGGTAAGGTTTGCATTACGGGTTAGGTTAAGGGTTAGGGTTAGGGTTACCGTACCGGTTAGGGTTAGGGTTAGGGTTAGCGTTTCAGTACAGGTTAGGGTTAGGGTTTGGGTTAGGGTTACGGTACAGGTTAACATTAGGGTTGGGGTTAGGTTTAGGGTTACGATACAGGTTCGGGTTAGGGTTAGTGTTAGGGTTCTGGTACAGGTTATGGTTAGTTTTAGGGTAGGTGTTAGGGTTACGGTAAAGGTTAGGGTTAGGGTTAGGGTTATGGTACATGTTAGGTTTAAGTTAGGGTTAGGGTTAGGGTTAGGGTTACGGTAAAATTTAGGGTTAGGTTTAGGGTTACGGTATAGGTTAGCGTTAGGGTTAGGGTTAGGGTTACTGTACAGGTTAGGGTTAGGTTTAGGGTTAGGGTTAGGGTAGGGTTAGGGTTATGGTACATGTTAGGGTTACGGTTAGGGTTAGGGTTAGGGTTACTGTACAGGTTAGGTTTAGGTTTAGGGTTAGTTTTAGGGTTATGGTACTGCTTAGGTCTAGGGTTAGGTTTAGGGTTAGAGTTACCGTACAGGTTAGGGTAGGGTTAGGGTTAGGGTTAGGGTTAGGGTTAGGTTTAGGGTTGTGGTACACTTTAGGGTTAAGGTTAGGGTAGTGTTAATGTTAGGGTTAGGTTTGCCATAGAGTTTAGGGTTATGGTTAGGATTAGGGTACAGGTTAGGTTTAGAGCTAGGGTTAAATTTAGTTTTGGCTTACGGTACAGTGTAGGGTTAGGGTCAGGTTTAGGGTTAGGGTATGGTACAGTTTATGGTTAGTTTAGGGTTAGTGTTAGGGTGACGGTACAGGTAGGGTTTGGGTTAGGATTAGGGTTATGTTACAGGTTAGGTTTATGTTTAGGGTTACGGTTACGGTACAAGCTAGGGTTATGGTTAGGTTTAGCATTTGGGTTAAGGTATCGGTTAGCGTTCGGATTAGGGTAAGGGTTAGGGTTAGGTTTAGGGTCACGGAACAGGTTAGGGTTAAGTTTAGGGTTAGGGTTAGGGTTAGGCTTATGGTACAGTTTAGTGTTAGGGTTACGGTACAGGTTAGGTTTAGTATTAGGGTCAGGGTTAGGGTTAGGTTTAGGTTTAGGGTTAGGGTTATGGTACCGTTTAGGTTTAGGGTTAGGTATAGTGTTACCGTACAGTTTAGGGTTAGGTTTAGGGTTAGGGTTAGGGTTACCGTACAGGTTAGGGTCAGGGTTAAGGTTCGGGTTAGGGTTAGGGTTGCGGTAAAGGTTAGGGTTAGGTTTAGGGTTAGTGTTAGGGTTGCGGTATAGGTTAGGTTTAGGGTTAGGTTTAGGGTTAGGGTTAGGGTTAGGATTAGGTTTCGGATTACGGTACAGGTTAGGGTTAGGTTTTGGGGTAGGTTTAGGGTTACGGTACAGGTTAGGTAGGTTAGGTGTAGGCTTAGGGTTAGGGTGAGAGTATCGGAAGTTTTAGAGTTAGGGTTAGAGTTAGGGTTACGATACATGTTAGGGTTAGGGTTAGGGTTTAGTTTGGGTTACAGTACAGGTTATGGTCCAGGTTAGGGTTAGGGTTATGGTTGCAGTACAGGTTAGTGTTAGTGTTAGGGTTAGGCTTAGGGTTAGGTAACGGTTACAGTACAGGTTAGAGTTAGGGTTAGGGTGAGTGTTAGGGTTAAGGTACAGGTTATGATTAGTGTTAGGGTAAGGGTTACGGTACAGGTTAGGGTTAGGGATTGGGTTAGGGTTAGGATTAGGGTTACGGTACAGGTTGGGTTAGGGTTAGGGTTAGGGTGAGGGTTACGGAACAAGTTAGGTTTACGGTTAGGTTTAGAGTTAGGGTTAAGGTATACGTTAGCGTTAGGGTTAGGGTGAGGGTTCGGTTAGGTTTACAGTACAGGTTAGGGTTAGGGTTAGGGTTAGCTTTAGGGTTAGGGTTAAGGTACAGATTAGGGTTAGGTTTAGGTTTACGGTACACGGTAGGGTTAGGGTTAGGGTTAGGGTTTGGATACAAGTTTGGGTGAGGGTTAGTGTTAGGGTTAGTGTTACAGTACAGGTTAGTGTTAGGGTTAGGGTTTGCGTTAGCGTTAGGGTTGGGGTTACAGTACAGGTTAGGTTTAGGGTTAGTGGTAGGGTTACGGTAGAGGTTAGCATTAGGGTTAGGGTTAGTGTTTTGTTACAGGTTAGTGATAGGGTTAGGGTCAGGGTTATGGTACAGGTTAGCGTTAGGGTTAGGGTTAGGGTTACAATGCAGATTAGGTTTAGTGTTAGGTTTAGGGTTACAGTACAAGTTAGGGTTAAGGTCAGGGTTAGAGTTAGTGTTAGTTTTACCGTACATGTTAGGGTCAGGGTAAGGGTTAGGCTTAGGTTTAGGGTTAGGTTTGCGGTACAGGTTAGGTTTAGGGTTACGGTTAGGGTTACCATACAGGTTAGGGTAATGGTTATGGGTAGGGTTGCGGTAGAGGTTAGAGTTAGGATTAGGGTTAGGGTTACGGTACAGGTTAGGATTATGGTAAGGGTTAGGGTTAGTGTTACGGTACAGGTTAGGTTTAGGGTTAGGGTTAGGTTTAGTGTTAGGGTTATGGTACAGGTTATGGATAGTTTTAGGGTTAGTGTTAGGTGTATGGTAAAGGTTAGGGTTAGGGTTTGGGCTATGGTACAGGATAGGTTTAAGTTTAGGGTTAGGTTTAGGGTTAGGGTTACGGTAAAAGTTAGGGTTACGTTTAAGTTTAGGGTTAGGGTTACGGTATAGGTTAGCATAGGGTTAGGGTTAGGGTTAGGTTTAGGGTTACAGTACAGGTTAGGGTTACGGTTAGGGTTAGGTTTAGAGTTAGCATTAGGTTTACGGTAAGGTTAGGGTTAGGGTTAGGGTTAGGGTACCGGTTAGGCTTAGTGTTAGTTTCAGTGTTAGGGTTACCGTATAAGTAAGGGTTAGGGTTAGGGTTAGGGTTAGGTTTAGGGTTACCGTACAGTTGAGGGTCATGTTTAGGGTTAGTGTTAGGGTTGCTGTACAGGTTAGTGTTAGGGTTGGGGTTAGTGTTAGGGTTAGAGTTAGGTTTGCCATAGAGTCTAGGGTTATGATTAGGGTTAGGGTTCAGGTTAGGTTTAGAGCTAGGGTTATGGTTAGGGTTAGGTTTACGGTACAAGTTAGGTTTAGGGTTAGGTTTACGGTACAGGTTAGGGTTCGGTTTAGGGTTAGGGTTAGGGTTACTGAACAGGATAGGGTCAGGTTTAGGGTTAGGTTTAGGGTTAGGATTAGGGTTGCAGTACAGGTAGTGATAGTGTTAGGTTTAGTGTTAGTGTTAGGGTTAGGCTTGCCATAGAGTTTAGGGATATGTTTAGGGTTAGGGTACATGTTATGTTTAGAGCTAGGGTTAGGGTTAGGGTTACGGTACAGTGTAGGTTTAGGGTTTGGTTTAGGGTTAGGATTATGGTTAGAGTTATGTTACAAGTTAGGGTTACGGTTAGGTTTAGGGTTAGTTTTACGGCATAGGTTAGCATTAGGTTTAGGATTAGGGTTAGGTTTAGTGTTATTGTACAGTTTAGGGTTATGGTTAGTTTCAGGGTTAGAGTTAGGGTTAGGTTTATTGTTAGGGTTAGGATTAGGGTACAGGTTATGGTTAGGGTTAGTCTTAGGGTTACGGTTCAGTTTAGGGTTAGGGTTAGGGTTAACGTACAGGTAGGGTTAGGGTTAGGGTTAAGGTGAGGGTTGCGGTACAGGTTAGGATTAGCGTTACGGTTAGGGTTACCATACAGGTTAGGGTTAGGGTTAGGGTTAGAGTTACGGTACAATTTAGGTTTACGGTTAGGTTTACGGTTAGGGTTACGGTATAGGTTAGCTTTAGGGTTAGGGTTAGGGTTAGGTTTAGGCGTCGGGTTAGCTTTATAGTACAGGTTAGGTATAGGGTTAGGGTTAGGGTTATGGTACCAGTAGGTTTAGGGTTAGGGTTAGGGTTACCGTACAGGTATGGTTAGGTTTAGGGTTAGGGTTAGAGTTAGGGTTACCGTACACATAGGGTTAGGTTGAGGGTATGGGTTAGAGTTAGGGTTACCGTACAGGTTAGGGCCAGAATTAGGATTAGAGTTAGGTTTAGGATTAGGGTTAGAGTTAGGATTACAGAACAAGTTAGTGTTACGGTTAGGTTTAGGGTTATGGTTACGGTACAGCTTAGGGTTAGGGTTAGGGTTAGGGTTAGGGTTAGGCTATGGTACAGGTTAGAGTATTGGTGAAGGTTAGGGTTACAGTACAGGATAGGGTTAGGGTTAGGGTTAGGGTAACGATACAAGTCAGGGTTAGGGTTAGGGATAGGGTTAGGGATACGGTACAGTTTAGGGTTAGGATTAGGGTTAGGTTTATGGTTAGAGTTATGGTACAGATTATGGTTAGATTTAGGGTTAGTGTTAGGTTTTCGGTACAGGTTAGGGTTAGGGTTAGGCTTACAGTACAAGTTATTGTTACGGTTAGGTTTAGTGTTACGGTTACAGTATTGTTAGCGTTAGGGTTAGGTTGAGGTTGAGGTTTAGGGTACGGTACAAGTTAGTGTTACGGTTACGGTTACGGTTAGTGTTAGGGTTACGGTACAGGTTACGCATAGGTTTAGGGTTAGGGTTACGGTACGGGTTAGGTTTAGGGTTAGGTTTATGATTATGGTTACCATACAGGTTAGGGTTACGGTTAGGTTCGGGTTAGGATTACTGTACAGGTTGGGGTCAGCTTAGGGTAAGGGTTAGTGTTAGGGTTGCGATACAGGTTAGTGTTAGGGTTAGGGTTAGGTTTAGTGTTAGGGTTAGAGTTAGGGTTAGGTTTGCCATAGAGTTTAGGGTTATGGTTAGGGTTAGGGTGCAGGTTAGGTGTAGAGCTATGGTTAGCGTTAGGGTTAGAGTTTAGGGTTAAGTTTAGGGTTAGGGTTAGGTTTAGGGTTAGGGTTACGGTAGTGGTTAAGGTTAGGGTTGGTTTTAGGGAAATGGTTAGGGTTACGGTACAGGTTAGGGTTAGGGTTAGGGTAGTGTTAGGGTTAGGGTTAGGTTTGCTATAGAGTTTAGGGTTATGTTTAGGGTTAGGGTACAGGTTAGGTTTAGAGAGAGGGTTAGGGTTATTGTTAGGGTTACGGTACAGGGTAGGGTTAGGGTTAGGTTTAGGGTTAGGGTTATGGTACAGTTTATGGTTAGTTTTAGGGTTAGTGTCCGGGTTAGGTACAGGTTAGGGTGTGGCTTAGGTTTAGGGTTACAGTACAGGTTTGGTTTAAGTTTAGCGTTAGGATTAGGGATAGGGTTATGGTACAAGTTAGGGTTACGGTTAGTTTTACGGTTAGGGTTACACTATCGGTTAGCGTTAGGGTTAGGGTTAGGTTTAGGTTTATGGTACATGTTAGGGTTACATTTAGAATTAGGGTTTGGGTTAGGCTTGCGGTACAGGTTAGGGTTAGGTTTAGGATTAGGGTTAGGATTACGGTACAGGTTAGGGTGAGCATTAGGGTTAGGGTTAGGTTTAGTGTTAGGGTTACGGAACCGGTTAGGGTTAGGGTTAGGTAGAGGGATAAGGTTACCATATAGGTTAGGGTTAGGGTTAGTGGTAGGGGTAGGGTTATGTTTACTGTACAGGTTAGCGTCAGGGTTAGGGTTAGTGTTAGGGTTAATGTTAGGGTTAGGTTTAGGTTTGCCATAAAGTTTACGTTTATGGTTAGGGTTAGGGTACCAGTTATGTTTAGAGCTAGGGGTAGGGTTAGGTTTAGGGTTATGGTACAGTGTAGGGTTAGGGTAGTTTTAGGGTTAGGTTTACAATGCAAGTTAGTGTTAGGGTTAGGTTTAGGGTTAAGTTACAAGGTAAATTTAGTGTTAGGGTTAGTGTTAGTGTTAGGATTACCATACAGGTTAGGGTCAGGTTTAGGTTTAGGCTAACAGTTAGGGTTTGGTTTGCGGTACAGGTTAGGGTTATGGTTAGGGTTAGGGTTACCGTACAGGTTAGGGTTAGGTTTAGGGTTAGGGTGAGAGTACAGGTTAGTCTTAGGGTTAGGTTTAGGGTTAGGGTTACAGTACAGGTTAAGGTTAGGGTTAGGGTTAGGTTTAGGGTTAGGGTTATGGTACAGGGTATGGTTAGTTTTAGGGTTAGTGTTAGTGTTACGGTACAGGTTTGGGTTAGGTTTAGGTTTAGGGTTACGGTACAGGTTAGGTTTAAGTTTAGGGGTAGGGTTAGCCTTAGGGTTACGGTACAAGTTAAAGTTAAGCTTAGGTTTAGGGTTAGGGTTACGGAATAGGTTAGCGTTAGAGTTAGGGTGAGGTTTAGGTTTAGGGTTATGGTTACGGTTAGGGTTAGGGTTAGGGTTACGGTACAGGTTACGGTTAGGTTTAGGTTTAGGGTTAAGGTTACGGTACAGGTTAGAGTTAGGGTGAGGGTTAGGGTTAGGGTTACGGTACAGTTTAGTTTTCGGGTTAGGGTTAAGGTTAGGGTTGTCTTACAAGTTAGGTTTAGGGTGAGGGGTAGTGTTAGGGTTAGGGTTAGGGTTACGGTACTGGTTAGGGTTAGGGTTAGTGTTCGCGTTAGTGTTAGGGTTAGGGTTAGCGTACAGGTTAGGTTAAGAGTTAGGGTTAGGGTTAGGGTTACGGTACAGGTTAGGGTTAGGGTTACAGTACAGGGTAGTTTTAGGGTTAGGGTTAGTGTTTAGGGTATGGTACAAGTTAGGGTTAGGGTTAGGGTTACTGTTAGGTTTAGAGTTACGGTAGAAGTTAGGGTAAGGGTTAGGGTTAGCGTAGGGTTAGTGTTAGGGTTACGGTACAGGTTAGGGTTAGTTTTTGGGATAGGGATAAGGTACATTTTAGGTTTAAGTTTAGGTTAGGGTTAGGGTTAGGGTTAGGGTTAGGGTTAGGGTTACGATAGTGGTTAGGGTTAGGGTTAGGGTTGCGTTTAGGGTTACGGTTAGGGTTACGGTACAGGTTAGGGTCAGGGTTAGGGTAAGGGTTAAGTTTAGGTTTACGGTTAGGGTTCGGTAGGGTTAGGTTAGGGTTAGTTTTAAGGTTAGGGTTAGGGTTAGTGTTAGTTTTTGGTACAGGTTATGGTTATGGTTAGGGTTATGGTTACTGTACAGTTTAGGATTAGGTTTAGGGTTAGGGTTAGGATTACGGTACAGGTTAGGCTTATGGTTAGATTTAGGGTTAATGTGAGGTTTACGGTTACGGTACACGTTATGGTTAGTTTAGTGTTAGCGTTAGGGTTACGGTAGAGGTTAGGTTTAGGGTAAGGTTTAGGGTTACGTTACAGGTTAGGGTTACGGTTAGGGTTAGGTTTAGGTTTACGGTACAAGTTAGGGTTATGGTTAAGTTTAGGGTTAGGGTTACGGTGTAGGTTAGCGTTAGGGTTAGGGTTAGGGTTAGGTTTTTGGTACGGTACAGGTTAGGTTTAGGGTTAGGGATAGGGTTAGTTTTATGGTACAGGTTAGGGTTAGGTTTAGGGTTAGGGTTAGGTTTAGGGTTACGGTACAAGTTAGCGTTACGGTTATGTTTAGTGTTAGGGTTACGTTATAGGTGAGCGTTAGGGTTAGCGTTAGGTTTAGGATTACGGTACAGGTTAGGGTTACGGTTAGTGTTAATGTTAGGGTCAGGGTTAGGGTTACGGTACAAGTTAGGGTTAGGGTTAGGGTTATGGTTAGGGTTACGGTTAGGGTTAGGGTTAGCGTAAGGTTAGGGTTACGGTACTGGGTAGTTGTGGGATTAGGTTTAGGGTTAGGGTTAAGGTTAGGGTTAGGGTTAGGGTAGGTTTAGGGTTGCAGTATAGGTTAGGGTTAGGGTTAGGGTTAAAGTTAGGGTTAGTGTTAGGTTTGCCATAGAGATTAGGGTTATGGTTAGGGTTACGGTACAGGTTAGGTTTAGAGCTAGGTTTAGGGTTACGGTTAGGGTTACTGTACATTGTAGGGATATGGTTAGTTTGGGTTAGGTTTATGATAGAAGTTAGGGTTAGGGTTAGGGTTATGGTACAGGTGAGTGTTAGGGTTAGGGTTAGGGTTAGGGTTTTGGTTAGGGTTAGGGTTACGGTACAGGTTAGGGTTAGGGGTAGGTTTACGGTACAGGTTAGTGTTAGGGTTAGGATTAGGGTTACGGTACAGGTTAGGGTTACGTTTAGGGTTAGGGTTGCGGTACAGGTTAGGGTTAGGGTTATGGTACCGGTTAGGTTTAGGGTTAGGGTTTGGGTTACCATACAGATTAGGTTTAGCTTTAGGTTTAGGGTTGCTATACAGGTTAGGGATAGGGTTAGGGTACAGGTTAGGTTTTTTTTTCTTTTTTTTAATTTTTTTAAATTAATTTTTTATTACTGTTCAATTTACCAATATACAGAATAACACCCGGTGCTCATCCCCTCAAGTGTCCCCCTTAGTGCCTGTCCCCACTCACCCCCACCTCTCGCCCTCCTCCCATCCACCACCCCTAGTTCTTTTCCCAGAGTTGGGAGTCTTTATGTTCTGTCTCCCTTTCTGATATTTCCCACACATTTCTTCATCCTTCCCTTATATTCACTTTCACTATTATATATATTCCCCAAATGAATGAGAACATACACTGTTTGTCCTTCTCCGATTGACTTACTTCACTCAGCATAATACCCTCCAGTTCCATCCACGTTGAAGCAAATGGTGGGTATTTGTCGTTTCTAAAGGCTGAGTAATATTCCATTGTATACATAAACCACATCTTCTTTATCCATTCATCTTTCGATGGACACCGAGGCTCCTTCCACAGTTTGGCTATTGTGGACATTGCCGCTAGAAACATTGGGGTGCAGGTGTCCCGGCGTTTCATTGCATCTCTATCTTTGGGGTAAATCCCCAACAGTGCAATTGCTGGGTTGTAGGGCAGGTCTATTTTTAACTCTTTGAGGAACCTCCACACAGTTTTCCAGAGTGGCTGCACCAGTTCACATTCCCACCAACAGTGTAAGAGGGTTCCCTTTTCTCCGCATCCTCTCCAACATTTGTGGTTTCCTGCCTTGTTAATTTTCCCCATTCTCACTGGTGTGAGGTGGTATCTCATTGTGGTTTGATTTGTATTTCCCTGATGGCAAGTGATGCAGAGCATTTTCTCATGTGCATGTTGGCCATGTCTATGTCTTCCTCTGGGAGATTTCTCTTCATATCTTTTGCCCATTTCATGATTGGATTGTTTGTTTCTTTGGTGTTGAGTTTAAGAAGTTCTTTATAGATCTTGGAAACTAGCCCTTTATCTGATACGTCATTTGCAAATATCCTCTCCCATTCTGTAGGTTGTCTTTGAGTTTTGTTGACTGTATCCTTTGCTGTGCAAAAGCTTCTTATCTTGATGAAGTCCCAATAGTTCATTTTTGCTTTTGTTTCTTTTGCCTTTGTGCATGTATCTTGAAAGAAGTTACTGTGGCCGAGTTCAAAAAGGGTGTTGCCTGTGCTCTCCTCTAGGATTTTGATGGAATCTTGTCTCACATTTAGATCTCTCTTCGATTTTGAGTTTATCATTGTGTATGGTGAAAGAGAGTGGTCTAGTTTCATTCTTCTGCATGTGGATGTCCAGTTTTCCCAGCACCATTTATTGAAGAGACTGCCTTTCTTCCAATGGATAGTCTTTCCTCCTTTATCGAATATTAGTTGACCATAAAGTTCAGGGTCCATTTCTGGGTTCTCTATTCTGTTCCATTGATCTATGTGTCTGTTTTTGTGCCAGTACCACACTGTCTTGATGACCACAGCTTTGTAGTACAACCTGAAATCTGGCATTGTGATGCCCCCAGATATGGTTTTCTTTTTTAAAATTCCCCTGGCTATTCGGGGTCATTTCTGATTCCACACAAATCTTAAAATAATTTGTTCTAACTCTTTGAAGAAAGTCCATGGTATTTTGTTAGGGATTGCATTAAACGTGTAAATTGCCCTGGGTAACATGGACATTTTCACAATATTAATTCTGCCAATCCATGAGCATGGAATATTTTTCCATCTCGTTGTGTCTTCCTCAATTTCTTTCAGAAGAGTTCTATAGTTTTTAGGGTATAGATCCTTTACCTCTTTGGTTAGGTTTATCCCTAGGTATCTTATGCTTTTGGGTGCAATTGTAAATGGGATTGACTCCTTAATTTCTCTTTCTTCAGTCTCATTGTTAGTGTACAGAAATGCCATTGATTTCTGGGCATTGATTTTGTATCCTGCCACCCTACCAAATTGCTGTATGAGTTCTAGCAATCTTGGGGTAGAGGTTTTTGGTTTTCGATGTAGAGTATCATTTCATCAGCGAAGAGGGAGAGTTTGACTTCTTCTTTGCCAATTTGAATGCCTTTAATGTCTTTTTGTTGTCTGATTGCTGAGGCTAGGACTTCCAGTACTATGTTGAATAGCAGTGGTGAGAGTGGACATCCCTGTCTTGTTCCTGATCTTAGGGGAAAGGCTCCCAGTGCTTCCCCATTGAGAATGATATTTGCTGTGGGCTTTTCATAGATGGCTTTTAAGATGTCGAGGAAAGTTCCCTCTATCCCTACATTCTGAAGAGTTTTGATCAGGAAAGGATGCTGTATTTTGTCAAATGCTTTCTCTGTATCTAATGAGAGGATCATATGGTTCTTGGTTTTTCTCTTGCTGATATGATGAATCACGTTGACTGTTTTACGAGTGTTGAACCAGCTTTGTGTCCCGGGGATAAATCCTACTTGGTCATGGTGGATAATTTTCTTAATGTGCAGTTGGATCCTATTGGCTAGTATCTTGTTGAGAATTTTTGCATCCATGTTCATCAGGGATATTGGTCTGTAATTCTCCTTTTTGGTGGGGTCTTTGTCTGGTTTTGGAATTAAGGTGATGCTGGCCTCATAGAACGAATTTGGAAGTACTCCATCTCTTTCTATCTTTCCAAACAGCTTTAGTAGCATAGGTATGATTTCTTCTTTAAACGTTTGATAGAATTCCCCTGGGAAGCCATCTGGCCCTGGGCTCTTGTGTCTTGGGAGGTTTTTGATGACTGCTTCAATTTCCTCCCTGGTTATTGGCCTGTTCAGGTTTTCTATTTCTTCCTGTTCCAGTTTTGGTAGTTTGTGGCTTTCCAGGAATGCGTCCATTTCTTCTAGATTGCCTAATTTATTGACGTATAGCTGTTCATCATATGTTTTTAAAATCGTTTGTATTTCCTTGGTGTTGGTAGTGATCTCTCCTTTCTCATTCATGATTTTATTAATTTGAGTCTTCTCTCTCTTCTTTTTAATAAGGTTGGCTAATGGTTTATCTATCTTATTAATTCTTTCAAAGAACCAACTCCTGGTTCTGTTGATCTGTTGATTTTAATTAACTGTCTTCTTCTGCTGGGCGTACAGTCTATCTGCTGTTTCATTTCAAGCTCCTTTAAGTGTAAGGTTAGCTTTTGTATTTGAGTTCTTTCCAGTTTTTGAATGGATGCTTGTATTGCGATGTATTTCCCCCTTAGGACTGCTTTTGCTGCATCCCAAAGATTTTGAACGGTTGTATCTTCATTGTCATTAGTTTCCATGAATCTTTTAATTCTTCCTTAATTTCCTGGTTGACCCTTTCATCTTTTAGCAGGATGGTCCTTAGCCTCCACGTGTTTGAGGTCCTTCCATACTTTTTGTTGCGATTCAATTTCAATTTCAAGGCATTATGGTCTGAGAATATGCAGGGGAGGATCCCAATCTTTTGGTATCGGTTCAGACCCGATTTGTGTCCCAATATGTGGTCTATTCTGGAGAAAGTTCCATGTGCACTTGAGAAGAATGTGTATTCAGTTCAGTTTGGATGTAAAGTTCTGTAGATATCTGTGAAATCCATCTGGTCCAGTGTCTCATTTAAAGCTCTCGTTTCTTTGGAGATGTTGTGCTTAGAAGACCTATCGAGGGTAGAAAGAGCTAGATTGAAGTCACCAAGTATAAGTGTATTATTATTTAAGTATTGCTTCACTTTGGTTATTATTTGGTTTGAATATTTGGCAGCTCCCACAGTTGGGGCATATATATTGAGGATTGTTAAGTCCTCTTGGTGGATAGATCCTTTAAGTATGAGATAGTGTCCCTCTTCATCTCTCACTGCAGTCTTCGGGGTAAATTTCAGTTTATCTTATATAAGGATGGCTACACCTTCTTTCTTTTGAGGATCATTCGAATGGAGAATGGTTCTCCAACCTTTTATTTTCAGGTTGTAGGTGTCCTTCTGTCTAAAATGTGTCTCTTGTAGACAGCAAATAGATGGGTCCTGCTTTTTTATCCAGTCTGAAACCCTGCGCCTTTTGATGGGGTCATTAAGCCCGTTCACGTTCAGAGTTACTATTGACAGATATGAGTTTAGTGTCATCATGATATCTATTCAGTCCTTGTTTGTGTGTATTGTTCCAGTGAACTTCTTCTTAAAGGGGAATTTTAAGAGTCCCCCTTAAAATTTCTTGCAGAGCTGGTTTGGAGGTCACATATTCTCTCAGTTCCTGCCTGTCTTGGAAGCTCTTTATCTCTCCTTCCATTTTGAATGAGAGCCTTGCTGGGTAAAGTATTCTTGGTTTCATGTTCTTCTCATTTAGGACCCTGAATATATCCTGCCAGCCCTTTCTGGCCTGCCAGGTCTCTGTGGAGAGGTCTGCTGTTACCCTGATACTCCTTCCCATAAAAGTCAGGGATTTCTTGTCTCTTGCTGCTTTGAGGATCTTGTCTTTATCTTTGGAATTTGCAAGCTTCACTATTAAATGTCGAGGTGTTGAACGGTTTTTATTGATTTTAGGGGGGGATCTCTCTATTTCCTGGATCTGAATGCCTGTTTCCCTTCCCAGATTAGGAAAGTTTTCAGCTAGGATTTGTTCAAATACATATTCTGGACCTCTGTCCCTTTTGGCGCCCTCGGGAACCCCAATTAAATGTAGGTTTTTCTTCCTCAGGCTGTCGTTTATTTCCCTTAATCTGTCTTCATGGGCTTTTAATTGTCTGTCTCTTTTTTCCTCAGTTTATCTCTTTGCCATCAACTTGTCTTCTATGCCACTCACTCATTCTTCCACCTCGTTAACCCTCATCGTTAGGACTTCTAGTTTGGATTGCATCTCATTCAATTGATTTTTAATTTCTGCCTGATTGGATCTAAATTCTGCAGTCATGAAGTCTCTTGAGTCCTTTATGCTTTTTTCTAGAGCCACCAGAAACTGTATAATAGTGCTTCTGAATTGGCTTTCTGACATTGAATTGTAATCCAGATTTTGTAACTCTGTGGGAGAGAGGACTGTTTCTGATTCTTTCTTTTGAGGTGGTTTTCCTTCTAGTCATTTTGCTCAGTGTAGAGTGGCCAATAACAAGTTGTATTGGGAAAAGGAGAATACGAGAGGAGAGAAAGAAGGAAAGAAAGAAGAAAAAGAAAAAAGAAAAAGGGAAGAAAAAAAGGAAAAAAGAGAAGAAAAAGAGAAAGAAAAAGAAAGAGGTGAAAAAAAGGGGGTGGGGGAAGCAATCAGGAATCAAAAAGAAAAAAAAGAAAAGAAAAAGAAAAAAAAAAGAAAAAAAAAAACCCACAGAGGAGTGTCTTCTGATTCTGTATACTTAAGTCCCTTGACTTTCCCTGGAACTTCTGGCTGGTCTTCTGGGGGAGGGGCCTGTTGTGCTGATTTTCAGGTGTTAGCACTTGGGGGAGCTGCTCCGCTCCCTGCCTGGTGCAGGGCTCAGTGGGGGTTGTTTACCCCGTGAGGCCCCTGGAGGAACGGCCCCAGTTGCTGCAGCAGCTCTGGAAACCTGGGTCAGCCCCTGCAGGAACTGCGGAGAGCAGAGAGGGGAGCTCTCTGCCTGCAGGGCCTGGAGGCTCGGGGGCGGGGCCACTGATCTGCTCAGCTCGGGGCAGGTGCGTCCTTGCTCTCCTGGGCCCTCCCGGCCTCTGCCTGTCCCGGGGGAGGCCGGATCCTGGGCTGTGCTCCCGGCCCTGTGCTGTTGGATTCGAGCTCCCGGTGGTGCAGCCACCTCTCCGCGGAGCCGCTGCCTGAGCCCCTCCTGCTGCTCCGGGTCCCGCCGTGCACTTCAGCCCTTAGGGAGCTCGGCGCCCTCTCCTGCGCTCGCCACAGGTGCCTGTTAGTGTCCCAGGGAGCCCGAGGGCATCCCCACCCTCCTGGGTCCTGCTCTAACTCCCTGCGGGCCCCTTTCCTCCCGGGAAGGTTGGTGCAGCTCCTGCTCCTCCGGGACGGGGCTCTCCTGTCCTGGGGACATTCCACCCGGTCTCAGCCCGGTTCCTCACGAGGCCCCTCCCCGCTGGATGCCTTTTGTTTCTTTATTTCTTTTCCCCGTCTTCCTACCTTGATAGAAGCGCGAACTCTTCTCACTGTAGCATTCCAGCTGGTCTCTCTTTAAATCTCAGGCCGAATTCGTAGATTTTCAGGATGATTTGAAGGTTTTCTAGGTAATTTGGTGGCGACAGGTGATTTGGGGATCCTACACTTCCTCCATCTTTCCCCTCCTCCACAGGTTAGGTTTAGAGCTAGGATTAGGGTTCTGGTTAGGGTTATGGTAGAGTGTAGGGTTAGGTTTAGGTTTAGGGTTAGGTTTACAATAAAAGTTAGCGTTAGGGTTAGTGTTAGGGTTAGGGTTATGGAACAGGTTAGTGTTAGGGTTAGGGATAGGGTTAGGGTTAGGGTTAGGGATACGTACAGGTTAGGGTAAGGTTTAGAGGTAGGGTTACGGTACAGGTTACAGTTAGGATTACGGTTAGGTTTATGGTACAGTTTAGGTTAAGGGTTAGGATTAGTGTTACGGGACAGGTAAGGGTTACGGTTAGGGTTAAGGTTAGGGTTGCCATACAGGTGTGGGTTAGTGTTACTGGTAGGGTTAGGGTTAGGGTTAGGGTTACGGTACAGGTTAGGGTGAGGGTTAGGGCTAGGGTTACAGTACAGATTAGAGTTAGGGTTAGGGTTAGGGTTATTGTTATGATACAGGTTAAGTTTAGGGTTAGGGGTAGTGTTAGGGTTTGGGGTAGTGTTACGGTACTGGTCCGGGTTAGGTTAGTGTTAGGGTTAGGGTTAGGTTTGCCATAGAGGTTAGGGTTAGTGTTAGTGTTAGGGTACAGGTTAGGTTTAGTGTTAGGGTTAGGGTTAGGGTTATGGTACAGGTTAGGGTTAGGGTTACGGGAGAGGGTAGGGTTAGGGTTAGGGTTAGGGTTAGGGTACTTTACAAGTTAGGGTTAGGGTTAGTAGTAGGGTTACGGTACAGGTTTGAGTTAGGGTTACGGTTAGGTTTTGGGTACAAGTTAGGGCTAGGGTTAGGGTTAGGATTATGGCACAGGTTAGGGTTAGGGTTAGGGTTACAGTACAGGTTAGGTTTAGGTTTAAGGTTAGTGTTACGGTACAGGTAAGGCTACGGTTAGGGTTAGGGTTAGGGTTAGGGTTTGGGTTAGGGTTATGGTACAGGTTAGGTTTAGGGTTAGGGTTAGGGTTAGGGTTAGGGTTATTGTTAAGGCAGAGGTTAGGGTTAGGGTTATTGTTAGTGTTAGGGTTAGGTTTGCCATAGAGGTTAGGTTTAGGGTTAGGGTTAGGGTACACTTTAGATTTAGAGTTAGGGTTAGGGTTAGGTTTAGGGTACAGGTTAAGGTTAGGGTTAGGGTTAGGATGACGGTTAGGGTTAGGGTTAGGGTTAGGCTTATGGGACAGTGTAGGGTTAGGGTTAGGTTTTGGTTTAGGGTTACAGTATAGGTTACGGCTGGGTTAGGGGTAGGGGTACGGTACAGGTTAGAGGTAGGGTTAGGGTTAGGGTTATGGTACAGGTTAGGGTTAGGGTTAGGGTTAGGGTTTCAGTACATGCTAGGGTTAGGTTTATTGTTAGGGTTACAGTAGAGGTTAGTGTTAGGGTTAGGGTTACGGTACAGGTTAGTTTTGGGGTTAGGCTTAGTGTTATGGTACAGGTAAGGATTAGGGTTAGGGTTAGGTTTAGGGTTAGTTTTAGTGTTACGGGTAGAGTTGCGGTACATTTGTGAGTTAGGGTTACGCATAGGGTGAGGTTAAGGGTTAGGGTTAGTGTTACGGTACAGGTTAGGGTTGGGGTTAGGGTTAGTGTTAGTGTTAGGTTTACGGTACAGGTTAGGGTTAGGGTAAGGGTTTGGTTAGGGTTACGGTACAGGCTCGTGTTACGGTTAGGGGTATGTTTACGGTACAGGTAAGGTTTAGGTTTAGGGTTAGCGTTTTGTTAGGGTTACGGTATAGGTTAGGGTTAGGTGTAGGGGTAGGGTTATGGTTCCAGTAAGGGTTAAGGTTAGTGTTAGAGTTAGAGTTGGGGTTACGGTACACTTTATGGTTAAGCTTCGTGTTAGAGTTATGGTTAGGTTTAGGGTTATGGTAGTGGTTAGGGTTCGGGTTAGGGTTGGGTTTAGGGTTAGGGTTAGGGTTAGGGTTACGGGACAGGTTAGGGTTACGTTTAGGGTTAGGGTTTCGGTACAGTTTAGGGATAGGGTTAGGGTCAGGGTTACGGTACAGATTAGGGTTAGGGTTAGGTTTAGGTTTAGGGTTAAGTTACAAGTTAGGTTTAGTGTTAGGGTTAGGGTTAGGTTTAGGGTTACTGTACAGTTTAGGGTCAGGGTTAGGTTTAGGCTAAGGGTTAGGGTTAGGTTTGCAGTACAGGTTAGGGTTAGGGTTAGGGTTATCGTGCAGGTTAGGGTTAGGCTTAGGGTTGCGGTACAGGTTTGGGTTAGGGTTAGTGTTAGGGTGACGGTACAGGTTAGCCTTAGGGTTAGGGTTAGGGTTACGGTACAGGGTAGTGTTAGGGTTAGGGTTAGGTTTAGGGTTAGGTTTATGGTACAGGTTATGGTTAGGTTTAGGGTTAGTGTTAGGGTAACGGTGCAGGTCAGGTTTAAGTTTAGGGGTAGGGTTAGGTTAGGGTTAGGTTAGGTAACGGTACAGGTTAGGGTTAAGTTTAGGGGTAGGGTTAGGGTTAGGGTTACGGTACAAGTTAGAGTTACG
This sequence comes from Otocyon megalotis megalotis, assembly GCA_017311455.1. Lineage (NCBI taxonomy): Eukaryota > Metazoa > Chordata > Mammalia > Carnivora > Canidae > Otocyon > Otocyon megalotis. The sequence goes on from JAEUCK010008339.1 coordinate 145,242, forward strand.
GTTAGGTTTAGGGTTACGGTATAGGTTAGCGTTAGGGTTAGGGTGAGGTTTAGGTTTAGGGTTAGGGTACAGGTTAGTGTTACTTTTACGGTTAGGGTTAGGTTTAGGGTTAGGTTTAGGGTTAGGGTTACAGTACCGGTTAGGTTTAGGGTTAGTTTTAGGGTTAGGGTTACCATACAGGCTAGGGTTAGGGTTATGGTTAGGGTTATGGTTAGGGTTAGGGTTAGGATTACTGTAAAGGTTAGGGTCAGGTTTAGGGTTAGGGATAGGTTTAGGGTTGCGATACATGTTAGGGTTATGGTTATGGTTATGGTTATGGTTAGGTTTGCCATAGAGTTTAGGGTTATGGTTAGTGTTAGGGTACAGGTTAGGTTTAGAGCTAGGGTTAGCGTTAGGTTTAGGGTTACGGTACAGTGTAGGGTTAGGTTTAGGTTTAGGGTTAGGTTTACGATACAAGATAGTGTTAGGGGTAGTGTTAAGGTTAGGGTTACGGAACAGGTTAGTGTTAGGGTTAGGGTTAGGGTTAGGATAGGGTTAGGGTTAGGGTTAGGGTTATGGTACAGGTTAGGGTTAGGGTTAGGGTTAGGGTTTCATTACATGTTAGGGTAAGGGTTAGTGTTAGGGTTGCAGTGTAGTTTAGGGTTAGGATTAGGCTTACGTTACAGGTTAGTTTTAGGATTAGGGCTAGTGTTACGTTACAGGTAAGGGTTAGGGTTAGGGTTAAGGTTAGGGTTATGATTACCGTCGAGGTTAGCGTCAGGTCTAGGATTAGGGTTAGGGTTAGGGTTAGTGTTGCAGTACAGGTTAGTGTTAGGGTTAGGGTTAGTGTTAGGGTTAGGGTTAGGTTTGCCATAGAGTTTAGGGTTATGGTTAGGGTTACGGTACAGGTTAGGTTTAGAGCTAGGGTTAGGTTTACGGTTAGGATTACGGTACAGTGTAGGGTTAGGGTTAGTTTTAGGGTTAGGTTTACGATAGAAGTTAGGGTAGGGTTAGGGTTACGGTACAGGTGAGTGTTAGGGTTAGGGTTAGGGTTAGGGTTTTGGTTGGGGTTAGGGTTAGGGTTACGGTACAGGTTAGGGTTAGGGTTAGGGGTAGGGTTATGGTACAGGTTAGGGTTAGGGTTAGGTTTAGGGATAGGTTAAGGGCCGGGTTAGTGTTACAGTGCACGTTAGGTTTAGGGTTAGTGATAGGGTTAGGGTTACGGTTACGGTACAGGTTATGGTTAGGTTTAGGGTTAGGGTTAGGGATACGGTACAGGATAGGTTTAGGGTTAGGGTTAGGGTACGGTTACGGTACAGGTTATGGTTAGGTTTAGGGTTAGGTTTAGTGTTAGTGTTACGGTACTGGTTAGGGTTAGTGTTAGGATTAGGATTAGGATGAGGGTTACGATACAGGTTATGGTTAGGTTTAGGGTTAGGTTTAGTGTTAGTGTTATGGTACTGGTTAGGGTTAGTGTTAGGTTTAGGATTAGGATCATCAGGGTTACGGTACAGGTTATGGTTAGGTTTAGGGTGAAGGTTAGGGTTACGGTACAGGTTAGGGTTAGGGTGAGGGTTTCGGTACAGGATAGGGTTAGGGTTAGGGTTAGGGTTAAAGTTAGGATTACAGAACAAGTTAGTGTTACTGTTAGGTTTAGGGTTACAGTTAGGATACAGGTTAGCGTTAGGTTTAGGGTTAGGGTTAGGTTTATTGTTACGGTACAGCTTAGGGTTAGGGTTAGGGTCAGGCTACGGTACAGATTAGAGTTATGGTGAGGGTTAGGGTTACAGTACAGGGTAAGGTTAGGGTTAGGGTTTGGGAAAGGTAACGATACAAGTTAGGGTTAGGGTTAGGGATAGGGTTAGGGATACGGTACAGGTTAGGGTTAGGATTAGTGTTAAGGTTAGGGATAGGGATAGGGTTAGGTTTAGTGTTAGGTTTACGGTCCAGGTTAGGGTAAGCCTTTGGATTAGGGTTACCGTACAGGTTAGGGTTAAGGTTAGGGTTAGGGTTAAGGTAGAGGTTACGGTTGGGTTTAGGTTTAAGTTTCGGGACAGGGATAGGGTTAGGTTTAGTGTTAGGTTTACGTCCAGGTTAGGGTTAGGTTTAGGATTACAGTTACCGTACAGGTTAGGGTTAGGGTTAGGGTTCGTGTTAGGTTTAGGGTTACAGTACAGGTTAGGGTTAGGGTTAGAGTGTGGGTAAGGGCAAGGGTTAGGTTTACGGTACAGGTTAGGGTCGGGTGAGGGTTAGGGTTAGGGTTAGGGTTCGTGTTAGGTTTAGGGTTACGGTACAGTTTAGGGTTAGGGTTAGAGTTAGGGTAAGGGTAAGGGTTAGGGTTACTGTACAGGTTAGGGTCAGGGTTAGCTTTAGACTTAGGTTTAGGGTTAGGTTTGCGGTACCGGTTAGGGTTAGGGTTAGTGTTAGGGTTACCGTACAGGTTAGGGTTAGGGTTAGGGTTAGGGTTGTGGTACAGGTTAGGGTTAGTGTTAGGGTTAGGGTTACGGTACAGGTTAGCCTTAGTGTTAGGGTTAGGGTTAGGGTTAGGGTTAGGGTATCGGTACAGGTTTGGGTTAGGTTTAGGGTTAGGGTTATTGTACAGGTATGGTTAGGTTTAGGGTTAGTGTTAGGGTTACCGTACAGGTTAGGGTTAGGTTTAGGGTTAGGGTTACGATACAGGTTAGGTTTTATTTAGGGTTAGGGTTAGGGTTAGGCTTACAGTACAAGTTATTGTTACGGTCAGGTTTAGTGTAAGGGTTTCAGTATAGGTTAGCGTTAGGGTTAGGGTGAGGTTTAGGTTTATGGTACGGTACAGGATAGTTTTACAGTTACGGTGACGGTTAAGGTTAGGGTTACGGTACAGGTTATGGTTAGGTTTAGGGTTAGGGTTTGGGTTACGGTACAGGTTAGGGTTAGGGTTAGGGTTATGGTACTGGTTAGGTTTAGGGTTAGGATTAGGATTATGGTTACCGTACAGATTAGGGTTAGGGTTTAGGGTTAAGGTTAGGGTTAGGGTTAGGATTACTGTACAGGTTAGGGTCAGGGTTAGGGCTAGGATTAAGGTTAGGGTTGCGATACAAGTTAGGGTTATGGTTAGGGTTAGGGTTAGGATTACTGTACAGGTTAGGGTCAGGGTTAGGGCTAGGATTAAGGTTAGGTTTGCGATACAAGTTAGGGTTATGGTTAGGGTTAGGGTGCAGGTTATGTTTAGATCTAGGGTTAGGGTTAGGGTTAAGGTTAGGGTTAAGTTTAGGGTGAGGGTTATGGTTAGTTTTAGGGTTACGGTAGTGGTTAGTGGTATGGTTGGGTTTAGTGTTATGGTTAGGGTTACGGTACAGGTTAGGGTTAGGTTTAGGGTTAGGGGTAAGTTTAGGGTTAGTATTAGGGTCAGGGTTATGATACAGGTTATGGGTATGGTTAGGGTTAAGGTTAGGTATTGGGATAGGGTTAGGTTAAGAGTTAGGTTTACGGTCCAGGTTAGAGTTAGGTTTAGGATTAGGGTTACCGTGTAGGTTAGGTATAGGGTTAGGGATAGGTTAAGGTCAGGGTTAGTGTTGCGGTACAGGTTAGGGTTAGGGTTAGTGATAGGGTTAGGGTTACGGTTACGGTACAGGTTATGGTTAGGTTTAGGGTTAGGGTTAGGGTTACAGTACAGGTTAGGGTTACGGTTAGTGTTAGTGTTTCGTTACAGGTTAGGGATAGCGTTATGGTCAGGGTTACGGTACAGATTACGGTTAGGGTTAGGGTTAGGTTTAGGGTTAAGTTACAAGTTAGGTTTAGTGTTAGGGTTAGGGTTAGTGTTACGGTTACCGTACAGGTTAGGGTCAGGGTAAGAGTTAGGCTAAGTGTTAGTGTTAGGTTTGCGGTACAGGTTAGGGTTCGGGTTAGGGTTATGGGTACGGTACCGGTTAGGGTTCGGGTGAGGGATAGGGTTAGGGTAAGAGTTACGGTACAGGTTAGTGTTAGTGTTAGGGTTAGGGTTAGTTTTACAGTACAGGTAAGGTTTAGGGTTAGTGGTAGGGTAATGGTACAGGTTAGGGTTAGGTTTAGGGTTTGGTTATGGTACAGGTTAGGGTTAGTGTTAGGGTTAGGGTTTCGGTACAAGTTAGGTTTAGGGTTAGGGAAGGGTTACGGCACAGGTTAGGTTGAGGGTTACGGTTAGGGTTAGGGTTACGTTACAGGTTAGGGTTAGGGTTAGGTTTAGGGTTACAGTACAAGTTAGGGTTACGGTTAACTTTAGGGCTAGGGTTACTGTATAGGTTAGCGTTAGGGTTATGGTTAGGGTTAGGTTTAGGGTTACGGTACAGGTTATGGTTAGGGTTAGGTTTAGGATTAGGTTTAGGGTTAGGTTTACGGTGCCGATTAGGTTTACGTTTAGGGTTAGGGTTAGGGTTATGGTACAGGATAGTTTTAGGGTTAGGGTGTGGGTTAGGTTTAGGGTTAGGGTTAGGGTTGGTGTTAGGTTTAGGGTTACAGTACATGTTAGGGTTAGGTTTAGGCGTCAGATTAGGGTTATAGTACAGGTTAGGTATGGGGTTAGGGTTAGGGTTATGGTACCTATAAGTTTAGGGTTAGGTTTAGGGTTAGGGTTAGAGTTAGGGTTAAAGTACACTTTAGGGTTAGGTTTAAGGTAAGTGTTAGAGTTAGGGTTACCGTACAGGTTAGGGCCAGAATTAGGATTAGGGTTAGGGTTAGGGTTAGGAATGCAGTATAGTTTAGGTTTAGGGTTATGTTTAGGGTTACCGTACAGATTAGGGTTAGGATTGGGTTAGGGTGACGGTACAGGTTAGCCTTAGGGTTAGGTTTAGGGTTAGAGTTACGGTACAGGTTAGGGTTAGGGTTAGGGTTAGGTTTAGGGTTAGGGTTATGGTACAGGTTATGGTTAGTTTCAGGGTTAGTGTTAGGTTTACGGTACAGGTTAGGTTTCGGTTTAGGGTTAGCGTTAGGTTAGGATTACGGTACAAGTTAGGGTTACGTTTAGGTTTAGTGTTAGGGTTACGGTATAGGTGAGCGTTAGGGTCAGGGTTAGGTTAAGGGTTAAGGTACAGGTTAGGGTAAGGGTTAGGTTTACGGTTAGGATTAGGGTTAGGGTTAGGGTTACGGTACAAGTTAGGGTTAGGGTTAGGGTTAGGGTTAGTATACAGGTAAGGTTTAGGGTTAGGGTTAGGTTTAGGTTTAGGGTTAGGGTTACGGTATAAGTTAGGGTTAGGTTTACTGTTACGGATATGGTTAGGGTTAGTGTGATGTTACAGGTTATGGTTAGGGTTAGGTTTACAGTACAGTTTAGGGTTAGGGTTAGGTTTAGGGTTAGGGTTGTGGCACAGGTTAGGGTTATGGTTAGGATTAGGTTTACGGTACAGTTTAGTGTGAGGGTTAGGGTTAGGGTTACGGTACAGGTTAGGGTTAGGTTTAGGGTTAGGGTTAAGTTTAGTGTTAGGGTTTGGGTTACGGTACAGGTTAGAGATAGGGTTAGGGTACGGGTAAGGTTTACGGTTAGGTTTAGGGTTAGCGTTAGGCTTAGAGTTAGGGATACGGTACAGGGTAGGGTTAGGATAGGGTTAGGGTTACTGTTATGGTACAGGTTAGGGTTGGCGTTAGGGTTAGTGTTAGGGTTACCGTACAGGTTAGCGTTCATGTTAGGTTTGTGTTTAGGGTTAGTGATACGGTACAGGTTAGGGTTAGGGTCAGTGTTAGGGTGGGATTAGGGTTAGAGTTACGGAACAGGTTAGGGTTAGGTTTAGTGTTAGGGTTACGGTTACTGTACAGGTAAGGTTTAGGGTTAGGGTTAGGGTTACGGTATAAGTTAGGGTTAGGTTTACTGTTACGGTTAAGGTTAGGGTTAGTGTGATGGTACAGGTTATGGTTAGGGTTAGGGTTAGGGTTACGGTACTGGTTAGGGTTATTGTTAGGGTTAGGGTTACGGTAAGGTTAGGGTCACGATTAGTGATAGGGTTAGGGTAGGTTTAATTTACAGATTAGGGTGAGATTTAGGGTTAGGGTTAGGGTAACGGTTAGGGTTACGATTACATGTTAGGGTTTGTTTAGGGTTAGGGTACACTTTAGGTTTAGGGTTAGGGTTAGGGTAAGGGTTACGGTACAGGTTAGTGTTAGGGTTAGGGTTTGGGTTAGGTTTACGGTAAAGGTTAGGGTTAGGGTTAGGTTTAGAGTTACGGTGCAAGTTTGGGTTAGGGTTAGTGTTAGGGTTAGGGTTATGGTAGAGGTTAGGGTTAGGTTTAGGTTTACGGTAAAGATTAGGGTTAGGGTTCGGGTTATGGTACAGGTTCGGGTTAGTGTTACAGTTAACATTAGGGTTAGGATTATGGGACAGGTAATGGTTCCGGTTAGGCTTAGGGTTAGGGTACAGGTAGGTTTAGGGTTAGGGTTACCGTTAGAGTTACGGAAAGGTTAGGGTTACGGTTAGGGTTATGGTTAGGGTGAGGGTTAGGGTTATGGTACAGGTTAGGGTTAGGTTTAGGGTTAGGGTTACAGTAGAAGTGATTGTTAGGTTTAGGGTTAGGTTAGTTAGGGTTAGGGTTACGGCACAGGTTAGGGTTAGGGTTAGCTGTTGGGTTAGGTTTAGGTTAAGGGTTTGCGTTAGGGTTACGGTAGAGGTTAGTGTTAGGTTTAGGTTTTGGGTTAGAGTTAGGGTTACGGTACAAGTTAGGGGTAGGTTTAGCATAAGGGTTAGTGTTAGGGTTAGGGTTACAGTACAGGTTTTTGTTAGTGTTAGCGTTAGGTTTAGGGTTGTGGTACAGGTTAGTTTTAGGTTTAGGGTTAGGTTTACGGTACAGGTTATTTTGAGGGTTAGGGTTAGGATTACGGTATAGCTTAGTATTAGGGTTAGGTTTAGAGTTATGTTTACGGTTACGCTACCAGTTAGGGTTAGGGTTAGGGTTAGGGATAGGGTTAGGTATAGGTTTAGGGTTAGTGTTAGTGTTAGGGTTACGGTATAGGTTAGGGTTAGTAATAGGGTTAGGGTTACGGTACAGTTTAGGGTTAGTGTTAGGTTTAGGGTTACGGTACAGCTAGGGTTATGGTTAGGGTTAGGGTTAGGGATAGGGTTACGGTACTGGTTAGGGGTAGGTTTGAGATTAGGGTTAGGTTTAGGGTTAGGATTATGGTACAGGTTAGGGTTATGGTTAGGGTACAGGTTAGGTTTAGGGTTAGGGTTAGAGTTAGGGTTACGGCTAGGTACGGTACAGTTTAGAGTTAGGGTTAGGTTTTGGGTTAGGGTTATGGTACTGGTTAGGGGTTGGGTTAGGTTTAGGGTTATGGTACAAGTTTGTTTTAGGGTTAGGATTAGGGTTAGTGTTAGGGTTAGGGTTACAGTAAGGGTTAAGGTTAGTGTTAGGGTTAATGTACGGTACAGGTTAGGTTGAGGATTAGGTTTAGGGTTAGGTTTAGGGTTACCTTATAGGTAAGGTTACTGTTAGGGTTAGGGTTATGGTTAGGGTTAGGGTTAGCGTTACAGTACAGGTTAGGGTTAGGTTTAGGGTTATGGTTACGGTTAGGGTTATGGTACAGGTTAGGGTTAAGGTTAGGTTTAGGGTTAGGGTTAGGTTTAAGGTACAGGTTAGGGTCAGTGTTACAGTTAGGGTTAGGGTTATGGTACAGGTTAGGGTTAGGGTTAGGGCTAATGTTATGGTTAGGGTTACGGAACAGGTTAGGTTTAGGTTAAGGATTACGGTAAGGGTTAGGTTTACGGTATACGTAAGGGTTAGGGTTAGGGTTACGGTACAGGTTAGGGTTGAAGTTAGGGTTAGGGTTAGGGTACGGTACAGGATAAGGTTAGGGTTAGGGTTAGGGTTTGGATTACGGTAGTGGTTAGAGGTAGGGTTTTGGTTGGGTTTAGGGTTAGGGTTAGGGTTATGGAATAGGTTATGTTTAGGGTTAGGGTTAGGGTTAGGATTAAGGTTAGGCTTAGTGTTAGGTTTAGGGTTACTGTTAGCGGTACGGTACAGGTTAGAGTTAGGGTTATGGTTAGGGTTACGGTACAGGTTACGGTTAGGGTAAGGGTTACGGTAAAGTTTAGTGTTACGGTACAGATTAGGGTTAGAGTTAGGGATACGTTTAGTTTCAGGGTTATGGTTACTGTACAGTATACGATTAGCGTTAGTGTTAGGGTTATGGTTACGGTGCAGGATAGGGTTAGGGTTAGGGGTGGCGTAGGTTTAGGTTGAGTGTTAGGGTTATGGTTCAGATCAGGGTTACGGTTAGGGTTAGGTTTAAGATTAGGGTTAAGGTTAGGTTTATGGTACAGTTTAGGTTTAGGGATAGGGTTAGGGTTATGGTACAGGTTGGGTTAGGGTAAGGGTTTGGTTTGCGGTACAGGTTAGGGATAAGATTAGGGTTAGGTTTACTGTTACGGTACAGGTTATCGTTAGGGTTAGGGTTAGGATTAGGGTTACAGTACAGGTTAGGGTTGGGTAGGGTTAAGGTTATTTTTAGGTTTAGGGTTACGGTACAAGCTAGGGTTAGGTTTAGGGTTAGGGTTAGGTTTACGGAACTGGTTAGGGTTGGCGTTAGGTTTATGGTTAGGGTTACAGTATAGGTTAGCGTTTGGGTTACGGTACAGGATAGGGTTAGGGTTAGGGCTATGTTTAGGGTTAGGGTTAGCGTTATGGTACACATTAGGGATAGGTTTAGGGTTTGGGTTATGGTTAGGGTTAGTGTTACATTACAGATTAGGATTAGGGTTAGGGTAGTGTTAGGGTTAGGGTTATGGTACAGGTTAGGGTTAGGGTTAGGGTTTGGTTTACGGTAGGGGTTAGGTTATGGTTAAGGTTAGGGTTTGGGATAGGGTTACGGTAGAGGTTAGTGTTAGTGTTAGGGTTTGGGTTAATGTGGTTCAGGTTAGGGTTAGGGTTACGGTGCAAAGTTGGGTTAGGGATACGGTTAGGGTAAGCGTTAGGGTTAGAGTTACGGTACAGGTCATGGTTAGGTTAAGGCTTACTGTTAGGGTTAGGTTTATGGTATATGTTAGGGTTAGGTTTAGGGTTACTGTACAGGTTAGGGTTAGCGTTACGGTTATGGTAAAGGTTAGGTTTAGGGTTAGGATTAGGGTTACGGTACAGGTGAGGTTAGGGTTAGGGTTAGGGTTAGGGGTTAGGGTTAGGATTAGGGTTAGGTTTAGGGTTACCGTACAGGTTAGGGTGAGGTTTAGGGGTAGGGTTTCGGTACAGGTGTGGGTTAGTGTATGGTAAGGTTTTGGGTTAGGGATAGGGTTACGGTAGAGTGTAGGGTTAGGGTTAGGTTTAGGGTTAGAGTTACGGTACAGGTTAGGGTTAGGGTACAGGTAAGGTTAGGGTAGGGGTCAGGTTAGTGTTAGGGCTACGGTACATTTCAGGGTTAGGTTTAGGTTTAGGGTTAGGGTTACGGTACAGGTTAGTGTTAGGGTTAGGTTTAGGGTTATGGTTACGTTACAGGTTAGGGTGAGGGTTAGGGTTAAGGTGAGGGTTAGGTTTTGGGTTACGGCACAGGTTAGATTTAGGGTTAGGGTTAGGGTTATGGTACAGTTTAGGGTTGGCGTTAGGGTTAGGGTTAGGGTGAGCGTTACGGTACAGGTTAGCGTTTGGGTTAGGGTTGGTGTTAGGTTTAGGGTTATGTTACAGGTTAGGGTTTAAGTTAGGTTTAGTGTTAGGGTTAGGGTTAGGATTACGTTACATGTTAGGGTTATGTTTAGGGTTAGGGTAGGGTTACTGTACAGGTTAGGGTTAGGGTTAGGGATAGGATTAGGTTAAGGGTGAGCGTTAGGGTTACGGTACAGGTGAGGGTTAGGTTTAGGTTTAGGGTTATGGTGAGTGTTAGTGTTATGGTACAGTTTAGGATTAGGGTTTGTGTTAGGTTTAGTGTTATGGTACAGGTAAGGTTTAGGGTTAGCACTAGGGTTACTGTACAGGTTAGGGTTATGGTTAGGGTTTGGTTAGGGATAGGGTTATGGTACAGGTTAGGGTTAGAGTTAGGGTTAATGTTATTGTTAAGGTTAGGGTTATGGTACAGGTTAGTGTTAGGGATAGGGTTAGGGTTAGAGTTAGTGATAGGGTTACAATTCATGTTAGGATTAGAGTTAGGTTTAGGGTTTTTGTTAGGATTAGGGTTAGGGTTACGGTAGACGTTAGGGTTAGGTTTAGGGTTAGAGTTACAGTTACTTGATGCGTCAGGGTTAGTATTAGAGTTAGGGTTACTGTACAGGTTATGGTGAGGGTTAGTGTTAGGGTTAGGGTGACATTACAGGTTAGGTTTAGGGTTAGTTTTAGGTTTACGGTTAGAGATTACGGTACAGGTAAGGGTTACGGTTAGAGTTAGGGTTAGGGTTAGGTTTAGGGTTACGGTACAATTAGGGTTAGTGTTAGGGTTAGTGTTACGGTACAGGTTAGGGTTAGGGTTAGGGTTAGGGTTAGGCTTAGCGAAATGCAACGGTACAGGTTAGGATTAGGTTTATTTTAGGGTTACGGTTACGTTAGAGGTTTGTTAGGGTTAGGGTTTGGTTTTGGGTTAGGTACAGGTTAGGTTTAGGGTTTGGGTTAGGGTTAGGGTTAGGTTTACGGTACAGGTGAGGGCTAGTTTTAGGTTTAGGGTTAGGGTTACGGTACAGGTTAGGGTTAGGGTTAGGTTTAGGGTTAGGGTTACGGTAGATGCTTGTTAGGGATAGGTTTAGGATTAGGGTTACGGTACAGGTTAGGGTTAGGGTTACAGTAGAGGTTTGTTAGGGTTAGCATTAGTATTAGCGTTACGGTACAGGTTAGGTTTATGGTTAGGGTTATGGTTAGCATTACGGTACAGGTTAGGGTGAGGGTTAGGGTTAGGGTTAGGGTTACAGTACAGTTTAGGGTCAGGTTTAGGTTTAGGGTTGCGGTACAGGTTAGGGTTAGGTTTAGGCTTAGGGGTACGGTTAGCGTACAGGTTACGTTTAGGGTTAGCGTCAGGTTTACGGTACAGGTAAAGATTACGTTTAGGGTTTGGGTGAGGGTTAGGGTTAGGGTTAGGTTTACGGTACAGTTTTGGGTTAGGAATACGATTAGGGTTATTGTTAGGGTTATGGTTCAGGTTAGGGTTAGAGTCATGGTACAAGTTAGAGTTAGGGTTAGGATTAGGGTTAGGGTTACGGTACAAGTTAGCCTTAGGGTTAATGTTCGGTTACGGTACGGGTTAGGGTTAGTGTTAGGGTTAGGGATAGTGTTAAGTTACAGGTTAGTGTTAGTTTTAGGGTTAGGGTTAGGGTTACGGTACCGGTTAGGGTTAGGGTTAGTGTAAGGTTAGGTTTAGGGTACAGGTTAGGGTTAGGGTTAGGGTTAGGTTTAATTTTACGGTATAGGTTAGGTTCACCTTTAGGTTTAAGGTTAGGGTTACGGTGCAGGTTAGGGTTAGAGTTAGGCTTAGGGTTATGGTTACAGTACAGGTTAGGTTTAGGGTTAGGGTTAGGGTTAGTGTTAGCGTTAGGTTTACGGTACAATTTAGGGTTAGGTTTAATGTTAGGGTTAGGGTTACGCGACAGATTAGGGTCAGGGTAAGGGTTACTGGAAGGGTTTGTTTTACGGTACAGTTTAGGTTTAGGGTTAGGATTAGGGTTAGGGTTACGGTACAGGTTAGGGTTAGGTTTAGGTTTAGGGTTAGGGTTACGTTACAGCTTAGGGTAGGGTTAGGTATAGGTTTATGGTACAGCTTAGGGTTTGGTTAGGTTTAGGCTTACGGTACAGGTTAGGGTTAGGTTTAGAGTTAGGGTTACAGTACAGGGTAGGTTTAAACTTAGGTTTAGGTTTAGGGTAATTGTTACAGTATGGGTAAGGATTACGATTAGGGTTATGGTTAGGGTAGTTTTAGGGTTAGGGTTATGGTACAGGTCTGGGTTAGGTTTACAGTTAGGGTTAGGGTTAGGGTTACGGTACAGTTTAGGGTGAGGGTTAGGGTTACGGTACAGGATAGGGTTAGAGTTAGGGCTAAGGATAGGGTTAGGGTTACGGTACAGGTTAGGGTTAGGTTTAGGGTTATTGTTAGGATTAGGATTAGGCTTATGGTACAGGTAAGGGTTAGGGTTAGGGTTAGAGTTACGGTTACTTTACGGGTTAGTGTTAGGTTTAGGGTTAGGGTTACGGTACAGGTTAGGGTGAGGGTTAGTGTTAGGGTAAGAGTTACAGTACAGGTAGGTTTAGGTTTAGGTTTAGAGTTACGGTTAGGGTTTCGGTACAGGTTTATGGTTACGGTTAGGGTTAGGGTTAGGGTTCGGGTTACGGTACAATTTGGGTTAGGATTAGGGTTAGGGTTATGGTACACTTTAGGTTTGGCATTAGGGTTAGGGTTAGGGTTAGCGTTATGGCACAGGTTAGCGTTTGGGTTAGGGTTGGGGTTAGATTTAGGGTTATGTTACAGGTTAGGGTTTAAGTTAGGGTTAGTATTAGGGTTAGTGTTAGGGTTACGGTACATGTTAGGGTTATGTTAGGGTTAAGGTTAGGGTTAGTGTGCAGGATAGTGTTAGGGTTAGGGTTATGTTAAGGGTTAGTGTTAGGGTTATGGGACAGGTTAGGGTTAGGGTTATGGTGAGTGTTAGTTTTATGGTACAGGTTAGGGTGAAGGTTAGGGTTAGGTTTAGGTTTACGGTACAGGTTAGGTTAAGGGTTAGCACTAGGGTACTTGTACAGGTTAGGGTTATGGTTAGGGTTAGGATTACGGATAGGGTTACGTTACAGGTTAGGGTTAGAGTTAAGGTTAGCGTTAGGGTTAGGGTTAGGGTTACGGTACAGGTTAGGGTTAGTTTTAAGGTTAGGGTTAGGTTTGCGGTACAGGTTAGAATTAGGGTTTGGTGTAGGGTTAGTGTTAGGGTTAGTGTACAGGTTAGGTTCAGGGTTAGGGTTAGGGGTAGGGCTAGGATTAGTGTTACGGTACAGGTTAGGGTTAGGTTTAGGGTTAGGGTTATGGTACAGGTTAGGGTTAGGTTTAGGGTTAGGGTTACGGTACAGTGTTGGGTTAGGTTTGGGTTAGTGTTAGGATTACGGTACAGTTTAGGGTTAGGGTTAGGTTTAGGTTTAGGGTACAGGTTAGGGTTAGGGCTCGTGTTAGGGTTACGGTAGAGGTTACGGTTCAGTTTAGGGTTAGGGTTACGTTACAGGTTCGGGTTAAGGTTAGGGTAACGGTACAGGTTAGTGTTAGGGTTAGGTTTTAGGTTAGGTTCAGGGATACAGTACAGATTAGCGTTAGGTTTAGGTTTAGGGTTAGGTTTACGGTACAGGGTAGGGTTAGGGTTAGGGTTAGGGTTAGGGTTAGGTTTAGGGCTATGCTACAGGTTAGGGTTACGGTTAGGATTAGGGTTAGGTTTAGGGTTAGGCTTAGGATTAGGGTTACGTACAGTTTAGGGTTAGGATTAGGGTTAGGGTTAGGGTTACGGTACAGATTAGTGTTAGGGTAAGGGTTACGGTAAAGGTTAGTTTTATGGTACAGGTGAGGGTTAGGTTTAGGGATAGGGTTAGGTTCAGTGTTAGGGTTACGGTACAGGTTAGGTTTAGGGTTAGGTTAGGGTTACGGTATAGGTTAGGGCAAGGTTTAGGGTTAGGATTAGCGTCACGTTTGCGGTTCAGTTTAGCATTAGGTTTAGGGATCGGTTTGGTTTATGGTTACGGTACAAGTTAGCCTTAGGTTTATGGTTAGGATTTGGTTTACTTTACAGGTTAGGGTAAGGGTTAGGGTTAGGGTTAGGGTTATGGTTACAGTACAGGTTAGGGTTACGGTTAGGGTTAGGGTTAGGTTAAGGGTTAAGGTTAGGGTTAGGGTTAGGTTTAGGGTTACGTAATGGTTAGGGTTAGGATTAGGGTTAGGGTAGGGTTACGGTACAGTTTAGGGTTAGGGTAAGGCTTACGGTAAATGATAGAGTTACGGTACAGGTGAGGGTTAGTGTTAGGGATAGGTTTAGGTTTAGTGTTACGGTTACGGTACAGGTTAGTCTTAGGGTTACAGTTACATTTAGGGTTACGTTACATGTTAGGGTTAGGGTTACGGTTAGTGTTAGCATTAGGTTTATGGTACAGGTTAGAATTACGGTTTGGTGTAGGGTTAGTGTTAGGGTTAGTGTACAGGTTAGGGTCACGGTTAGGGTTAGGGTTAGGGCTAGGATTAGTGTTACGGTACAGGTTAGGTTTAGGGTTAGGGTTAAGGTTAGAGTTAGGGTTAGGGTTAGGGTTATGAGACAGATTTGGTTCAGCGTAAGGGTTACGGCAAGGGTTAGTTTTATAGTACAGTTTAGGTTTAGGGTTAGGGTTAGTATTAGGGTTACGGTACAGGTTAGGGTTAGGGTTAGGGTTAGGGTTATGGTACAGGATAGGGTTAGACTTAGGGTCAGGGTTAGGTTTAGGGTTACGTATGGTTAGGGTTAGTGTTAGGGTTAGAGTTACGGTATAGGTTAGGGTTAGGGTTTGGGTTAGGGTTACGTTACAGGTTAGGTTTCGGTTAGGTTTAGGGTTAAGGTGCAGCTTAGGGTTTGGTTTAGGGTTAGGGTTACAGTACAGGTTAGGGTTAGGGTTAGGGTTAGAGTTAGGGTTACGGTACAGGTAAGGTTTAAAGTGGTTTACGGTTAGGGTAAGGGTTACGGTAGAGGTAAGGATTACGTTTGGGTTATCGTTAGGTTTAAGGTTAGAGTTAGGGTTACGGTACAGGTCTTAGTTAGGGTAACAGTTAGATTTAGTGTTAGGGTTACGGTACAGGTTAGGGTGAGGGTTAGAGTTAGGGTTACGGTACAGGTTAGGGTTAGGGTTAGGGTTAGGGTTAGGGTAAAGGTTAGGTTTAGTGTCAGGGTTAGGTTTTGGGTTAGGGTTATGGTACAGGTTAGGGTTAGTTTTAGGTTTAGGTTAGGGTTACGGTACAGGTTAGAGTTATGGTTAGGTTTAGGGTTGGAGTTACTGTACAGGTTAGGGTTAGTTTAAGGTTAGGGTTAGTGTTAGGTTTAGGGTTATGGTACAGTTTAGAGTTAGGGTTAGGGTTATGTAAAGTTTAGGGTTAGGTTTAGGGTTATGGTACAGTTTAGAGTTAGGGTTAGGGTTATGTAAAGTTTAGGGTTAGGTTTAGGGTTAGTGTTACGGTAGAGATTAGGTTTAGGGTAAGGTTTACATTAAGTGTTACGGTTACGGTTGAGGTTAGGGTTAGGGATAGGGTTAGCTTTACAGTAGAGGTTAGTGTTAGGTTTTGGATTACGGTACAGGACAAGGTTAGGGTTAGGGTTAGGGTTAGGGTTAGTGTTAGGGTTAGGTTACGGTACAGGTTAGGGTTAGGGTAAGGGTTACGGTAAAGTTTAGGGCTACAGTATAGGTTAGGGTTAGGTTTAGGGATAGGGTTAGTGTTAGGGTTAGGGTTTCGGTACAGGTTAGGTTTAGGGTTAGTGTTAGGGTTAAGGTTATGGTACAGAATAAGGTTAGGGTTAGGGTTAGGGATAGGTTTAGGGTTAGGGTAAGGGTTACGGTACAGGTTAGGGTTATGGTTAGGGTTACGTTTAGTTTTAGGGTTAAGAATAGGGTTACGGTACAGTTTAGTGTTAGAATTAGGGTTAGGGTTAGTGTTACGGTACAGGGTAGTGTTAGGGTTAGCGTTAGGGTTGCGGTACAGGTTAGGGGTAGGGTTAGGGTTCGGGATACGGTACAGGTTAGTTTTCGGGTTAGGGTTCAGGTTAGGTTAGGGTAGGGTTACGGTACAGGTGAGGGTAGGTTTAGGGTTAGGTTTACGGTACAGGTTAGGTTTAGGGTTAGGGTTAGGGTTAGTGTTAGGATTATGGTACAGGTTAGGGTGAGGGTTAGGGTTACGGTTAGGGTTACAGAACAGTTTAGGGTTAGGTTTACGGTTAGGGTTATGGTACAGGTTAGGGTTAGGTTTAGGGTTAGGAGAAGGGTTAGCGTAGGGGTTAGGTTTAGGGTTATGTTTAGGGTTAGCGTTAGGGTTACGGTACAGGTAAATGTTACACTGAGGGTTAGGGTTAGGTTTAGGGTTAGGTATATGGTACAGGTTTGCGTTAGGGTTACGTTAGGGTTACGGCACAGGTTAGGGTTAGGGTTAGGGTTATGAGACAGATTAGATTCAGGGTAAGGGTTACGGTAAGGGTTAGTTTTACGGTACAGTTTTGGTTTAAGTTTAGGGTTAGAATTAGGGTTTCTGTACAGGTTAGGGTTAGGGTTAGGGTCAGGGTTAGGGTTAGGGTTATGTTATAGGTTAGGGTTAGTGTTAGGGTTAGCATTACGGAATAGGTTAGGGTTAGGGTTTGGGTTAGTGTTACGTTACAGTTTAGGGTAGGGTTAGGTTTAGGGTTAAGGTACAGCTTAGGGTTTGGTTTAGGGTTAGGGTTACGGTACAGGTTAGGGTTAGGGTTAGGGTTAGAGTTAGTGTTATGGTACAGGTTAGGGTTAAGATTAGGGTTAAGTTTATGGTACAGGTTAGCGTTAGGTTTAGGGTTAGGGTTAGCGTTACTGTACAGGATAGTGTTGGGGTTAGGGTTACAGTAGTGGTTAGGGTTAGTGTTAGGGTTAGGTTTAGGTTTACGGTTAGTGTTACGGTACAGGATAGGGTTACGGTTAGGTTTAGGGTTATGGTTAGGTTTAAGGTTAGGGTTAGGGTTATGGTTAGGTTTAGGGGAAGGGTTAGGGATACAGTCCAGGTTAGGGTTAGCGTTCGGGTTAGGGTTAGGGTTACGGTACAGGTTAGAGGTAGGTTTAGGTTTAGGGTTATGGTACAGGATAGGGTGAGGGTTAGGGTTACTGTTAGGTTTAGGGTTAGGGTTAGGGTTACGGTACAGATTAGGGTTACGGCAGGGTTAGGGTTAAGGTTAGCATAAGGTTAGGGTTACGGTACAGGTTAGGGTTAGGGTTCGGTTTAGGGTTAAGGTTCAGGTGAGGGTTAGGGTTAAAGTTAGGGTTCGGGTTGCGGTACTGGTTTGGGTAATGATAGGGTTAGGGTAAGGGGTAGCGTTATGGTACAGGTTAGGGTTAGTTTAGGGTTAGGTTTAGGGTTATGGTACAGGTTAGTTTTAGGGTTAGTGTTAGGGTTAGGGTAACGGTACAGGTTAGGGATAGGGTTCGTTGTAGGTTTAGGGTTAAGATACAGGTTAGGGTTAGGGTTAGGTCTAGGGTTAGGTTTAGGTTTACGGTACACTTTAGCGTCGGTTATGTGTTATGGTTAGGATAGGGTTACGGTAGAGGTTAGGTTTAGGATAAGGGTTACGGTAAAGTTTAGGGTTCCGGTACAGGTTAAGGTTAGGTTTAGGTATAGTGTTAGGTTTAGGTATAGGGTTACGGTACAGGTTTGGGTTAGGGTTACGGTTAGGGTTAGGGTTATGGTGGAGGATAGGGATAGGGTTAGTGTTAATGTTAGGTTTAGCTTTTGGGTTAGGGTTGGGGTTACGGTTCAGGTCAGGGTACGGTTAGGGTTAGGTTTAGGGTTAAGTTTAAGGTTAGGGTTACGGTACATGTGAGGGTTAGGGTTAGGGTTAGCCTTACAGTACAGGTTAGGGTTAGGGTTAGCATTAGGGTTAGGGTTAGGGTTGCAGTAGAGGTTAAGTTTAGGTTTAGGATTAGGGTTACGGTACAGGTTAGCGTTAGGGTTAGGGTTAGAGTTAGGGTTCGGGTAACGGTTGAGGTTAGGGTTAGTGTTAGGGTTAATGTTAGTGTTAGGGTGATGGATATGGTACAGATCAGAGTTAGGTTTAGGTTTAGTGTTAGGGTTATGGTACAGGTTAGGGTTAGGGTTAGGGTTATGGTAAAGTTTAGGGTTAGGGTTAGGTTTAGGGTTAGGGTTACTCTACAGGTTAGGGTTAGTTTTAGGGTTAGGGTCAGTGTTAGGTTTAGGGTTATGGTACAGTTTAGAGTTAATGTTAGGGTTAGGGTTATGGTAAAGTTTAGGGTTAGGTTTAGGGTTAGTGTTACGGTACAGGTTAGGTGTAGTGTAAGGTTTACATTAAGTGTTACGGTTACGGTAGAGGTTAGGTTAGGGATAGGGTTAGCTTTACAGTATAGGTTAGTGTTAGGTTTTGGATTACGGTACAGGACAGGGTTAGGGTTAGGGTTAGGGTTAGGGTTAGTGTTAGGGTTAGGTTACGGTACAGGTTAGGGTTAGGGTAAGGGTTACGGTAAAGTTTAGGGCTACAGTACAGGTTAGGGTTAGGTTTAGGGATAGGGTTATTGTTAGGGTTAGGGTCGGTACAGGTTAGGTTTGGGGTTACGGTTCAGGTCAGGGTACGGTTAGGGTTAGGTTTAGTGTTAGGGTTAAGATTAAGGTTAGGGTTATGGTATATGTGAGGGTTAGGGTTAGGGTTAGCCTTAAGTACAGGTTAGGGATGGGGTTAGCGTTAGGGTTATGGTTGCGGTAGAGGTTAAGTTTTGGTTTCGGTTTAGGTTACGGTACAGGTTAGCATTAGGGTTAAGGTTAGGGTTAGGGTTCGGGTAACGGTTCAGGTTAGGGTTAGGGTTAGGGTTAAGGTTAGTGTTATGCTGATGGATACGGTACAGGTCAGAGTTAGGTTAAGGTTTAGGGTTAGGGTTACGGTACAGGTTAGGGTTAGGCTTAGGGTTAGGGTTACGTTACAGGTTAGGGTTAGGGTTAGGGTTCCGGCTATGGAACAGGTTAGGGTTCGCATTAGGGTTAGTGTTAGGGTTCGGGTTACAGTATAGGCTAGCGTTCAGGTTAGGGTTAGGCTACAGGTTAGGGTTAGGGTTAGTGTTAGGGTTAGGGTTAGGGTTAGTTTTACAGTACAGGTTAGGGTTAGGGTTAGTTTTAGGGTTAGTTTTAGGGTTACGGTTCAGGTTAGGGTTAGGGTTAGGGTATGGTAGACATCAGGATTATGGTTAGGGTTAGTGTTAGGGACCGGGTTACGGTACAGGTTAGGGTTAGAGTTAGGTTTAGGGTTAGGGTAAGGGTTGGGGTTACGGCTCAGGTCAGGGTATGGTTAGTGTTAGGGTTACGGTTTGGGTTATGGTTAGGGTTAAGGTTAGGGTTACGGTACAGGTTAGGTTTAGGGTTAGGGTTAGGGTTAGGTTTAGGGTTCGGTTAACGGTTCAGATTAGGGTTAGGGTTAGGGTTAAGGTTAGCATTAGGATTATGGTTATGGTACAGGGTAGGGTTAGGTTCAGCTAAAGGTTTAGGTTTAAGGTACAGGTTAGTTTTAGGTTTAGGGTTAGGGTTAGGGTTAGGGTTCTGGTTAGGGTTCGGTACAGGTTAGGGTTAGTGTTAGGGTTAGGGTTACGGTACAGGTTAGGGTTAGGTTTATGGTGAGGGTTAGGTTTACAGTACAGGTTAGGGTTAGGGTAATGGTTAGGTTTATGGTACAGATTAGGGTTAGGATTAGGTTTAGGGTTACAGTTATGGTACAGTTTAGCGTTGAGGTTAGGGTTACGGTTAGGGTTATGGTACAGTTTAGGATTAGGGTTAGGGTTAGGATTAGGGTTACGGTACAGGTTAGGGTTTTAGGGTTAGGTTTAGGGTTACGGTACAGGTTAGTGTTATGGTTAGCATTAGGGTTCGGGATATGGTACAGGTTAGGGTTAGGGTTAGGGTTATGTTTAGGGTTAAGTTTATGTACAAGTTAGGGTTAGGGTTAGGGTTAGGGTTACATACAGGTTAGGGTTAGGGTTGGGTTAGGGTTTGGGTAGGGTTACGTATAGGTTAGGGTTAGTGTTAGGGTTATGTTCAGGGTTACGTACAGGTTAGGATTAGGGTTTTGTTAGGGTTAGGGTTACGGTACAGGTAGGGTTAGGTTTAGGATTTGGGTTAGGGTTTCGGTACAGTTTAGCATTCGGGTTAGGGTTATGGTACAGCTTAGGGTTATGTTTAGTGTTAGTTTTAGGGTTAGGGTTAGGGTTTCGGTACAGGTTAGGGTTAGGTTTGGGGTTAGAGTTAGGATTACAGTACCGCTTAGTGTTAGGTTTATGGTTACGGTAGTGGTTAGGATTACGGTTCGGGTTGGATTTAGGGTTAGGGTTAGGGTTATGTACCGGTTATGGTTACGGTTAAGATTAGGGTTAGGGTTAGGTTTAGGTACAGGTTAGGGTTAGGGTTAGGGTTACGGTACAGGTTAGGGTTAGGGTAAGGGTTACGATAAATGTTACATTTACAGTATGGGTTAGGTTTAGGATTAGGGTTAGGGTTAAGGTTAGGTTTAGGGTTAGCGTTATGGTACAGGTTAGGGTTAGGGTTAGGCTTAGGGTTATGGTACAGGTTAGGGTTAGGATTAGGTTTAGGGTTAGGTTTATGGTACAGTTTATCGTTCGGGTAAGGGTTAGGTTTAGGGTTATGGTACAGTTTAGGGTTAGGGTTAGTGTTAGTGTTAGGGTTAGGATTAGCGTTACGGAACAGGTTAGGATTAGGTTTAGGGTTAGGGTACGGTACAGGTTATGGTCAGGGTTAGGGTTAGGGTTACGATAGTGTTATGGTTAGGGTTAGGGTTGCGTTTAGAGTTAGGGTTTGGGTTACGGTACAGGTTATGTTTACGGTTAGCGTTAGAGTTAGGGTTAGGTTAAGGTTAGGGTTAGGGTTGGGGTTAGGGTTAGGGTTACGGTACCGTTTAGGTTTTGGGTAAGGGTTACGGTAAAGGTTACGGTTACGGTACAGGTTAGGGTTAGGGATAGATTTAGTGTTAAGTTTAGGGTTACGGTACAGGTTAGGGTTCGGGTCAGGGTTAAGGTTAGGTTTAGGTTTAGAGGTACGGTACAGGTTAGGGTTCGGTTTACGGGTTATTGTAAGGGTACAGGTTAGGTTTAGGGTTAGGGTTAGGGTTTGTGTTAGGGATACAGTACAACTTAGTGTTAGTGTTAGGGTTTGGGTTAGGGTTATGATACAGGTTAGGGTTAGGTTTAGGGTTAGGTTTCCGTTACAAGTTTGGGTTAGGATTACGGTTAGGTTTAGACTTAGGGTTAGAGTTAGGTTTATGGTACGGGTTAGGGTTAGTGTTAGGGTTAGGGTTAGGGTTACGGTACAGGTTAGGGTTAGGGTTAGGGTTACAGTACAGGTAGCTTTACGGTTAGGGTTAGGGTTAGGTTGAGGGTACAGTTTTGGGTTAGGGTTACGGTTAGGATTAGGGTTAGGGTTAGGGTTACAGCACAGGTTAGCGTTGGTTTAGGGTTAGGATTAGGGTTACGGTACACATTAGTGTTAGGGTTAGTGTTAGTGTTAGGGTTAGGGTTACAGTACAAGTTAGGGTCAGGGTAGGGTTAGGGTTAGGGTTAAGGTACAGGTTTGGGTTAGGCTTAGGGTTAAAGTTAGGTGTATGGTACAGGTTAGGTTTAGGGTTAGGGTTAGGGTTAGGGTTATAGAACAGGTTAGGTTTAGCTTTAGGTTTAGGGTAAGAGTTATGGTGCAGTTAGGGTTAGGGTTAGGTTTAGGGTTTGGGTTACGGTCCAGGTTAGGGTTAGGGTTAGGGTTAGTGTTAGGGTTAGGTTTACGGTACTGGTTAGGGTTACGGTTAATGTTAGGGTTAGGGTTAGAGTAAGTGTTACGGTACAGTTTAGGGTTAGGGTTAGGGTTGGGTTGAGGTACAGTTTAGGGTTAAGTTTAGGGTTAGTGTTCGGGTTACGGTAGAGGATAGTGTTAGGCTTAGGTTTAGGGTTAGGGTTAGGGTTACGTTACAGGTTAGGGTTTGGGATAGTTTTAGTGATACGGTAGTGGTTAGGGTTTGGGTAGGGTTACGGTTAGGGTTAGGGTTAAGGTTAGTGTTACGGTACAGGTTAAGGTTAGGGTTAGGGTTAAGGTTCAGGTTAGGGTTAGGGTTACAGTTAGGGTCGGGTTGCAGTACTGTTTAGGGTTAGGGATAGGGTTAGGGTTAGGGTTAGGGTAAAGGTTAGGGTTACGATACAGTTTAGGGATAGGGTTAGGTTTAATGTTAGGGTTAAGATACAGGTTAGGGTTAGGGTTAGCCCTAGGGTAGAGATTAGGGTTAGGGTAAGGGTTATGGTACAGGTTAGGGTTACGGTACAGGTTAAGGTGAGGTTTAGGGAAAGGGGTAGGTTTAGATATAGGGTTACGGTACAGGTTTGTGTTAGGGTTAGCGTTAGAGTTAGGGTTTGGGTAACGTTTCAGCTTAGGGTTAGGGTTAGGGTTAAGGTTAGTGTTAAGGTGATGGTTACGGTACAGGTCAGAGTTAGGGTTAGGGTTAGGGTTAAGGTTAGGGTTACGCTACAGGTTAGGGTTAGGGTTACGGTACAGGTTAGGGTTAGGGTTAGGGTTAAGGTTAGGGTTACGCTACAGGTTAGGGTTAGGGTTAGGGTACGGTAGAGTTCAGTTATGGTTAGGGTTAGGGATAGGGTTATGGTACAGGTTAGGGTTAGAGTTAGGTTTAGGGTTAGGGTTAAGGTTCAGGTTAGAGTTAGGGTTACCGTTAAGGTTCGGGTTTCGGTACTGAATAGGGTTAGTGTTAGGGTTAGGGTAAGGTTTCGGGTAACTGTACAGGTTAGGGTTAGTTTAGGGTAAGGGTTAGGGTTACGGTACAGGTTAGTGTTATGGTTAGGGTTAGGTTTAGGGTAATGGTACAAGTTAGGGATAGGGTTAGGTTTAGGGTTAGGGTTAAGGTACAGTTTAGTGTTAGGGTAAAGGTTAGGGATAGGGTTACGGTACAGTTAAACATTCGGGTAAGGGTTAGGGTTAGGGTTAGGTTTACAGTACAGGTTAGGGTTAGGGTTAGTGTTAGGGTTAGGGTTAGGGTTAGCGTTATGGTACAGGTTAGGGTTAGGTTTAGGGTAAGGTTTAGGGTAGCGGTACACGTTCGGGTTAGGGTTAGTGTTAGGGTTAGTGCTACGGTATAGGTTAGGGTTGGCATTAGGGTTAGTGTTAGGTTTAGGTTTATGGTACAGATTAGCGTTCGTGTTAGGGTTAGGGTTAGGTTTATGGTACAGGTTAGTGTTAGGGTTAGTATTAGGGTTAAGTTTAGGGTTAGGGATACAGTACAGGTTCGGGTTAGGTTTAGGGTTATCGTTAGGTTTACAGTACATTTTAGGGTAAGGGATAGGGTTACTTTTAGAGTGAGGGTTAGGGATACGGTACAAGTTAGGTTTAGGGATAGGTTTAGGGTAGTTTTAGGGTTAAGTTTCAGGTTAGGGTTAGGGTTAGGGTACGGTACAGGTCAGGGTTATGGTTATGGTTAGGGTTAGGTTTACGGTACAAGTTTGGGTTAGGGTTAGGGTTTGGGTTAGGTTTACGTTACAGGATAGGGTTGGGGTTAGGGTGAGCTTTAGGTTTAGAGTTAGGTTTAGTGTTATGGCACAGGTTAGGGTCAGGGTTAGGGTTAGGGTTAGGTTTAGGGTTAGGGTTAAGTTTAGGGTTACGGTACAGGTAAGGTTTATGGTTAGGGTTAGGGTTACTGTTAAGGTGAGGGTTAGGTTTAGGGTTAGGGTTCTGGTTGCGGTACAGGTTAGGATTAAGGTTAGGGTTAGTGGCAGGGTTAGGGTAAGGGTTACGGTACAGGTTAGGGCCAGGGTTAGGGTTAAGTTTAGGTTTAGGGTTAGGGTAAATGTACAGGTTAGGGTTAGGTTTAGGGTTAGGGTTAGGGTTATGGTGCAGGTTACAGTTAGGGTTAGGGTTATGGTTAAGGTAAGGTTAGGTTTAGGTTTAGGGTTTGTGAAACGGTACATTTTAGTGTTTGGGTAAGTGTTATGGTTAGGGATAGGGCTACGATACCAGTTAGGGTTAGGTTTAGTGTTAGGGTTAAGGTTACGGTTAGGGTACACGATAGGGTTATGTTTAGGGTTAGGTTTAGGGTAACGGTACAGGTTAGGCTTAGGGTTAGGATTAGGGTTAGGCTTAGGTTTATGGTACAGGTTAGGTTTAGGGTTAGGGTTTGGTTTACGGTACAGATTAGGGTTAGCGTAAGGGTTACGTTAAAGGTAAGGTTACGGTACAGGTTAAGGTTAGGGTTAGGAATAGGGTAGGTTTAGGGACAGGGTTACGTACAGGTTAGGGTTAGGGATATGGTTCGGGTTAGGGTTACGGTTCAGGAAATGTTTAGGGTTAGCGTTAGGGTTAGGGTTAGGGTTACGGTTACGTTACAGGTTAGGTTTATGTTTAGGTTTAGGTTAGGGTTAGGGTTACGGTTCAGGTCAGTGTGCGGTTAGAGTTAGGGTTAGGATTAGGGTTAAGGTTAAGGTTAGGGTTACGGTACTGGTTAGGTTGATGGTTACGTTACCGGTTAGAGTTACGTTTAGGTTTAGTGTTAGTTTTACAGTACAGGTTAGGGTTGGGGTTATGGTTAGGGTTAGGTTTAGCGTTACGGTACAGGTTAGGGTTAGGGGTAGTGTAAGGTTAGGGCTACATTACAGGTTAGGGTTCCGTTAGGGTTAGTGTTAGGGTTAGGGTTACGGTACAGGTTAACGTTCGGGTTTGGATTAGGGTTAGGTTTACGGTACAGGTTAGTGTTAGGGTTGGTGTTAGGGTTAGGGTAAGGGTTAGGTATATGGTACAGGTTAGGGTTAGGTTTAGGGTTAGGGTTACGTTTACAGTACATGTTAGGGTTAGGGTTAGGGTTAGGTTTGGAATGAGGGTTACGGATACGGTACAGGTTAGTGTTAGGGTTTGAGTTAGTTTTATGGTTAGGGTTAGTGTCATGGTACAGGTTAGGGTTAGGGATAGGATTAGAGTTAGTTTTAAGGTTATGGTTCAGGTTAGGGTTAGGGTTAGGGTACGGTACAGCTCTGGGTTATGGTTAGGGTTAGGGATAGGGTTACGTAGGTTAGGGTTAGAGTTAGGTTTAGGGTTAGGGTTAGGGTTAGGGTTACGGTACAGGTTTGCGTTAGGGTTTGTGTTAGGTTTACGGTACAGGATTGGGTTAGGTTTAGGGTGAGGGTTAATTTTAGGGTTAGGTTTACTGTTACGGCACAGGTTAGGGTTTCGGTTAGGGTTAGGGTTAGGGTTAGTGTTAGGGTTAAGGTTAGGGTTATGGTACAGGTTAGGGTTAGGGTTAGGGTTAGGATTACGGTTCAGGTGAGGGTTAGGTTTAGGTTTAGGGTTCTGGTTGTAGTATAGGTTAGGGTTAGGGTTAGTGTTAGGGTTAGGGTAAAGGTTATGGTACAGGTTAGGGTTAGGGTTAAGTTTAGGTTTAGGGTTAGGGTTAAGGTACAGGTTAGGGTTAGGTTTAGGGTTAGGGTTAGGGTTAGGGTTATGGTACAGGATAGGGTTAGGGTTAGGGTTACGGTACAGGTTAGGGTTAGGGTTAGGTTTACGGTACCGTTTAGGGATAGGCTTAGTGTTAGGGTTAGGATTAGGGTTATGGTACAGGTTAGGGTTAGATTTAGGGTTAGGGTTAGGGTAAGGCTACAGATTAGGGTTAGGGTAAGGGTTAGGGTTAGGGTTAGGGTTACGGTAGTTTTTCGGGTTAGAGTTAGGGTTGGGTTTAGGGTTATGGTTAAGTTTACAGTACAGTTTAGGTTTAAGGTTAGCGTTAGGTACGGTACAGGTTAGTGTTAGGGTAAGGGTTATGGCAAAGTTTAGTGTTACGGGACAGATTAAGGTTAGGATTAGGGATAGGGTTAGGTTTAGGCACAGGGTTACGTACATGTTATGGTTAGGGTTATGGTTAGGGTTAATGTTACGATGCAGGATAGGTTTAGGGTTAGTGTTAGGGTTAGGGTTGGGGTTACGGTACAGGTTAGGGTTAGGTTTAAGTTTAGGGTTAGGTTTCAGGTTAGGGTTAGGGTTAGAGTTAGGGTTACGGTACCGGTTAGGGCTAGGTTTAGTGTTAGTGTTAGGGTTAGGGTTAGGGTTACGTACAGGTTAGGTTTAGGTTTAGGTTTCGGGTTAGGGTTACATACAGGTTACGGTTATGGTTAGGTTTAGGTTTAGGGTTAGGGTTATGGTACAATTAGGGCTAGGTTTAGGTTTAGGGTTAGGGTTATGTACAGGTGAGAGTTAGGGTTAGGGTTAGGTTTAGGTTTAGGGTTATGGTACAGGTTAGGATTAGGTTTAGGGTTCGGGTTACGGTACAGTTTAGCATTCGGGTTAGTGTTAGGGTTAGGGTTAGGGTTAGGGTTATGTTACAGGTTAGGGTTAGGTTTGGAGTTAGGGTTAGGGTTACGGTACCGCTTAGTGTTAGGTTTATGGTTGCAGTAGTGATTAGGGTTAGGGTTAGGGTTGGGTTTAGGTTTAGGGTTAGGGTTACAGTACAGCTTATGGTTAGGTTTAGGGTTAGAGTTAGGGTACAGGTTAGGTTTATTTTTAGGGTTAGGGTTAGGGATAGGGTTACAGTACAGGTTAGTGTTAGGGTTAGGGACTGGTTTAGGGTTATTTTACAGGTTAGGGTTAGGGTACAGGTTAGGGTTAGGGTTAGTGTTAGGTTTAGGGTTAGGGTTACGGTATAGGTTAGGGATAGGGTTAAGGTTATGGTAGGGGTTAGGTTTAGGGTTACGGAAGGGTTAGGTTTACAGTACAGGTTATGGTTACCGTTAGGGTTAGGGTTAGGGTTAAGTTTAGGGTTAGGGTTTGGGTTAGGGTTACGGTACAAGTTAGGGTCAGGGTTACGGTTAGGGTTACAGAACATGTTAGGGTTAGGGTTAAGGTTAGATTTACGGTTGTGTTTAGGGTTAGGGTTAGGGTTGGGTTTAGAGTAAGTGTTATGGTTACAGTATAGGTTATGGTTACGGTTAGGTTTATGGTCAGGGTTAGGGTTAAGTTTAGGGTTAGGGTTCGGGTTCGGGTGAGGGTTGTGGTACAGGTGAGGGTAGGGGTTAGGGTTCTGGTTACGGTACACGTTAGGTTAGGGTAAGGGTTACGGTAAAGTTTACGGTTATGGTACAGGGCAGGATTAGGGTTAGGTTTAGGGTTAGTGTTAGCGGTAGAGTTACGGTACAGGTTAGGGATAGGGTTAGGTTTATGGTTAGGGTTGCGATACAGGTTAGGGTTATGGTTAGTGTTAGGGTTAGGTTTAGGGTAAGGTTTACGATACCGGTTAGTGTTCGGGTTAGGGTTAAGGTTAGGTTTAGGGTTAGGGTTACGGGACAGGTTAGGGTTAGGTTTAGGGTTAGAATTAGGGTACAGGTTAGGTTTAGGGTTAGGGTTAGCGTTAGGGTTATTGTACGGGTTAGGGTTACAGTACAGGTTAGTGATAGCATTAGGGACTGGTTTAGGGTTATGTTACTTGTTAGGGTTAGCGTTAGGGTTAGGGTTACAGTAAAGTTAGGGTTGGGTTAGGGTTAGGGTTAGGGTTACGGTTAGTGTTAGGGTGAGGGTTACGGTGCAGGTTTGGGTTAGGGTTACGGTTATGGTTAGGGTTAGGGTTACCGTACAGATTAGTGTTAGTGTTAGGGTTAGTGTTAAGTTGAGGGTTACGGAACAGGTTTGGGTTAGGGTTACGGTTAGGGTTAGGGTTAGGGTTAGGGAAGGGTTTAGAGTAAGGTTAGGGTTACAGTACAGGTTATGGTTACGGTTAGGGATAGGGTTACGGTTAAGTTTAGGGTTAGGGTTCCGGTTAGGGTTAGGGTTACGGTACAAGTTAGGGTCAGGGTTACGGTTAAGGTTACGGTACAGGTTAGGGTTAGGTTAAGGGTTACGGTAAAGTTTTGGGTTACTGTACAGGTTAGTGTTAGGGTTAGGGTTAGTGTTAGGGTTAGGGTTACAGTACAGATTAGGGATAGGGTTAGGGTTAGTGTTAGGGTTGCGGTACAGGTTAGGGTTAGGGTTATGGTTACGGTAACGGTTAGGGTTAGGGTTACGGTCCCGGTTAGGGTTCGGGTTAGGGTTAAAATGAGGTTTAGGACTAGGTTTAAGGGACAGGTTAGGGTTAATTTTAGGGTTAGGGTTAGGGTATAGGTTAGGGTTAGGGTTAGGGTTACGGTACAGGTTAGTGTTAGGGTTAGGATTTGGGTTAGGGTTTGTTACAGTTTAGGATTAGGGTTAGGGTCAGTGTTAGGGTTATGGTTACAGTACAGTTTAGTGTTAGGGTTAGGGTTAGAGTTATGGTACATGTTAGTGTTAGGGTTAGGGTTTGGGTCAGTTTTATGTTACAGGTTAGAGTTAGTGTTAGGGTTATGTTTATGGTACTATTTTGGTTTAGGGTTAGGGTTTGGGTTAGTGTTAGGGTTAGGTTTAGGGTTATGGTACAGGTTCGGGTTAAGGTTAGGGTTAGGGTAAGGTTTATGGTACAGGTTAGGGTTAGGTTTAAGGTTAGGGTTAGGATTAAGGTTACGGTACTGGTTCGCGTTAGTGTTAGCATTAGAGTTAGGTTAGGGTTAACAATACAGGTTAGCGTTAGGGTAGTGTTAGGGTTAGGGTTAGGGTTATGGTACAGGTTAGGTTTAGGTTTTCAGTTAGGGTTAGTTTTACAGTACAGGATAGTGTTAGGGTTAGTGTTTGGTTCGGAGTTAGAGTTAGGGTTACAGTACAGGTTACCCTTAGGGTCAGGGTTAGGGATAAGGTTAGGATTAGGTTTACTTTATGGGTTAGGGTTAGCGTTAGGGTTAGGGTTATGGTACAGGTTAGGGTTAAGGTTAATGTGAGGGTTAGGGTTACAGTACAGGTTAGGTTTAAGTTTAGGGTTAGGGTTAGGTTAGGGTTACGGTACAGGTAAGGGTTATGGCTAGGGTTATTGTTAGCGTTAGGGTTAGGGTTAGGTTTAGGGTTAAGGTACAGGTTTGTGTTAGGTTTACGGTTAGAGTTAGGGTTAGGGTTACGGTACAGGTTAGGGTTAGGTGTAGGGATAGTGTTAGGGTTAGTGTAGGGTTACAGTACAGGTTAGGATTAGTGTTTGTCTTAGGGTTATGGTTTCGTTGCAGAATAAGGTTAGGGTAAGGGTTAGGGATAGGTTTAGGTTTATGGTTAGGGTTACAGTACAGTTTAGCATTCGGATTAGTGTTAGGGTTAGGGTTACGGTTAGGGTTATGATACAGGTTAGGGTTAGGTTTGGAGTTAGGGTTAGGGTTACGGTACCGCTTAGTATTAGGTTTACAGTTACGGTAGTGGTTAGGGTTAGGGCTAGGGTTGGGTGTAGGTTTAGGGTTAGGGTTACCGTACAGGTTATGGTTACAGTTAGGGTTACGGTTAGGGTTACGGTTAGGGTTAGGGATAGGTTTAGAGTTATGGTACAGGCTAGGGTTAGGTTTAGGGTTAGGGTTATGGTTCAGGTTAGGGTGAGGGTTAGGTTTAGGTTTAGGGTTAAGGTTACTGTACAGTGAGGGGTTACGGTTAGTGTTAGTGTTAGTGTTAGGGTTAGGGTTACAGTACAGGTTTGGGTTAGTGTTACCGTTAGAGTTACGGTTAGGGGTACGGTACAGGTTAGGGTAGGGGTTACGGTTAGGGTTAGGGTTTTGGTACAGGTTCGGGTTAGTGTAAGGGTTACGGAAAGGTTAGTTTTACGGTACATGTTAGGGTTAGGGTTAGGGTTAGGGTTAGGTTAGGGTACGTTACAGGTTAGAGTTAAGGTTAGTGGTAGGTTTAGGGTTACGGTACAGGATAAGGCTGGTGTTAGGGTTAGGGTTGGGTTATGACAGGTTAGAGTTAGGGTTAGGGTTACTGTAGTGATTAGGGTTAGGTTTAGGGTTAGGGTTAAGCTTATGGTACAGGTTAGGGTTAGGGTTATGGTTAGGGTTAGGTTTGGGATTACGGCACAGGTTTAGATTAGTGTAAGGTCTACAGTAAAGGTTAGGGTTACGGTACAGGTTAGGGTTAGGGGTAGGGATATGGTTAGGGTTAGTGTAGGGTTATGGTACAGGTTAGGATTAGTGTTAGTCTTAGGGTTATGGTTACGGTGCAGAATAAGTTTAGGGTAAGGTTTGGGGATAGGTTTAGGTTTAGTGTTAGGGTTACGTGTCAGGTCAGTGTACGTTTAGGGTTAGGGTTAGGATTAGGTTTAAGGTTAGGGTTACAGTACATGTTAGGGTTAGGGGTAGGGGTAGGGGTAGGGTTACGGTACAGGTTAGGGTTAGGTTTAGGGTTAGGGTTAAGGTTGCGATACTGAGTAGTTTTAGGGTAAGGGTTAGGATTAGTGATACGGTACAGGTTAGCGTTAGGGTTAGGTTTAGGGTTAGGTTTAGGGTTATGTTTAGGGTTATGGTTAGGTTAGGTTTAGGGTTAGGGTTAGGGTTAGGGTTATGTTTAGGGTTACGGTACAGGTTAGGGTTAGGGTTAGGGTTAAGGTTAGGGTTATGTACAGGTTAGGGTTATGGTTATGGTTAGAGTTAGGGTTAGGGCTACGTACAGGTTAGGCTTATGGTTAGGTTAAGGTGAGGGTTAGGGTTCCAGATCAGGTTAGGGTTAGGTTTCGTCTTAGGGTTAGGGTTAGGGTTAGGGTACGTACATGTTACGGTAATGGTTAGGTTTATGTTAGGGTTACGGTTACCGTACAGGTTATGGTTAGGATTAGGGTTAGGTTAAGGGTTAGGGTCATGTACAGGTTAGGGTTAGCGTTAGGGTTAGGTTTAGGGTTAGCGTTTTGGTTATGGTACAGGTTAGGTTTAGGATTAGGTTTAGTGTTAGGGTTATGGTACAGTTTAGCGTTCGGGTTAGGGTTAGGGTTAGGGTTAGGGTTATGGTACACCTTAGGGTTAGGGATAGTTTTAGGGTTAGGGTTAGGGTTACTGTACAGGTTACAGTTAGGTTTGGGGTTAGAGTTAGGGTTACGGTACCGCTTAGTTTTTGGTTTACGGTTACTGTAGTGCTGAGGGTTACGTTTCGTGTTGTTTTTAGGTTTAGGGTTAGGGTTACGGTACAGGTTATGGTTATGGTTAGGATTACGTATAGGGTTAGGGTTAGGTTAGGCTTAGGTTTAGGGTTACGCTACAGGTTAGGGATAGCATTAGGTTTAGGGTTAGGGTTAGCATTACGGTATAGGTTCGGGTTAGGGTAAGGGTTACGGTAAAGTTTACGGTTATGGTACAGGTTAGGGTTAGTATTAGGGTTAAGGTTATGTTTAAGGTTAGGGTTACGGTACAGGTTATGTTTAGGGTTAGGTTATGGTACAGGTTAGGGTTAGGAAGATGTTTGGATTAGGGTTACGGTACAGTATAGCGTTCGGGTTAGGGTTAGGGTTAGGGTTATGGTACAGTTTAGGGTTAGGGTTAGTGTTAGTGTTAGTGTTAGGGTTAGGGTTAGGGTTAGGGTTAGGGTTACGGTACAGGTTAGGGTTACGGTTAGGGTTAGGGTTACGGTAGTGTTTAGGGTTAGGGTTAGGGTTGGGTTTAGAGTTAGGGTTAGGTTTACTGTATAGGTTATGGTTACGGTTAGGGTTAGGGTTAAGGTTAGGGTTAGGGGTTCGGGTTAGGGTTGTGGTATAGGTTAGGGTTAGGGTTCGGGTTCGGATTACGGTACAGGCTAGGATTAGGGTAATGGTTACGGTAAAGGTTATGGTTGTGGTACAGGTTAGGATTAGGGTTAGGTTTAGCGTTAGTGTTAGGGTTAGAGTTACGGTACAGGTTAGTGATAGGGTTAGGGTTAGGGTTAGGGTTGCGGTACAGTTTAGGGTTAGGGTTAGGGTTAGGGTTAGGTTTAGGGTTAAGTTAATGGTACCGGTTAGGGTTCGGGTTAGAGTAAAGGTTAGGGTTAGGGTTATGGTACAGGTTAGGGTTAGGTTTAGGGTTAGAGTTCGGGTACAGGTTAGGTTTAGGGTTAGGGTTAGGGTCAGGGTTACAGTACAGGTTAGTGTTAGTGTTAGGGACTGGTTTAGTGTTATGTTACAGTTTAGGGTTAGGGTTAGGGTTAGGTTTATGGTATAAGTTTGCGTTAGGGTTAGGGTTAGGGTTAGGGTTAGGGTTAGTGTTAGTGTTAGTGTTAGTGTTAGTGTTAGGGTTAGGATTATGGTACAGCTTAGTGTTAGGGTTAGGATTAGGGTTACGGTACAGTTTAGGGTTAGGGTTAGGGTCACAGGACAGGTAGGGTTAGGGTTAGTATTAGGATTTGGTTTAGGGTTAGGGTTAGGTTGAGGGTTACGGTACAGGTTTGGGTTAGGGTTATGGTGAGGGTTACGGTTAGGGTTAGGGTTACGGCACAGGTTAGGGTTAGGTTTAGGGTTAGGGTTAGGGTTATGGTACAGATTAGTGTTAGGGTTAGTGTTAGGGTTAGGGTTACGGTACAGGTTAGGGTGAGTGTGAGGGTTAGGGTTAGGGTGAGGGTTAGGGTTACGGTACTGTTTAGCGTTCGGGTAAGGATTAAGGTTTGGTTAGGTTTAGGGTACAGGTTAGTGTTAGGGTTAGTGTTAGGGTTAGGGTTAGGGTTACGGAACAGGTTAGGGTTAGGTTTAAGGTTACGGTAGGGGTTAGGGTTAGGGTTAGGGTTGGGTTTAGAGTTAGTGTTAGAGTTAGAGTACAGGTTATGTTTACGGTTAGCGTTAGGTTTAGGGTTAGGGTTAATTTTAGTGTTAGGGTTCGGGTTTGGATCAGGGTTACGGCACTGGTTAGGGTCAGGGATAGGTTTAGGGTTATGGTACAGGTTAGGGTTAGGGTAAGGGTTACAGTAAAGGTTTGGGTTACTGTTCAGGTTAGGGTTAGGGTTAGTGTTGTTAGGGTTAGGGTTAGTTTTAGGGTTAGGGTTACAGTACAGATTAGGGTAGGGTTAGGTTTAGGGTTAGGGTTGCGGTACATGTTAGGGTTAGGGTTAGGGTTACGATTACGGTTAGTGTTAGGCTTACAGTACCAGTTAGGGTTCGGGTTAAGGTTAAGGTTAGGTTTAGGGTTAGGGTTACGGTACAGGTTAGGGTTATGTTTAGGGTTAGGGTTATGATACAGGTAGGGTTAGGGTTATGGTTATGGTTAGGTTTAGGGATAGGGTTACGGTATAGGGTAGGGTTAGGGTTAGGTTTATGGTTAGGGTTACGGTACAGGTAAGGGTTAGGTTTAGGGTTAGGTTTTGGGTACAGATTAGGGCTAGTGTTAGGGTTAGTGTTAGGGTTACGGAGCAGTTTAGCGTTAGTGTTAGGTTTAGGGTTAGGGTTATGATAAAGTTTAGGCTTAGGTTTAGGTTAGGGTTATGGTAAAGGTTAGGGTTAGAGTTAGGTTTAGGTTTGTGGATAGGGTTACGGTACAGGTTAGCGTTCGTGTTAGGGTTGGGGTTAGGGTTAGTGTTACGGTACAAGTTAGGGTTAAGTTTAGTGTTAGGGTTAGGGTCAGGGCTAGGGTTACGGTAAAGATTATGGTTATGTTTATGGTTATGCTTAGGGTTACTTTCCAGGTTACGGTTAGGGTTACGGTAAGGGTAACTGTACAGGTAGGGTTAGGGTTAGGGTTAGGTTTATTGTTAGGGATAGTGTTAGGGTTAGGGTTACGGTACAGGTTTGGGTTAGGGTTACGTTTTGGGTTAGGGTTAGGGTTAGAGTTACGGAATAGGTTAGGGTTCGGTTTAGGATTAGGGTTAGTGTTACGGTACAGATTAGTGTTAGTGTTAGGTTTAATGTTAGGGTTAGGATTACGGTACAGGTTCTGG
This sequence comes from Otocyon megalotis megalotis, assembly GCA_017311455.1. Classification (NCBI taxonomy): domain Eukaryota; kingdom Metazoa; phylum Chordata; class Mammalia; order Carnivora; family Canidae; genus Otocyon; species Otocyon megalotis. The sequence goes on from JAEUCK010008339.1 coordinate 178,560, forward strand.
TGAGGGTGAAGGTTAGGGTTAGGGTTAGGGTTACAGTACAGTTTAGCGTTCGGTAACTATTAAGGTTAGGGTTAGGGTTCCGGTACAGGTTAGGGTTAGTGTTAGGGTTACGGGTTAGGGTTAGGGTTACGGAACAGGTTAGGGGTACGGTAGGGGTTAGGGTTAGGGTAGGGTTTAGAGTAAGGTTATGGTTACAGTACAGGTTATGGTTACGGTTAGGGTTACGGTTAGGGTTAAGTTTAGGGTTAGGGTTCGGGTTAGGGTTAGGTTTACGGTACAAGTTAGGGTCAGGGTTAGGGTTAGGGTTACGGGACAGGTTTGGGTTAGGGTTATGGTGAGGGTTACGGTTAGGGTTAGGGTTACGGCACAGGTTAGGGTTAGGTTTAGGGTTAGGGTTAGGGTTATGGTACAGATTAGTGTTAGGGTTAGTGTTAGGGTTAGGGTTACGGTACAGGTTAGGGTGAGTGTGAGGGTTAGGGTTAGGGTGAGGGTTAGGGTTACGGTACTGTTTAGCGTTCGGGTAAGGATTAAGGTTTGGTTAGGTTTAGGGTACAGGTTAGTGTTAGGGTTAGTGTTAGGGTTAGGGTTAGGGTTACGGAACAGGTTAGGGTTAGGTTTAAGGTTACGGTAGGGGTTAGGGTTAGGGTTAGGGTTGGGTTTAGAGTTAGTGTTAGAGTTAGAGTACAGGTTATGTTTACGGTTAGCGTTAGGTTTAGGGTTAGGGTTAATTTTAGTGTTAGGGTTCGGGTTTGGATCAGGGTTACGGCACTGGTTAGGGTCAGGGATAGGTTTAGGGTTATGGTACAGGTTAGGGTTAGGGTAAGGGTTACAGTAAAGGTTTGGGTTACTGTTCAGGTTAGGGTTAGGGTTAGTGTTGTTAGGGTTAGGGTTAGTTTTAGGGTTAGGGTTACAGTACAGATTAGGGTAGGGTTAGGTTTAGGGTTAGGGTTGCGGTACATGTTAGGGTTAGGGTTAGGGTTACGATTACGGTTAGTGTTAGGCTTACAGTACCAGTTAGGGTTCGGGTTAAGGTTAAGGTTAGGTTTAGGGTTAGGGTTACGGTACAGGTTAGGGTTATGTTTAGGGTTAGGGTTATGATACAGGTAGGGTTAGGGTTATGGTTATGGTTAGGTTTAGGGATAGGGTTACGGTATAGGGTAGGGTTAGGGTTAGGTTTATGGTTAGGGTTACGGTACAGGTAAGGGTTAGGTTTAGGGTTAGGTTTTGGGTACAGATTAGGGCTAGTGTTAGGGTTAGTGTTAGGGTTACGGAGCAGTTTAGCGTTAGTGTTAGGTTTAGGGTTAGGGTTATGATAAAGTTTAGGCTTAGGTTTAGGTTAGGGTTATGGTAAAGGTTAGGGTTAGAGTTAGGTTTAGGTTTGTGGATAGGGTTACGGTACAGGTTAGCGTTCGTGTTAGGGTTGGGGTTAGGGTTAGTGTTACGGTACAAGTTAGGGTTAAGTTTAGTGTTAGGGTTAGGGTCAGGGCTAGGGTTACGGTAAAGATTATGGTTATGTTTATGGTTATGCTTAGGGTTACTTTCCAGGTTACGGTTAGGGTTACGGTAAGGGTAACTGTACAGGTAGGGTTAGGGTTAGGGTTAGGTTTATTGTTAGGGATAGTGTTAGGGTTAGGGTTACGGTACAGGTTTGGGTTAGGGTTACGTTTTGGGTTAGGGTTAGGGTTAGAGTTACGGAATAGGTTAGGGTTCGGTTTAGGATTAGGGTTAGTGTTACGGTACAGATTAGTGTTAGTGTTAGGTTTAATGTTAGGGTTAGGATTACGGTACAGGTTCTGGTGAGGGTGAAGGTTAGGGTTAGGGTTAGGGTTACAGTACAGTTTAGCGTTCGGTAACTATTAAGGTTAGGGTTAGGGTTCCGGTACAGGTTAGGGTTAGTGTTAGGGTTACGGGTTAGGGTTAGGGTTACGGAACAGGTTAGGGGTACGGTAGGGGTTAGGGTTAGGGTAGGGTTTAGAGTAAGGTTATGGTTACAGTACAGGTTATGGTTACGGTTAGGGTTACGGTTAGGGTTAAGTTTAGGGTTAGGGTTCGGGTTAGGGTTAGGTTTACGGTACAAGTTAGGGTCAGGGTTAGGGTTAGGGTTACGGGACAGGTTTGGGTTAGGGTTATGGTGAGGGTTACGGGTGCAAGATTTAGGAATTTAGGGTTAGGTTATAGTTTAGGATTTTGAGATAGGAATTTACAGTATAAGGTACAAGGTTCAAGGTTAGGATTTTATGAATTTAGGAATTGCAGTACAGTAGGGTTAATTTAGGGGTCCAAGTTTTAGGTACAGGTAGAGCTGAGTGTTAGGGTTAGTGTTAGGAATTTACGGAGCAGTTTAGCGTTAGTGTTAGAGTTTAGGGTTGGGGTTGATAAAGTTTAAGCTTAGAGTTTGGGGTGAGTTATAGTAAGAGTTTAGTTAGAGATTAGGATTTCAAGTTTGTGAATAGGAATTCACAGTACAGAGTTGCATTCGTATTAGGGTTAGGGATTAAAGGTGTGATACAGTATAGAATTGGAATTGAATTTAGTGTTAGGGTTAGGGTCAGGGCTAGGGTTACGGTAAAGATTATGGTTATGTTTATGGTTATGCTTAGGGTTACTTTCCAGGTTACGGTTAGGGTTACGGTAAGGGTAACTGTACAGGTAGGGTTAGGGTTAGGGTTAGGTTTATTGTTAGGGATAGTGTTAGGGTTAGGGTTACGGTACAGGTTTGGGTTAGGGTTACGTTTTGGGTTAGGGTTAGGGTTAGAGTTACGGAATAGGTTAGGGTTCGGTTTAGGATTAGGGTTAGTGTTACGGTACAGATTAGTGTTAGTGTTAGGTTTAATGTTAGGGTTAGGATTACGGTACAGGTTCTGGTGAGGGTGAAGGTTAGGGTTAGGGTTAGGGTTACAGTACAGTTTAGCGTTCGGTAACTATTAAGGTTAGGGTTAGGGTTCCGGTACAGGTTAGGGTTAGTGTTAGGGTTACGGGTTAGGGTTAGGGTTACGGAACAGGTTAGGGGTACGGTAGGGGTTAGGGTTAGGGTAGGGTTTAGAGTAAGGTTATGGTTACAGTACAGGTTATGGTTACGGTTAGGGTTACGGTTAGGGTTAAGTTTAGGGTTAGGGTTCGGGTTAGGGTTAGGTTTACGGTACAAGTTAGGGTCAGGGTTAGGGTTAGGGTTACGGGACAGGTTTGGGTTAGGGTTATGGTGAGGGTTACGGTTAGGGTTAGGGTTACGGCACAGGTTAGGGTTAGGTTTAGGGTTAGGGTTAGGGTTATGGTACAGATTAGTGTTAGGGTTAGTGTTAGGGTTAGGGTTACGGTACAGGTTAGGGTGAGTGTGAGGGTTAGGGTTAGGGTGAGGGTTAGGGTTACGGTACTGTTTAGCGTTCGGGTAAGGATTAAGGTTTGGTTAGGTTTAGGGTACAGGTTAGTGTTAGGGTTAGTGTTAGGGTTAGGGTTAGGGTTACGGAACAGGTTAGGGTTAGGTTTAAGGTTACGGTAGGGGTTAGGGTTAGGGTTAGGGTTGGGTTTAGAGTTAGTGTTAGAGTTAGAGTACAGGTTATGTTTACGGTTAGCGTTAGGTTTAGGGTTAGGGTTAATTTTAGTGTTAGGGTTCGGGTTTGGATCAGGGTTACGGCACTGGTTAGGGTCAGGGATAGGTTTAGGGTTATGGTACAGGTTAGGGTTAGGGTAAGGGTTACAGTAAAGGTTTGGGTTACTGTTCAGGTTAGGGTTAGGGTTAGTGTTGTTAGGGTTAGGGTTAGTTTTAGGGTTAGGGTTACAGTACAGATTAGGGTAGGGTTAGGTTTAGGGTTAGGGTTGCGGTACATGTTAGGGTTAGGGTTAGGGTTACGATTACGGTTAGTGTTAGGCTTACAGTACCAGTTAGGGTTCGGGTTAAGGTTAAGGTTAGGTTTAGGGTTAGGGTTACGGTACAGGTTAGGGTTATGTTTAGGGTTATGGTTAGCGTTACTTTCCAGGTTATGGTTAGGGTTACAGTTAGGGTAATGGTACAGATAGGTTTAGGGTTAGGGTTAGGTTTATTGTTTGGGTGAGGGTTATGGTACAGGTTTGGGTTAAGGTTACGGTTTGGGTTAGAGTTACGGTTAGGTTTACGGAATAGGTTAGGCTTAGGTTTAGGGTTAGGGTTAGGGTTACGGTACAGATTAGTGTTAGTGTTAGGGTTAGTGTTAGGATTAGGGTTACGGTACAGGTTAGGGTGAGGGTGGGGTTTAGAGTTAGGGTTAGGGTTACGGTACAGTTTAGTGTTCGGTAAGGATTAAGATTAGGGTTAGGCTTAGGGTACAGGTTAGGGTTAGGGTTAGTGTTAGGGTTATGGGTTAGGGTTAGGGATTCGGTACAGATTAGGGTTAGGTTTAGGGTTAGAGTTACGGTACTGGTTAGTGTTAGGGTTAGGGTTTGGGTCTGGTTTATGTTACAGGTTAGGGTTAGTGTTAGGGTTAGGTATGGTACAAGTTTGGGTTAGGGGTAGGGTTACGGTTAGTGTTAGGGTTAGGTTTAGGGTTGTGGCACAGGTTAGGTTTAAGGTTAGGGTTAGGGTTAGGGTTACGGTACAGGTTAGGGTTAGGTTTAGGGTTAGGGTTACGGTACAGGTTCACGTTAGAGTTATCATTAGGGTTAGGGTAGGGTTACGATACAGGTTAGGGTTAGGTTAGTGTTAGGGTTAGGGTTAGGGTTAGTGTTATGGTACAGGTTAGGTTTAGGTTTTCGTTTAGTGTTAGGTTTACAGTACAGGTTAGTGTTAGGGTTAGTGTTCGGTTTGGAGTTAGAGTCGGGTTACAGTACAGGTTACGGTTAGGGTCAGGGTTAGGGATAGGTTAGGATTAGGGTTACTTTACGGGTTAGGATTAGCGTTACGGTTAGGGTTATGGTACAGGTTAGCGGTGGGGTTTTATTTAGGGTTAGGATTAGCGTTACGGTACAGGTTAGGTTTAGGTTTAGGGTTATGTTACGGTTACGGTACAGTGAAGGTTACGGTAAGGGTTATTGTTAGCGTTAGGGTTAGGATTAGTGTTAGGGTTAGGGTTACAGTACAGGTTTGTGTTAGGGTTACGGTTAGAGTTACGTTTAGGGTTATGGTACAGGTTAGGGTGAGGGTTCGGGTTAGGGTTACGGTACAGGTGAAGGTTAGGGTTATGTTACAGTTTAGGGTTAGGTTTAGGGTTAGGTTTAGTGTTAGGGTTAGGGTTACGGTACAGGTTAGGGTTAGGGTTAGGTTAGGGTTACGGTACTAGTTAGGGTAAGAGTTAGGGTTAGGGTTACGGTACAGGTTAGGGTTAAGTTTAGGGTTAGGATTAAGGTTAGGGATAGGGTTACGGTACAGGTTAGGGTTAGGTTTAGGTTTAGAGATAGGGTTATGGTACAAGTTAGGGTTAGCGTTAGGTTTTGGGTACTGTACAGATTAGGGTTAGGGTTAGGGTAGGGTTACAGTTAGTGTGAGGGTTAGGGTTAGGGTTAGGGTTAGGGTTTCGGTACAGGTTACGGTTAGGGTTAGGGTTAGGGTGAGGGTACAGGATAGGTTTAGGGTTAGGTTTAGGTTTAGGGTTAGGGTTACATCACAGGTTAGGTTTACATTCGGGTTAGGGTCAGGGTTAGGATTAAGAATAGGGTTATGGTACAGGTTAGTTTTAGGGTTAGGATTAGGTTCAGGTTTATGATACAGGTTAGTGTTAGTGTTAGGGTTTGGGTTGCGGTACAGGTAGGGTTAGGGTTAGGGTTAGGGTTATGGATAGGGTTATGGTACAGGGTATGGTTAGGGTTAGGTTTAGGGTTAGAGTTACGGTACAGGTTAGGGTTAGGTTTTGGGTACAGGTTAGGGTTAGGGTTAGCGTTAGGGTTAGTGTTAGGGTTACAGAACAGGTTAGGGTTAGTGTTAGGTTTAGGGTTAGTGTTATGGTAAAATATAGGCTTAGGTTTAGGGTTACGGTTATGGTAAGGTTAGGGTTAGAGTTAGGGTTCGGTTTGTGGATACGGTTGTGGTACAGGTTAGCATTTGTGTTAGGGTTGGGGTTAGGGTTAGTGTTACGGTACAAGTTAGGTTTAAGTTAGTGTTAGGGTTAGGGTCAGGGTTAGGGTTAAGTTTAGGGTTAGGGTTCGGGTAGGTTTAGGGTTACGGTACAGGTTAGGGTCAGGGTTAGGGGTACGGTAAAATAGGGTAAGGGTCACGGTAAAGTTTTGGTTTACTGTACAGGTTAGGGTTAGGATTAGTGTTTGGGTTAGGGTTACGGTGCAGATTAGGGATAGGGTTAGGGTTAGGGTTATGGTTACGGTAACGGTTAGGGTCAGGATTACGGTCCCGGTTAGGGTTCGGGTTAGTGTTAAGGTTAGGTTTAGGGCTAGGGTTACGAACAGGTAAGGGTTAGTGTTCGGGTTAGGGTTAGGGTATAGGTTAGGTTGAGGGTTAGGGTTAGGGTTAGGGTTAGGGTTAGGGTTATGGTACAGGTTAGTGTTAGGTTTAGGGTTTGGGTTAGGGTTATGTTACAGGTTAGGGTTAGGGTTAGGGTAAGTGTCAGGGTTATGGTTACAGTACAGTTTAGGGTTAGGGTTAGAGTTAGGGTTAGAGATACGGTACAGGTTAGTGTTAGGGTTATGGTTTGCATCAGGTTTATGTTATAGGTTAGGGTTAGTGTTAGCGTTAGGTATGGTACAAGTTTGGGTTAGGGTTAGGATTAGGGTTAGGGTTATGGTACAGGTAGGGTTAGGGTTATGGTTATGGTTAGGGTTAGAGATAGGGATAGGGTTACGTTACAGGGTAGGTTTAGGGTTAGGTTTAGGGTTAGGGTTACGGTACAGGTTAGGGTTAGGGTTAGGGTTAATGTTACAGTACAGGTTAGGTTTAGGGTTAGGTTAAGGGTTAGGGTTAGGGTTACGGTGCAGGTAAGGTTCCTGTTAGTGTTAGGGTTATGTTTAGGGTTAGGGTTAGTGTTAAGGTTAGGGTTAGGGTTAGGTTTACGGGACAGGATTGTTTTGGGTTACGTTTAAGTTAGGGTTAGGGTTCCTGTACAGGTTAGGGTGAGGGTTAGAGTTAGGATTACGGTACAGGTTAGGGTTAGGTTTAGGGTTTCGGTTACATTTAGGGTTACGGTACAGGCAAGGTTTAGGGTTAGGTTTAGGATTAGGGTTAGGTTTAAGGTACAGGTTAAGGTCAGTGTTATGGTTAGGGTTAGGGTACGGTACAGGTTAGGGTGAGCGTTAGGGTAATGTTATGTTTAGGGTTATGGTACAGTTAGGGTTAGGGTAAGGATTACGGTAAATGTTAGGTTTATGGTACAGGTTAGGGTTAGTGTTAGGGTTAGGGTTAGGGTTGCGGTACAGGTTAGGGTTGAAGTTAGGTTTAGGGTTAGGGTTACGGTACAGGATAAGGTTAGGGTTAGGGTTAGGATTAGGTTTACTGTAGTGGTTAGGGTTAGGGTTAGGGTTTGGTTGAGTTTTAGTGTTAGAGTTATGGTACGGGTTATGGTTACGGTTAGGGTTAGGGTTAGGATTAAGGTTAGGGTTAGTGTTAGGTTTAGGGTTAGTGTTAGGGTACGAAAGAGTTTAGAGTTAAGGTTAGGGTTAGGGTTAGGGATAGTGCAGAAGATATGGTTAGGGTTATGGTTAAGGTTTGGTTTAGGGTTACGGTACAGGTTAGGGTTAGTGTTTGTGTTCGGGTTAAGGTTAGAATACAGGCTGGTGTTAGGGTTAGGGTTAGGGTTAGGGTATAGGTTAGGTTTAGGTTTAGGGTAGGGTTAGGGTTAGGATTATGGTAGTGGTTAGTTTTAGTGTTAGGGTTGGGTTTAGGGTTAGTTTTAGGGATACGATACAGGTTAACATTACGGTTAGGGTAAGGGTAGGGTTAAGATTAGGTTTAGGGTTATGGATAGGGTCAGGGTTAGGGTTAGGGTTACGTTACAGGTTAGGGTTAGGGTAAGGGTTACAGCAAATCTTAGGGTTACAGTACAGGTTAGGTTTAGGGTTAAGGATAGGGTTAGGGTTAGGGTTAGGTTTTCGGTACACGTTAGGGTTAGGGTTACGGTTAGCGTTAGTGTTAGGGTTACGGCACAGGTTAGGGTTACGGTTAGGGTTAGGGTCAGTTATGGTTAAGGATTGAGTTACGGTACAGATTAGCGTTAGGGTTAGGTTTAGCTTTAGGTTTACGGTACAGGTTAGGGTTTGCATTAGGGTTAATGTTACAGTACAGGTGAGGGTTAGTTTCAGGGTTCGGGTTAGTGTTAGGGTTAGGGTTAACGTACTGGTTAGTGTTAGGGTTAGACTAGCGTTAGGTTTTGTGTTACGGTACAGGTTAGGGTTAGTTTTAGGATTCGGGTTAGTGTTAGGTTTACGGTACAAGATAGGGTAGGGTTAGGGTTAGGGTTACGGTTCAGGTTAGGGTTACTGCTAGGGTTAGGTTTACGGTAGTGGTTAGGGTTAGGGTCGGGGTTGGTTTAGGGTTAGAGTTAGGGTTACGGTCCAGGTTACTGTTACCGTTAGGGTTAGGGTTAGAGTTAGGGTTAAGGTTAGGGGTTGGATTAGGGTTCAGTTTAGCGTTACGATTAGGGTTACGGTAAAGGTTAGGGTTAGGGTTAGGTTAGGGTTAGGGTTATGGTTACAGTACAGGTTTCGGTTAGGGTAAAGGTTATTGTAAAGGTTAGCATTACGGTAAAGGTAGGGGTTGCGGTACAGGTTAAAGTTAAGGTTAAGTTTAGGGTTGGGGATAGGATTAGTGTTAGGATTAAGGTATTGGTTAGGTATAGGTTGAGGATTAGGGTACAGGTTGGGCTTAGGGTTAGGGTTACGGTTAGGATACGGTCCAGGTTAGGGTTAGGGTAAGGGTTAGGGTTACAGTAGAAGTTAGTGTTAGGTTTTGGGTTAGGGTTATTTAGGTTTAGGGTTACGGCACCTGTTAGGGTTAGGGTTAGTTGTAGGGTTAGTTTTAGGTTTAGGGTTCGGGTTCGGGTTACAGTAGAGGTTAGGTTTAGTGTTACGTTTTCAGTTAGGGTTAGGTTTATGGTACCGGTAAGGGTTACGGTTAGGGTTACGTTTACGGTACAGGTTATGGTGAGGGTTAGGGTTAGGATTACGGTACAGGTTAGTATTAGGTTTAGGTTTAGAGTTAGGGTTAGAGTTACGCTACCAGTTAGGTTTAGGGTTAGGGATAGGGTTAGGGTTATGGATAGGGTTAGTGTTAGAGTTAGGGTTACGGTACAGGTTAGGGTTAGGGTTAGGATTAGGGTTAGGGTTACGGTACAGGTTAGTTTTAGGTTTAGGGTACAGGTTAGGTTTAGGTTAGGGTTAGGTTTAGTGTTACGGTACAGGTTAGTGTTAGGGTTAGGTTTTGGGTTACGGTACAGCTTAGGTTTATGGTTAGCGTTAGAGATAGGGTTACGGTACAGGTTAGGTTTAGGGATAAGGTTAGGGTTAGGGTTAGAGTTAGGGTTAGGATTACGGTACAGGTTAGGGTTGTGGTTAGGGTACAGGTTAGGTTTAGGGTTAGGATTAGGGTTAGGGTTACGGTACAGGTTAGTGTTAGGGTTAGGTTTTGGGTTAGGATTATGGTACAGGTTAGGGTTAGTGTTTAGGTTTAGGGTTACGGTACAAGTTTGGGTTAGAGTTAAGGTTAGGATTAGTGTTACGGTTAGGTTCGGGTTAGGTTCGGTTTAGGGTTAGGCTTAATGTTATGGTACAGGTTAGGTTTAGGGTTAGGTTTAGGGTTAGGTTTAGGGTTACGGTACAGGTAAGGTTACTGTTAGCGTTAGGGTTATAGTTAGGGTTAGGGTTAGGGTTAGGTTTACGGGACAGGATTGGGTTGGGTTACGTTTAGAGTTAGGGTTAGGGTTACGGTGCAGGTTAGGGTGAGGGTTAGGGTTAGGATTACGGTACAGGTTAGGGTTAGGTTTAGGTTTACGGTTACGGTTAGGGTTACGGTACAGGTTAGGGTTAGAGTTAGGTTTAGGGTTAGGGTTAGGGTTAAGGTTCAGGTTACGGTCAGTGTTACGGTTAGGGTTAGGGTTACGGTACAGGTTAGGGTTAGGGTTAGTGTAATGTTATGGTTAGGGTTACTGTACAGGTTAGGGTTAGGGTTAGGGTTAGGGTTAGGGTTAGGGTGACCGTACAGGTTAGGGTTGAGTTTAGGTTTAGGGTTACGGTTACGGTACAGGATAAGGTTAGGGTTAGGGTTAGAGTTAGGTTTACGGGAGTGGTTAGGTTTAGGGTTAGGGTTATGTTTAGGTTTAGTGTAGGGGTTATGATACAGGTTATGTTTACGGTTAGGGTTAGGGTTAGGATTAAGATTAGGGTAGTGTTAAGTTTAGGGTTAGTGTTAGGGTACGGTAGAGGTTACGTTTAGGGTAAAGGTAACGGTAAAGGTTAGGGTTATGGTACAGGTTAGGGTTAGGGTTAGGGATAGGGTTAGGTTCAGGGTTTTGGTTATGGTACAGGATACGATTAGTGTTAGTGTTAGGTTTATGGTTACGGTGCAGGATAGGGTTAGGGTTAGGGTTAGCGGTAGGTTTAGGTTGAGGGTTAGGGTTATGGTTCATATCAGGGTTACGGTTAGGGTTAGGGTTAAGATTAGGGTTAATGTTAGGTTTACGGTACAAGTTAGGTTTAGGGATAGGGTTAGGGTTACGGTACAGGTTAGGGTTAGGGATAGGGTTAGGGTTTGGTTTGCGGTACAGGTTAGGGTTAGGGTTAGGGTTACGATTACTGTTACGGTACAGGTTATTGTTAGGGTTATTTTAGAATTAGGATTGCGGTACGGGTTAGTGTTAGGGTAGGGTTAAGGTTATTTTTAGGTTTAGGGTTATGGTACAAGTTAGGGTTAGGTTTAGGGTTAGGATTAGGGTTACGGTATTGGTTAGGTTTGGCATTAGGGTTAGGGTTACGGTTACGTTAGAGTTTAGTTTTAGGGTTAGTTTTAGGGTTAGGGTTAGGGTTAGGGTTATGGTACAGTTTATGGTTTGGTTTAGGGTTAGGGTTATGTTTAGGGTTAGTGTTACGGTACATGTTAGGATTAGGGTTAGGGTCGTGTTAGGGTTACGGTACAGGATAGGGTTATGGTTAGGTTTAGGGTTAGTTTTAGGTATAGGTTTAGGATTATGGCACAGGTTACGGTTACGGTTAGGGTCAGGGTCAGGGTTAAGTTTAAGGATAGAGTTATGGTACAGGTTAGGGTTAGGGTTAGGTTTAGCTTTAGGTTAACGATACAGGTTAGGGTTAGGGTTAGGGTTAGGGTTACGGTACAGGTTATGGTTAGGGCAAGGTTTAGGTTTAGGGTTAGTGTTACTGTACAGGTTAGGGTTAGTTTTAGGGTTCGGGTTAGTGCTAGGTTTAGGGTTAATGTACTGGTTAGGGTTAGGGTTAGGGTTAGCGTAGGGTTAGGATTATGGTACAGGTTATGGTAAGGCTAGTGTTAGGGTTAGTGTTAGTGTTACGGTACAGGATAGGGTTAGTGGTAGTGTTAGGTTTACGGTAGTTGTTAGGGTTAGGGTTGGGGTTGGGTTTAGGGTTAGAGTTAGGGTTACGGTCCAGGTTACGGTTACCGTTACGGTTAGGGTTAGAGTTAAGGTAAGGTTAGGGTTTGGTTTAGGGTTAGGGTTAGCGTTACGATTAGGGTTACAGTTACAGTACAGGTTAGGGTTAGGGTTAGGTTCAGGGTTAGGGTTATGGTTACGGTACAGGTTAGGGTTAGGGTCAGAGTTATGTTAAAGTTGAGGGTTACGGTACAGGTTAGGGTTATGGTACAGGTTAAGGTTAGGGTTAGGGATAGGGTTAGTGTTAGGATTAGGGCACAGGTTAGGATTAGGGTTAGGATTAGGGTACAGGTTAGGAGTAGGGTAGGGTTGCGGTTAGGATACCGTTCAGGTTAGGGTTAGGGTTAAGGTTAGGGTTACAGTAGCAGTTAGTGTTAGGTTTAGGGTTAGGGTTAGTTAGGGTTAGGGTTATGGCACCGGTTAGGGTTAGTTGTAGGGTTAGGCTTAGGTTTAGGGTTCGGGTTCGGGTTTTGGTAGAGTTTAGGGTTATGGTTAAGTTTTGGGTTAGGGTTAAGGTTACGGTACAAGTTAGGGGTAGGTTTAGCGTTAGGGTTAGTGTTAGAGTTAGGGTTACGGTACAGGTTAGGGTTAGGGTTACGGTACAGGTAACGGTTAGCATTAGGTTTAGGTTTACAGTTCAGGTTATGGTGAGGGTTAGGGTTAGGATTATGGTACAGGTTAGTGTTAGGGTTAGGTTTAGAGTTAGGGTAAGTGTTACGCTACCAGTTGGGGTTAGGGTTAGGTTAGGGTTAGGGTTAGGGTTAGGATTAGTATTATGGTACAGGTTACGGTTTGGTTAGGGTACAGGTTAGGTTTAGGGTTAGGCTTAGGTTTCCAGTACAGGTTAGTGTTAGGGTTAGGTTTTGGGTTAGGTTTATGGTACAGGTTAGGGTTAGGGTTAGGGTTAATGTTACGGTACAGGTTAGGTTTAGGGTTAGGTTTACGGTACAGGTTAGGGTTAGGGTTAGGGTTATGGTTATGGTACAGGTAACGGTTAGCGTTAGGGTTAGGTTTACAGTACAGGTTATGGTGAGGGTTAGGGTTAGGATTATGGTACAGGTTAGTATTAAGGTTAGGTTTAGAGTTAGGGTAAGAGTTACGCTACAAGTTGGGGTTAGGGTTAGGTTAGGGTTCGGGTTAGGTTTACGATTAGGATTACGGTACAGGTTAGGATTATGGTTAGGGTAAAGTTTAGGTTTAGGGTTAGGCTTAGGGTTCCAGTACAGGTTAGTGTTAGGGTTAGGTTTTGGATTAGGTTTATGGTACAGTTTAGGGTTAGGGTTAGGGTTAATGTTACGGTACAGGTTAGGTTTAGGGTTAGGTTTAGGGTTAGGGTTAGTGTTACGGTATAGGTTAGGGTTATGGTTATGGTACAGTTTAGGTTTAGGGTTAGGGTTAGGGTTAGGTTTATGGTACAGGTTAGTATTAGGGTTAGGGTTTGGTTTAGGGTTATGGTACATGTTAGGGTTGCCGTTAGGGTTAGGGTTAATGTTAAGGTTAGGGTTACAGTACAGGTAAGGGTTAGGTTTAGGGTTAATGTTACGGTACAAGTTAGGTTTAGGGTTAGGTTTAGGATTAGGGTTAGGTTTACGGTACAGGTAAGGTTCCAGTTAGGGTTAGGGTTATGGTTTGGTTTAGGTTTAGGGTTAGGGTCAGGGTTAGGGTTAGGTTTATGGGACAGGTTTGGTTTGGCGTTACATTTAGACGTAGGGTTAGGGTTACGGTACAGTTTAGGGTGAGGGTTAGGTTTAGGGTTATGGTACAGGTTAGGGTTAATTTAGAGTTACGGTACGGTTAGGGTTACGTTACAGGTTAGGGTTAGTGGTAGGGTTACGGTACTGTTTAGGGTTAGGTTTAGGGTTACTGTTATGGTTAGGGTTACGATACAGGTTAGGGTTAGGGTTAGGGTTACAGTACAGGTTAGGGTCAGTGTTACAGTTTGGGTTAGGGTTCCGGTACAGGTTAGGGTTCAGGTTAGGGTTAGGGTTAGGGTTACGGTACAGGATAAGGTTAGGATTAGTTCTAGGGTTAGGTTTAGGTTTACGGTAGTTGTTAGGGTTAGGGTTAGGGTTAGGATTAAGGTTAGGGTTAGTGTTAGGGTTAGGGTTAGGTGTACGGGACAGGTTAGAGTTAGGGTTAGGGTTAGGGTTACGGGACAGGTAGGGCAAGGGTTAGGGATAGGGTAAGGTTTAGGCTTATGGTTACAGTATAGTTTAGGATTAGTGTTAAGTTAGGGTTATGGTAACTGTGCAGATAGGGTTAGGGTTAGGGTTAGGGTTACGGTACAGGTAAGGTTACTGTTAGGGTTAGGGTTATGGTTAGAGTTAGGGTTTGGGTTAGGTTTAGGGTTAGGGTTATGGTACAAGTTAGGGAATGGGTTAATATTAGGGTTACGGGACAGCTGAGGGTTAAGGTTAGGGTTAGGGTTAGTGATAGGTTTACGGTACAGGTTAGGGTTAGTGTAAGGTTAGGTTTAGGGTTTGGGTTAGTGTTACGGTACAGGTTAGGGTTATGGTTATGGTACAGTTTAGGTTTAGGGTTAGGGTTAGGGTTAGGTTTACAGTACAGGTTAGTATTAGGGTTAGGGTTTGGTTTAGGGTTATGGTACATGTTAGGGTTGCCGTTAGGGTTAGGGTTAGGGTTAGTGTTAAGGTTAGGGTTACAGTACAGGTAAGGGTTAGGTTTAGGGTTAATGTTACGGTACAAGTTAGGTTTAGGGTTAGGTTTAGGATTAGGGTTAGGTTTACGGGACAGGTAAGGTTCCAGTTAGGGTTAGGGTTATGGTTTGGTTTAGGTTTAGGGTTAGGGTTAGGGTTAGGGTTAGGTTTATGGGACAGGTTTGGTTTGGCGTTACTTTTAGACGTAGGGTTAGGGTTACGGTACAGTTTAGGGTGAGGGTTAGGTTTAGGGTTACGGTCAGGTTAGTGTTAGGTTTAGAGTTACGGTACGGTTAGGGTTACGTTACAGGTTAGGGTTAGGGTTAGGGTTACGGTACTGTTTAGGGTTAGGTTTAGGGTTACTGTTACGGTTAGGGTTACGATACAGGTTAGGGTTAAGGTACAGGTTAGGGTCAGTGTTACGTTTTGGGTTAGGGTTACGGTACAGGTTAGGGTTCAGGTTAGGGTTAGGGTTACGGTACAGGATAAGGTTAGGATTAGTTCTAGGGTTAGGTTTAGGTTTACGGTAGTTGTTAGGGTTAGAGTTAGGATTAAGGTTAGGGTTAGTGTTAGGGTTAGGGTTAGGTGTACGGGACAGGTTAGAGTTAGGGTTAGGGTTAGGGTTACAGGACAGGTTAGGGTTAGGGTTAGGGATAGGGAAGGTTTAGGCTTATGGTTACAGTATAGTTTAGGATTAGTGTTAGTGTTAGTGTTATGGTAACTGTGCAGAATAGGGTTAGGGTTAGGGTTAGGGGGAAGTTTAAGTTTAGAGTTAGGGTTACTGTTCAGATCAGGGTTATGTATAGGGTTGGGTAGGTAGTAGGGTTAAGGTTTGGGTTACGGTACAGGTTAGGTTTAGGGATAGGGTTAGGGTTACTGTACAGGTTAGGGTTAGTGTCAGGGTAAGGGTACAGGTTAGGTTTAGGGTAGGGTTACGGTTAGGATACCATACAAGTTAGCGTTAGGTTTAGGGTTACAGTAGAAGTTAGTGTTAGGTTTAGGGTTAGGGGTAGTTAGGGTTAGGGTTATGGCACCGGTTAGGGTTAGGGTTAGTTGTAGGGTTAGTTTTAGTTTTAGGGTTCGGGTTCGGGTTACAGTAGAGGTTAGGGTTAGGGTTAGGTTTTGGGTTAGGGTTAGGTTTACGGTACAAGTTATGGGTAGGTTTAGCGTTAGGGTTAGTGTTAGAGTTAGGGTAATGGTACAGGTTAGCATTAGCGTTAGGGTTAGGGTTAACTTTAGTGTTAGGATTACGGTACAGGTAAGGGGTAGGGTTAGGATTAGGTTTATGGTACAGGTTATGGTGAGGGTCAGGGTTAGGATTATGGTACAGGTTAGTATTAGGGTTAGGTTTAGAGTTAGGGTTAGAGTTACGCTACCAGTTAGGGTTAGGGTTAGGTTAGGGTTAGGGTTAGGGTTAGGATTACGGTACAGGTTAGGATTATGGTTAGGGTACAGGTTAGGTTTAGGGTTAGGGTTAGGGTTACAGTACATGTTAGTGTAAGGGTTACATTTTGGGTTAGGTTTATGGTACAGGTTAGGGTTAGGGTTTAGGGTTAGGGTTACGGTACAAGTTTGGGTTAGGATTAGGGTTAGGGTTAGTGTTAGGGTTAGGGTTACAGTACAGGTTAGGGTTAGGGTTAGGGTTAATGTTACGATACCGGTTAGGTTTAGGGTTAGGTTTAGGCTTAGGATTAGGGTTACAGTACAGTTAAGGTTACTGTTATGGTTATGGTTATGGTTATGGTTATGGTTAGGGTTAGCTTTATGAGACAGGATTGGGTTAGGTTTAGGTTTAGAGCTAGGATTAGGTTTACAGTACCGGATATGGTGAGGGTTAGGGTTAGTGTTACGGTACAGGTTAGGGTTAGGTTTAGGGTTACGGTTATGGTTAGGGTTATGGAACAGGTTAGGGTTAGCGTTAGGTTTAGGGTTAGGGTTCGGGTTAAGGTACAGGTTAGGGTCAGTGTTACGGTTCGTTTTTGGGGTCCGGTACAAGTTAGGGTTAGGTTTAGGGTAATGTTATGGTTAGGGTTATGGTACAGTTTAGGGTTAGGGTAAGGATTACGGTAAGGGTTAGGTTTACGGTACAGGTTAGGGTTAGGGTTTAGGGTTAGGGTTACGGTACAAGTTTGGGTTAGGATTAGGGTTAGGGTTAGTGTTAGGGTTTGGGTTACGATACAGGTAGGGTTAGGGTTATGATTAGGGTTAGGTTTAGGGATACGGTTACAGTACAGTTTAGGGTTAAGGTTAGGTTTAGGTTTAGGGTTATGTGACTCGTTAGGGTTAGGGTTAGGGTTAGTGTTAGGGTACAGGTTAGGGTTAGGGTTAGGGTTACGGTATAGGTTAGGTTTAGGATAGGTTTATGGTTAGGGCTACGGTACAGGTTAGGATTAGGCTTAGGTTTAGGGTTACATTAGAAGTTAGGGTTAGGTTTATGGTTAGGGTTACGGTACAGGTAGGGTTAGAGTTAGGTTAGGGTTAGGGTTAGGGACAGGTAGTGTTACGATACAGATTAGGGATAGGGTTAAGTTTATGGTTAGGTTTACAGTACAGGATAGGTTTAGGGTAGGTTTATGGTTAGGGCTACGGTACAGGATAGGGTTAGGCTTAGGTTTTGGGTTACGGTTATGGTATAGGTTAAGTTTGGTTTAGGGTTAGTGTTAGGGTTAGGGTTAGTGTTATGATACAGGTTAGGGATAGGATTAGGTTTAGGGTTAGGGTTAGGCTTATGGTTCAGGTTAGGGTTAGGGTAGGGTTAGGGTTACGGTACTGGTAGTGTTAGGATTATGGTTAGTGTTAATGTTAGGTTTAGCGTTAGGGTTACGGTAAAAGTTTCGGTTAGGGTTACGGTTACGGTTAGGGTTAGGGTTACGGTACAGGTTAGGGTTAGGGTTAGGGTTAGGTTTAGGTTTAGGGTTAGGTTTAACGTACAGACTACGTTTAGGTTTACAGTTAGGTTAAGGGTTACCGAACAGGATAGGATTAGGCTTAGGGTGAGGTTTAGTGTTAGGGTTACATAACAGGTTAGGGTTAGGGTTAGGGTTAGTTTTACGGTAGTGGTGAGGGTTAGGGTTCAGGTTAGGTTTAGGGTTAGGGTTAGTGTTACGGTACAGGTTAGGGTTACGATTAGGGTTACGGTTAGTGTTAGGGTTAGGGTTAAGGTTCGGGTTAGGTTTAGGGTTAGGGTTAGGGTTAGGATTGTGGTAGAGCTTAGGTTTAGGGTTAGTCTTAGGGTTAGGGTGAGGGTTAGGGTTATGGTACAGGTTAGGGTTAGGTTTGGGGTTAGGGTTAGGATTACGGTACCGCTTAGTGTTAGGTTTATGGTTACGGTAGTGGTTAGGGTTAGTGTTAGCTTTGGGTTTAGGGTTAGGTTTAGTGATACGGTACAGGTTATGGTTACGGTTAGGGTTACAGTTAGCGTTAGGGTTAAGGTTAGGGTTAGGGTTAGTGTTACGGTAAAGGTTAGGTTTAGGGTTAGGGTTACGTTACAGGTTAGGGTTAGGGTAAAGCTTACGGTAAAGTTTATGGTTATGGTACAGGTTAGGGTTAGGATTAGGGTTAAGGTTAGGTTTAGGGTTAGGGTTACGGTACAGGTTATGGTTGTGGTTAGGGTTATGGTACAGGTTAGGGTTAGGATTAGGTTTAGGGTTAGGGTTATGGACAGTTTAGCGTTCGGGTTAGGGTTAGGTTTAGGATTATGGTACAGTTTAGGCTTAGGGTTAGTGTTAGGGTTAGGATTAGGGTTAGGGTACAGTTCAGGGTTAGGTTTAGGGTTAGGGTTAGGGTTACGGTACATTTTAGGGTTAGGGTTAGTGTTAAGGTTAGAGTTACAGTAGTGTTTAGGGTGAGGGTTAAGTTTGGGTTTAGGGTTAGGGTTAGGGTTACGGTACAGGTTTGGTTTACGGTTAGGGTTAGGGTTAGGGTTAAGGTTAGGGTTAGTGTTAAGGTTAGAGTTACAGTAGTGTTTAGGGTGAGGGTTAAGTTTGGGTTTAGGGTTAGGGTTAGGGTTACGGTACAGGTTTGGTTTACGGTTAGGGTTAGGGTTAGGGTTAAGGTTAGGGTTAAGGTTTGGGTTAGGTTTAGGGTTAGCGTACAGGTTAGGGTTAGGGTTAGGTTTACGGTACAGGTTAGGGTTAGGGTAAGGGTTACGGTAAAATTTATGGACACTGTACCGGTTAGGGTTAGGTTTAGGTTTAGGGTAGTGTTAGGGTTAGGGTTATGGTACAGGTTAGGGATAGGGTTAGACTTAGGGTTAGGGTTGCTGTACAGGTTATGGTTTGGGTTAGGGCTAGGGTTAGGGTTAGGTTTAGGGTTAGGGTCACGTACAGGTTAGGTTTAGGGTTAGGGTAGGGTTACAGCACAGGTTAGTGTTAGGGATAGGCATTGGTTTAGGGTTATGTTACAGGTTACGTTTAAGGTTAGGGTTAGGTTTACGGTACAAATTTGGGTTAGGGTTAGGGTTAGGGTTAGTGTTATTGTTAGGGATAGGGTTATGGTACAGTTTAGGGTTAGGGTTAGGGTTAGTGTTATGGTACAGTTTAGGGTTAGGGTTAGGGTTACGGTATAGTTTAGGGTTAGGCTTACGGTAGGGTTAAGGTACAGGTTACGGTTAGGGTTAGGGTTATGGTTACGGTACAGTTTAGCTTTAGGGGAAGGGTTAGGATTAGGGTTAGGGTACAGGTTAGGGTTAGAGTTGTTTTTAGGGTTATGGTTAGGGTTTGGGTTACGTTACAGTTTAGGTTTAGGTTTATTGTTAGGGATAGGGTAACGGAACAGGTTAGGTTTAAATTTAGGGTTAGGGTTAGGGTTACGGTAGTGCTTAGGGTTAGGGTTAGGGTTGGGTTTAGGGTTAGGGTAAATATTACGGTACAGTTAACTGTTACGGGTAGGGCTAGGGTTAGGTTTAGGGTTAGGGTTAGTGTTACTGTACAGGTTAGGGTTAGGGTAAGGGTTACGGTTAAGGTTAGTTTTACGGTACAGTTTGAAGTTAGGGTTAGGAAGAAGGTTAGGTTTAGGGATATGGTTACGGTACAGGTTTTTGTTAGGGTTAGGTTAGGGTTTGGTTACGTTAAGGGTAGGTTTATGGTTAGGGCTATGGTACAGGTTAGTGTTAGGGTTAGGGTTAGAGTTAGGGTTAGGGTTACAGTACAGGTTTATGTTAGTGTTATGGTTAAAGTACAGGTTAGTGTTAGTGTTAGTGTTAGGTTTATGGTGCAGGATAGGGTTAGGGTTAGTGTTACGGATAGGTTTACGTTTATTGTTTGGGTTACGATTCAGGTCAGGGTTATGGTTAGGTTTGGGTTATCGTTAGGGTTAAGGTTAAGGTTTTGGTTCCGGTACAGGTTAGGGTTAGTGTTAGGGTTACGGTTTCGGTCAGGTTAGGGTTAGTTTTAGGTTTAGGCTTAGGCTTGCGGTTCAGTTTAGGTTTAGGGTTAAGTTTAGAGTTATGATTACGGTACAGGTTAGCGTTAGGTTTAGGTAAGGGTTATGGTTCGTGTAACGGTTCAGTTTAGGGTTAGTGTTAGGGTTATGGTTAGCATTAGGATTATGGTTAAGGTACAGGTAGGGTTAGGTTTAGGTTTAGGTTTAGGGTTACGGTACAGGTTAGGGTTAGGGTTAGGGTTACGGTACAGGTTAGGATTAGGGTTAGGTTTACGGTACCGGTTAGGGATAGGCTTAGTGTTAGGGTTAGGATTAGGTATCAGTACAGGTTAGGGCTAGGGTTAGGGTTAGTGTTAGGTTTAGGGTTACGGTACAGGTTAGGTTTGGCGTTAGGGTAGTGTTAGGTTTAGGGTTAGGGTTACGGTACAGGTTAGGGTTAGAGTTAGGTTTAGTGTTAGGGTTAGGGTTAGGGTTAGGGTTAGGGATACGGTGTAGGATAGGGTTAGGGTTAGTGTTAGGGTTAGGCTTAGGGTTACTGTAAGGTTAGGTTTAGGGTTAGGGTTACGGTACAGGTTAGGCTTTGGGTTAGGGTTACGGT
The DNA here is from genome assembly GCA_017311455.1 of Otocyon megalotis megalotis. Taxonomy (NCBI): domain Eukaryota; kingdom Metazoa; phylum Chordata; class Mammalia; order Carnivora; family Canidae; genus Otocyon; species Otocyon megalotis. The sequence continues at coordinate 198,722 of JAEUCK010008339.1, forward strand.
ACAGGTTAGGGTTAGGGTCACGGTACAGGTTAGGTTTAGGTTTAGATTAGGTTTAGGGGTACGGTACATGTAAGGTTTAGGGTTAGGGTTAGGGTTAGTGTTAGGGTTAGGCTTACAGTTAGGGTTAGGGTTACGGTACAGTTAGGTTGAGGGTTAGGTTTAAGGTTATGGTACAGGTTAGGTTTAGGGTTGGGGTTAAGGTTAGAGTTAGGGTTACGGTACAGGTTAGGGTTAGGGTTAGGTTTAGGGTTTTGGTACAGGTTAGGGTAAGAGTTAGTATAGTGTTACGGTTAGGGGTACGGTACAGGTTAGGATTAGGGTTAGTGTTAGGGTTAGGGTTAGGGTTACTCTACGGGTTAGTGTTAGGTTTAGTTTTAGGGTTACGGTACAGGTTAGGTTTAGGGTTAGTGTTAGTGTTAGGGTTATGGTACAGATTAGGTATAGGTTTAGGGTTAGGTTTATGGTACAGGTAAGGGTTACGGTTAGGGTAAGGGTTAGGGTTAGGGTTAGGGTTATGGTACAATTTGGGTTAGGGTTACGGTTAGAGTTAGGTTTAGGGTTACGTTACAGGTTAGGGTGAGGGTTATGGTTAGGGTTACGGTATAGTTTAGGGTTAGGGTTACTGTACAGGTTAGGTTTAGGGTTTTGGTACAGGTTAGGGTTAGGGTTAGGGTTAGGTTTAGGGTTACGGTACAGTTTAGCATTCGGGTAAGGTTTAGGGTTAGGGTTACGGTACAGGTTAGGGTTAGGGATAGGTTGAGGGTTACATTACAGGTTAGGGATATGTTTAGGGTTATGGTTAGGGTAACAGTACAGGTTAGGTTTAAGTTTAGGGTTAGGGTTATTGTTACGGTAGTGCTTAGTGTTAGGGTTAGGGTTGGGTTTAGGGTTAGGGTTAGGGTTACGGTACAGTTTACTCTTACGGTTATGGCTAGGGTTAGGTTTAGGGTTAGGGTTAGGGTTACGGTACAAGTTAGGTTAGGGTTAGGGTTAGGGTCACGGTACAGGTTAGGGTTAGGGTAAGGGTTATGGTAAAGTTTAGGGATACGGACAGGTTAGGGTTAGGGTTAGCGATAGGGTTAGGTTTAGGGATAGGTTTACGGTACAGGTTAGGGTTAGGGTTAGGGTTAGGTTTAAGGTGCAGGATAGGGTTAGGGTTAGTGTTAGGGTTAGATTGAGGGTTAGTGTTTGGGTTACGGTTCAGGTAGGGTTACGTTTAGGTTTGGGTTATAGTTAGGGTTAAGGTTAAGGTTAGGGTTACGGTACTGGTTAGGGTTAGTGTTAGGGTTATGGTACGGTCAGTTTGAGTTAGTTTTAAGTTTAGGGTTAGGGTTGCGGTACATTTTAGGTTTAGGGTTAGGTTTAGGTTTTGGTTACGGTACAGGTTAGCTTAGGGTTAGGTTTAGGGTTATGGTTCGGGTAACGGTTCAGTTTAGGGTTAGGGTTTGTGTTATGGTTAGCATTAGTATTATGGTTACAGTAGAGGTAGGGTTTGGTTTAGGTTTCGGTTTTGGGTTACGGTACAGGTTAGGTTTAGGGTTAGGATTAGGTTTATGGTTAGGGTAAGGGTTTGGTACAGGTTAGAGTCAGGGTTAGTGTTAGGGTTAGGGTTACGGTACAGGTTAGGTTTGGCGTTAGGGTTAGTATTAGGTTTAGGGTGTTTAGGGATATGGCCCAGGTTAGCATTTGGTTTAGGGTTAGGGTTAGTGTTACGGTACAGGTTAGGGGAAGGGTTAGTGTTACGGTTAGGTTTAGGGTTAGGGTCACGGTACAGGTTAGGTTTAGGTTTAGGGTTAGGGTTAGGTTTACCGTACAGGTTAGGGTTAGGGTTAGGGTTAGGTTTATGGTACAGGTTAGGGTTATGTTTAGGTTTAGGGTTAAGGGTACGGTACAATTTAGCATTCAGGTAAGGGTTAGGTTTAGGTTTAGGGTTATGGTACACTTAAGGGTTAGGGTTAGTGTTAGGGTTAGGGTTAGGGTATTGTACAAGTAAGGGTTAGGGTTAGGGTTAGGTTTACGTACGGGGTATGGTTAGGGTTAGGTTTAGGGTTAGGGTTAGGGTTACGGTTAGGGTTAGGGTTAGGATTACGGTACAGTTTAGCGTTCGGGTTATGGTTAGGGTTAGGGTTAGGGTTATGGTACACTTAGGGTTACGGTTAGTGTTAGGGTTAGGGTGAGAGTTAGGGTTATGGTACAGGTTAGGCTTAGGTTTGGAGTTAGTGTTAGGATTACGGTTCCGCTTACTGTTAGGTTTACGGTTACGGTAGTGGTTGGGTGAGGGTTAGGGTTGGGTTTAGGGTTAGGGTTAGGGATACAGTACAGTTTATGGTTACGGTTAGGGTTACGGTTAGGGTTAGGGTTAAGGTTAGGGTTAGGGTTATGGTTACAGTACAGGTTAGGTTTAGGGTAAGGGTTACGTTAAAGTTTATTGTTATGATACAGGTTAGGGTGAGGATTAGGGTTAAGGTTAGGTTTATGGTTAGGGTATGGTACAGGTTATGGTTAGGGTTAGGGGTATGGTACAGTTTAGGTTTAGGGTTAGAGTTAGTGTTAGTGTTAGGGTTAGGATTAGGGTTACGGTACCGGTAAGGGTTAGGTTTAGGGTTAGGGTGAGTGTTACAGTACAGGTTAGGGTTAGGGTTATGTTTAGGATTAGGGTTAGGGTTAGGGTTCGGGATAGGGTTAGGGTAACGGTACAGGTTAGGGTTATGGTTAGGGTTAGGTTTGCGGTACAGGGTAGGGTTAGGGTAAAGGTAAGGGTTATGGTAAAGGTTACGGTTACGGACCCGGTTAGGGTTAGGGTTCGGTTTAGGTTTGGTGTTAGGGTTAGGGTTACGGTACATGTTAGGGATAGGTTTAGAGTTAGGGTAGGGTTGCGGTACAGGTTAGTGTTTGTGTTAGGGTTAGGGTTAGGGTTAGGGTTAGGGTTACGATACCGGTTAGGATTCGGTTTAGGGTTAAGGTTACGGTTTTGGTTAGGACAACGGTACAGGTTAGGGTTAGGTTTAGGGTTAGGGTTAAGTTACAGGTTAGGTTTAGGTTTAGGGTTAGGGTTAGAGTTTGGGTTACATAACAGGATAGTGTTAGGGATAGGCATTGGTTTAGGGTTCTGTTATATGTTAGGGTTATGGTTAGTGTTATGTTTACGTTACAAGTTTGTGTTAATGTTAGGGTTAGGGTTAGTGTTAGTGTTAGGGTTAAGGTTACGGTACAGTTTAGGGTTAGGGTTAGGGTTAGGGTTATGGTTAGACTTACGGTAGTGTTCACAGTTAGGGTTAGGTTTGGGGTTTGAGTTAGGGTTAGGGTTATGGTACAGGTTATGTTTACGGTAAGGGTTAGGGTTAGCGTTAAGGTTAGGATTAGTGTTAGGGTTTGGGTTAGGTTCAGGGTTACATTACAGGTTAGGGTTAGGGTTAGGTTTACTGTACAGGTTAGGTTTAGGGTAAGGGTTATGGTAAAGTTTACATACACCATGCCGGTTAGGGTTATGGTTAGGTTTAGGGTTAGTGTTAGGGTTAGGGTTACGGTACAGGTTAGGGATAGGGTTAGAGTTAGTGTTAGGGTTGCGGTACAAGTTATGGTTTGCGTTAGGGCTAGGGTTAGGGTTAGGTTTAGGGTTGGGGTCAGGGTACAGGTTAGGTTTAGGGTTAGGGTTAGGTTTAGGGTTACAGCACAGGTTAGTGTTAGGGATAGGCATTGGTTGAGGGTTATGTTACATGTTAGGGTTAGGGTTAGGGTTAGGTTTATGGTACAAGTTTGGGGTAGGGTTAGGGTTAGGGTTAGTGTTAGGGTTAGGGTTGGGTTAGGGTTATGGTACAGTTTAGGGTTAGGGTTAGGGTCAGTGTTACGGTTCAGTTTAGGGTTAGGGTTAGTGTTAGGGTTATGGTACAGGTAGGTTTAGGGTTAGGGTTAGGGTAAGGGTGAAGGTTACGGTACAGGTTTGGGTTAGGGTTACGGTACAGGTTAGGGTTAGGTTTAGAGTTAGGGTTAGGGTTATGGTACAGATTAGTGTTAGGGTTAGGGTTAGGTTTATGGTTACGGTACAGGTTAGGGTGAGGGTTAGGGTTAGGGTTAGGATTACGGTACAGTTTAGCGTTTGGGTAAGGATTAGGGTTAGGGTTAGGGTTACGGTACAGGTTAGGGTTAGGGTTAGTGTTCGTGTTAGGGTTAGTGTTAGGATTACTGTACAGGTTAGGGTTAGGGTTAAGATTACGGTAGGGGTTAGGGTTTGGGTCAGGGTTGGGTTTAGACTTAGGGTTAGGGTTACAGTACAGGTTATGTTTACGGTTAGGGTTATGTTTAGGGTTAGGTTTAAGTTTAGGGTTAGGGTTCGGGTTAGGGTTAATGTTACGGTACAGGTTAGGTTTAGGTTTACGGTAATGGTTAGGGTTAGGGTAAGGGTTACGGTTAAGTTTAGAGTTGCTGTACAGGTTAGGGTTAGGTTTAGGGTTATGGTTAGTTTAAGGTTAGGGATACGGTACAGATTGGATATAGGGTTAGGTTAGAGTTAGGGTTGCGGTACAGGTTACGGTTAGGGTTAAGGATACGGTTAGGTTTAGGTATAGGTTTACGGTACAGGTTTGTGTTAGGGTTAGGGTTAGGGTTGGGGTTACGGCACATGTTAGGTTTTATGGTTAGATCTATGGTACAGGTTAGTGTTAGTGTCAGGGTTAGGGTTAGTGTTATGGTTAGGGTTACATTACAGGTTAGTGTTAGTGTTATGGTTAGGGTTAGGGTTACGGTACAGGTTAGGGTTAGGTTTATGGTACAGGTTAGGGTTAGGTTTAGGGTTAGGATTAAAGTAAAGGTTAGGGTTAGGTTTAGGGTTAGGGTACTGTACATGTTAGGGTTAGGGTTAGTGGTAGGGTTAGGGTTAGGTTTAGGGTTAATTTTAGGGTTACGGGTAGGGTTGCAGTATATTTGTGGGTTAGGGTTACGGGTAGGGTTAGGTTAAGGGTTAGGGTTAGTGTTACGGTACAAGTTAGGTTTAGGGTTAGGGTTAGCGTTAGGGTTAGGTTTACGTTACAGTTTAGGGTTAGGGTTAGGGTTATGGTTAGGGTTACGGTACAGGCTCGGGTTACGGTTAGGGTTAGGGTTAGGGTTAGGTTGCGGTACAGGTTAGGGTTAGGGTCAGGGTTAGGTTTGCGGTAAGGATTACGGTTAGGTTTAGGGTTAGGGTTACGGTATAAGTTAACCTTAGGGTTAGGGTTAGAGTTAGGATTACGGTACAGGTTAGGGTTAGGGTTAGGTTTACAGTACAGGTTAGGTTTAAGTTTAGGGTTAGGGTTAGGGTTAGGTTTAGGGTTACCGTAGTCGTTAGGGTTATGGTTAGGGTTGGGTTTAGGGTTATTGTTAGGGTTATGGTACAGGTTAGGGTTTCGGTTAGTGTTAGGGTTAGGGTTAGGGTTAGGGTTAGTGTTAAGGTTAGGGTTAGGTTTAGGGTTACGGTACAGGTTAGGGTTAGGTTTAGGGATAAGGTTAGGGATAGGGATAGGGTTAGGTTTAGTGTTAGGTTTATGGTCCAGGTTAGGGGTAGGTTTAGGATAACGGTTACCGTACAAGTTAGGGTTGGAGTTAGGGTTAGGTGTAGGGTTAGGGTTAGGGATAAGTTAAAGGCAGGGTTACTGTTACGGTACAGGTTAGGGTTAGGGTTAGTGATAGTGTTAGGGTTACGGTTACGGTACGGGTTATTGTTAGGCTTAGGGTTAGGGTTAGGGTTACGGTACAGGATAGGTTTAGGGTTAGGGTTAGGGTTACAGTTATGCTACAGGTTATGGTTAGGTTTAGGGTTATGGTTAGGCTTAGAGTTATGGTACAGGTTAGGGTTAGGGTTAGGGTTAGGGTTAGGGATACGTTACACGTTAGGTAAGGGTTAGTGTAACGGTACAAGTTAGGGTTACGATTAGGTTTAGGGTTAGGGTTATGGTATATGTTAGATTAGGTTTAGGGAGAGGGTTTGGTTTAGGGTTACGGTACAGGTTACTGTTAGGGTTAGGTTTAGGGTTAGGTTTACGGTACAGGTTAGGGTTAGTTTTAGATTTAGGATTAGGGTTACGGTACAGGTTAGTTTTTGGGATAGGGTTAGGGTTACTGTTAGTTTTAGGGTTACAGTACAGGTTAGGGTTAGGGTTAGATTTAGGGTAAGGGTAAGGGTTAGGGTTACGGTACCGTTTAGGTTAAGGGTGAGGGGTAGAGTTAGGGATTTGGTACAGATTAGGGTTAAGGTGAGGGTTACGGTTACAGTATAGGGTAGGTTTAGAGTTAGTGTTAGGGTTCGGGTTAGGGTTAGGGTTAGGGTTAGGGTTACGGTACAGGTTAGTGTTAGGGTTAGGGTTAGGGTTAGGTTTACAGTACAGGTTAGGTTTAGGGTTAGTGGTAGGGTTACATTACAGGTTAGGGTCAGGGTCAGGGTCAGGGTTAGGGTTAGGGTTAGGTTTATGGTACAGGCTAGGGTTAGGGTTAGGGTTAGTGTACGGCACAGGTAAGGGTTAGGGTTAGGGTTAGGGTTAGTTTTACGTTACAGGTTAGGGTTAGGGTTACGGTACAAGTTAGGGTCACGTGTAGGTTTAGGGTTACGGTTACGGTATAGGTTAGCGTTAGGCTTAGGTTTAGGTTTAGGTTTAGGGTTACGATACAGGTTGGGTTAGTGTTAGGTTTAGGGTGAGGATTAGGTTTAGGTTTACGGTATAGGTTAGGGTTAGATTTAGGTTTAGGGTTAGGGTTACGATACAGATTAGTTTTAGGGTTAGGTTTTAGGTTAGGGTTAGGGTTAGGGTTAGGTTTAGGGTCATGGTACAGATTAGGGTTAGGGTTAGGCGCAGGGTTAGGATTATGGTACAGGTTAGGTATAGGGTTAGGGTTGGGTTATGGTACTGGTAGGTTAGGGTTAGGGATAGGTTTAGGGTTACCGTACAGGTTAGGGTTAGGTTTATGGTTATGGTTAGAGTTAGGGTAACCATACAGTATTCAGTTAGAGTTAGGGTAAGTGTTAGAGTTAGGTTTACCGTACACTTATGGCCAGGGTTAGGATTAGGGTTAGAGTTAGGGTTAGGGATGCGGTATAGTTTAGGGTTAGGGTTATGTTTAGGGTATCGTACAGGTTAGGGTTAGGTTTAGGGTTAGAGTTAGGGTTGCGCTACAGGTTAGGGTTACGGTTAGGGTTAGGTTTAGGGTTACAGTACATGTTAGGTTTAGCGTAGTGTTAGGGTTACGGGACAGTTTAGTGTTAGGGTTAGGTTTAGGGTTAGTGTTAGGGTTACAGTACAGGTTAGGATTAGGGTTAGTGGTAGGTTTACGTTACAGTTTAGGGTTAGGGTTAGGGTTTCGGTACAGGTTAGGGATTGGGTTAGGGTCAGGTTAATGGTGCAGTTTATGGTTAGGGTTATTGTTAGGTTTAGGGTTATGGTACAAGTTAGGTTTAGGGTTAGGGTTAGGGTTAGTGTTAGGGTTATCATAGAGGTTAGAGTCAGGGTTAGGGTTAGGCTTAGGGTTAGGTTTAGGTTTGCGGTACAGGTTAGGGTTAGGGTTAGTGTTAGGGTTACCGTACAGGTTAGTGTTAGGGTTAGGGTTAAGGTTGCGGTACAGGTTAGGGTTAGGATTAGGGTTAGTGTTACGGTACAGGTTAGCCTTAGGGTTAGGGTTAGGGTTAGGGTTACGGTACAGGTTAGGTTTAGGTTTAGGGTTAGGTTTAGTGTTAGGGTTATGGTACAGGTTATGGTTAGGTTTAAGGTTAGTGTTAGGGTTTTGGTATAGGTTAGCGTTAGGGTTAGGTTGAGGTTTAGGTTTAGGGTACGGTACAATTTAGTGTTACGGGTATGGTAACATTTAGGGTTAGGGTTACGGTACACGTTACAGTTAGGTTTTGGTTTAGGGTTAGGGTTACGGTACAGGTTAGGGTTAGGGTTAGTGTTATGATACCGGTAAGGTTTAGGGTTAGGTTTATGATTATGGTTACTGTACAGGTTAGGGTTAGGGTTAGGGTTAAGGTTAGGGATAGGGATAGGATTAGGTTTACTGTTAGGTTTACAGTCCAGGTTAGGGTTAGGTTTAGGATTAGGGTTACCGTACAGGTTAGGGTTAGGGTTAGGTTTAGGGATAGGTTAAGGGCAGGGTTAGTGTTATGGTACAGGTTAGTGTTAGGGTTAGTGATAGGGTTAGCGTTACGGTAACGGTACAGGTTATGGTTAGGCTTAGGGTTAGGTTAGGGTTAGGGTTACGGTACAGGATAGGTTTAGGTTTAGGGTTAGGGTTACGGTTACAGTACAGGTTATGTTTAGGTTTAGGGTTAGGGTTAGGGTTAGAGTTAGGGTTACGGTAGAGGTTAGAGTTACGGTTCATGTTAGGTTTTCGGTACAGTTTAGGGATAGCTTTAGGGTAGGGTTACGGTACAGATTACGGTTAGGTTTAGGGTTAGGGTTACCGTACAGGTTAGGGTTAGGGTTAGGGTTAGGGTGACGGTACATTTTAGCCTTAGGGTTAGGTTTTGGGTTAGGGTTACGGTACAGGTTAGTGTTAGGGTTAGGGTTAGGTTTAGGCTTAGCGTTATGGTACAGGTTATGGCTAGTTTTAGGGTTAGTGTTAGGGTTACGGTACAAGTTTGTGTTAGGGTTAGGTTTAGGGTTACAGTACAGGTTAGGTTTAAGTTTAGTGGTAGGGTTATCATTAGGGTTACGGTACAATTTAGAGTTAAGGTTAGGTTTAGGGTTAGGGTTACGGTATAGGTTAGCGTTAGGGTTAGTGTTAGGTTTAGTGTTATGGTACAGGTTAAGTTTAGGGTTTGGGGTAGTGTTAGGGTTAGGGGTAGTGTTACGGCACTGGTTCGGGTTAGGGTTAGTGTTAGGGTTAGTGTTAGGTTTGCCATCGAGGTTAGGGTTAGGGTTAGGGTTAGGGTACAGGTTAGGTTTAGTGATAGGGTTAGGGTTATGGTTAGGGTTACGGTACAGGTTATGGTTAGGGTTACGGTACAGGTTAGGGTTAGGGTTACGGCACAGGGTAGGGTTAAGGTTAGGGTTAGGGTTAGGGTACTGTACATGTTAGGGTTAGGTTTAGTGGTAGGGTTAGGGTTAGGGTTAGGGTTAGGTTTACGGTTAATTTTAGGGTTACGGGTAGGGTTGCAGTATATTTGTGGGTTAGGGTTACGGGTAGGGTTAGGTTAAGGGTTAGGGTTAGTGTTACGGTACAAGTTAGGTTTAGGGTTAGCGTTAGCGTTAGGGTTAGGTTTACGTTACAGTTTAGGGTTAGGGTTAGGGTTACGGTAGGGTTACAGTACAGGCTCGGGTTACGGTTAGGGGTATGGTTACGGTACAGGTAAGGGTTAGGTTTAGGGTTAGCGTTATGTTACGGTTACGGTACAGGTCAGGGTTAGGGGTAGGGTTAGGGTTACGTTTCCAGTAAGCTTTAGGGTTAGCGTTAGCATTAGAGTTGGGTTTACAGTACAGTTTAGGGTTAAGTTTAGTGTTATGGTTAGGGTTAGGTTTAGGGTTACAGTAGTGGTTAGGGTTAGGGTTAGGTTTAAGGTTAGGGATAGGGATAGGGTTAGGTTTAGTGTTAGGTTTATGGTCCAGGTTAGGGTTAGCTTTAGGATTAGGGTTACCGTACAGGTTAGGGTTAGGGTTAGGGTTGCGGTACAGGTTTGGGTTAGGGTTAGGGTTAGGGTGACGGTACAGGTTAGCCTTAGGGTTAGGGTTAGGGTTAGGGTTACGGTACAGGATAGATTTAGGCTTAGGGCTAGGTTTAGGGTTAGGTTTAGGGTGATGGTACAGGTTAGCCTTAGAGTTAGGGTTAGGGTTATGGTACAGTTAGTGTTAGGGTTCGGGTTAGGTTTAGGGTTAGGGTTATGGTACAGGTTCAGGCTAGTTTTAGGGTTAGTGTTAGGGCTACGGTACAGGTTAGGTTTAAGTTTAGGGGTAGGGTTAGGGTTAGGATTACGGTTCAAGTTAGAGTTATGGTTAGATTTAGGTTTAGGGTTAAGTTATAGGTTGCGTTAGGGTTAGGCTGAGGTTTAGGTTTAGGGTTACAGTACAAGTTAGTGTTAGGGTTACAGTTAGGGTTAAGTTTAATGTCAGGGTTACGGTACAGGTTAGGGTTCGGGTGAGGGTTCAGGATAGGGTTAGGGTTACGGTACTGGTTAGGTTTACGGTTAGGGTTGCCGTACAGGTTAGTGTTAGGGTTACCGTACAGGTTAGTGTTAGGATTAGGGTTAAGGTTGCGGTACAGGTTAGGGTTAGGATTAGGGTTAGTGTTACGGTACAGGTTAGCCTTAGGGTTAGGGTTAGGGTTAGGGTTACGGTACAGGTTAGGTTTAGGTTTAGGGTTAGGTTTAGTGTTAGGGTTATGGTACAGGTTATGGTTAGGTTTAAGGTTAGTGTTAGGGTTTTGGTATAGGTTAGCGTTAGGGTTAGGTTGAGGTTTAGGTTTAGGGTACGGTACAATTTAGTGTTACGGGTATGGTAACATTTAGGGTTAGGGTTACGGTACACGTTACAGTTAGGTTTAGGTTTAGGGTTAGGGTTACGGTACAGGTTAGGGTTAGGGTTAGTGTTATGGTACCGGTAAGGTTTAGGGTTAGGTTTATGATTATGGTTACTGTACAGGTTAGGGTTAGGGTTAGGGTTAAGGTTAGGGATAGGGATAGGATTAGGTTTACTGTTAGGTTTACGGTCCAGGTTAGGGTTAGGTTTAGGATTAGGGTTACCGTACAGGTTAGGGTTAGGGTTAGGTTTAGGGATAGGTTAAGGGCAGGGTTAGTGTTACGGTACAGGTTAGTGTTAGGGTTAGTGATAGGGTTAGCGTTACGGTAACGGTACAGGTTATGGTTAGGCTTAGGGTTAGGTTAGGGTTAGGGTTACGGTACAGGATAGGTTTAGGTTTAGGGTTAGGGTTACGGTTACAGTACAGGTTATGTTTAGGTTTAGGGTTAGGGTTAGGGTTAGAGTTAGGGTTACGGTAGAGGTTAGAGTTACGGTTCATGTTAGGTTTTCGGTACAGTTTAGGGATAGCTTTAGGGTAGGGTTACGGTACAGATTACGGTTAGGTTTAGGGTTAGGGTTACCGTACAGGTTAGGGTTAGGGTTAGGGTTAGGGTGACGGTACATTTTAGCCTTAGGGTTAGGTTTTGGGTTAGGGTTACGGTACAGGTTAGTGTTAGGGTTAGGGTTAGGTTTAGGCTTAGCGTTATGGTACAGGTTATGGCTAGTTTTAGGGTTAGTGTTAGGGTTACGGTACAAGTTTGTGTTAGGGTTAGGTTTAGGGTTACAGTACAGGTTAGGTTTAAGTTTAGTGGTAGGGTTATCATTAGGGTTACGGTACAATTTAGAGTTAAGGTTAGGTTTAGGGTTAGGGTTACGGTATAGGTTAGCGTTAGGGTTAGGGTTAGGTTTAGTGTTATGGTACAGGTTAAGTTTAGGGTTTGGGGTAGTGTTAGGGTTAGGGGTAGTGTTACGGCACTGGTTCGGGTTAGGGTTAGTGTTAGGGTTAGGGTTAGGTTTGCCATCGAGGTTAGGGTTAGGGTTAGGGTACAGGTTAGGTTTAGTGATAGGGTTAGGGTTATGGTTAGGGTTACAGTACAGGTTAGGGTTAGGGTTACGGCACAGGGTAGGGTTAGGGTTAGGGTTAGGGTTAGGGTACTGTACATGTTAGGGTTAGGGTTAGTGGTAGGGTTAGGGTTAGGTTTAGGGTTAATTTTAGGGTTACGGGTAGGGTTGCAGTATATTTGTGGGTTAGGGTTACGGGTAGGGTTAGGTTAAGGGTTAGGGTTAGTGTTACGGTACAAGTTAGGTTTAGGGTTAGGGTTAGCGTTAGGGTTAGGTTTACGTTACAGTTTAGGGTTAGGGTTAGGGTTATGGTTAGGGTTACGGTACAGGCTCGGGTTACGGTTAGGGTTAGGGTTAGGGTTAGGTTGCGGTACAGGTTAGGGTTAGGGTCAGGGTTAGGTTTGCGGTAAGGATTACGGTTAGGTTTAGGGTTAGGGTTACGGTATAAGTTAACCTTAGGGTTAGGGTTAGAGTTAGGATTACGGTACAGGTTAGGGTTAGGGTTAGGTTTACAGTACAGGTTAGGTTTAAGTTTAGGGTTAGGGTTAGGGTTAGGTTTAGGGTTACCGTAGTCGTTAGGGTTATGGTTAGGGTTGGGTTTAGGGTTATTGTTAGGGTTATGGTACAGGTTAGGGTTTCGGTTAGTGTTAGGGTTAGGGTTAGGGTTAGGGTTAGTGTTAAGGTTAGGGTTAGGTTTAGGGTTACGGTACAGGTTCGGGTTAGGTTTAGGGATAAGGTTAGGGATAGGGATAGGGTTAGGTTTAGTGTTAGGTTTATGGTCCAGGTTAGGGGTAGGTTTAGGATAACGGTTACCGTACAAGTTAGGGTTGGAGTTAGGGTTAGGTGTAGGGTTAGGGTTAGGGATAAGTTAAAGGCAGGGTTACTGTTACGGTACAGGTTAGGGTTAGGGTTAGTGATAGTGTTAGGGTTACGGTTACGGTACGGGTTATTGTTAGGCTTAGGGTTAGGGTTAGGGTTACGGTACAGGATAGGTTTAGGGTTAGGGTTAGGGTTACAGTTATGCTACAGGTTATGGTTAGGTTTAGGGTTATGGTTAGGCTTAGAGTTATGGTACAGGTTAGGGTTAGGGTTAGGGTTAGGGTTAGGGATACGTTACACGTTAGGTAAGGGTTAGTGTAACGGTACAAGTTAGGGTTACGATTAGGTTTAGGGTTAGGGTTATGGTATATGTTAGATTAGGTTTAGGGAGAGGGTTTGGTTTAGGGTTACGGTACAGGTTACTGTTAGGGTTAGGTTTAGGGTTAGGTTTACGGTACAGGTTAGGGTTAGTTTTAGATTTAGGATTAGGGTTACGGTACAGGTTAGTTTTTGGGATAGGGTTAGGGTTACTGTTAGTTTTAGGGTTACAGTACAGGTTAGGGTTAGGGTTAGATTTAGGGTAAGGGTAAGGGTTAGGGTTACGGTACCGTTTAGGTTAAGGGTGAGGGGTAGAGTTAGGGATTTGGTACAGATTAGGGTTAAGGTGAGGGTTACGGTTACAGTATAGGGTAGGTTTAGAGTTAGTGTTAGGGTTCGGGTTAGGGTTAGGGTTAGGGTTAGGGTTACGGTACAGGTTAGTGTTAGGGTTAGGGTTAGGGTTAGGTTTACAGTACAGGTTAGGTTTAGGGTTAGTGGTAGGGTTACATTACAGGTTAGGGTCAGGGTCAGGGTCAGGGTTAGGGTTAGGGTTAGGTTTATGGTACAGGCTAGGGTTAGGGTTAGGGTTAGTGTACGGCACAGGTAAGGGTTAGGGTTAGGGTTAGGGTTAGTTTTACGTTACAGGTTAGGGTTAGGGTTACGGTACAAGTTAGGGTCACGTGTAGGTTTAGGGTTACGGTTACGGTATAGGTTAGCGTTAGGCTTAGGTTTAGGTTTAGGTTTAGGGTTACGATACAGGTTGGGTTAGTGTTAGGTTTAGGGTGAGGATTAGGTTTAGGTTTACGGTATAGGTTAGGGTTAGGTTTAGGTTTAGGGTTAGGGTTACGATACAGATTAGTTTTAGGGTTAGGTTTTAGGTTAGGGTTAGGGTTAGGGTTAGGTTTAGGGTCATGGTACAGATTAGGGTTAGGGTTAGGCGCAGGGTTAGGATTATGGTACAGGTTAGGTATAGGGTTAGGGTTGGGTTATGGTACTGGTAGGTTAGGGTTAGGGATAGGTTTAGGGTTACCGTACAGGTTAGGGTTAGGTTTATGGTTATGGTTAGAGTTAGGGTAACCATACAGTATTCAGTTAGAGTTAGGGTAAGTGTTAGAGTTAGGTTTACCGTACACTTATGGCCAGGGTTAGGATTAGGGTTAGAGTTAGGGTTAGGGATGCGGTATAGTTTAGGGTTAGGGTTATGTTTAGGGTATCGTACAGGTTAGGGTTAGGTTTAGGGTTAGAGTTAGGGTTGCGCTACAGGTTAGGGTTACGGTTAGGGTTAGGTTTAGGGTTACAGTACATGTTAGGTTTAGCGTAGTGTTAGGGTTACGGGACAGTTTAGTGTTAGGGTTAGGTTTAGGGTTAGTGTTAGGGTTACAGTACAGGTTAGGATTAGGGTTAGTGGTAGGTTTACGTTACAGTTTAGGGTTAGGGTTAGGGTTTCGGTACAGGTTAGGGATTGGGTTAGGGTCAGGTTAATGGTGCAGTTTATGGTTAGGGTTATTGTTAGGTTTAGGGTTATGGTACAAGTTAGGTTTAGGGTTAGGGTTAGGGTTAGTGTTAGGGTTATCATAGAGGTTAGAGTCAGGGTTAGGGTTAGGCTTAGGGTTAGGTTTAGGTTTGCGGTACAGGTTAGGGTTAGGGTTAGTGTTAGGGTTACCGTACAGGTTAGTGTTAGGGTTAGGGTTAAGGTTGCGGTACAGGTTAGGGTTAGGATTAGGGTTAGTGTTACGGTACAGGTTAGCCTTAGGGTTAGGGTTAGGGTTAGGGTTACGGTACAGGTTAGGTTTAGGTACAGGTTAGGTTTAGGTTTAGGGTTAGGTTTAGTGTTAGGGTTATGGTACAGGTTATGGTTAGGTTTAAGGTTAGTGTTAGGGTTTTGGTATAGGTTAGCGTTAGGGTTAGGTTGAGGTTTAGGTTTAGGGTACGGTACAATTTAGTGTTACGGGTATGGTAACATTTAGGGTTAGGGTTACGGTACACGTTACAGTTAGGTTTAGGTTTAGGGTTAGGGTTACGGTACAGGTTAGGGTTAGGGTTATGGTACCGGTAAGGTTTAGGGTTAGGTTTATGATTATGGTTACTGTACAGGTTAGGGTTAGGGTTAGGGTTAAGGTTAGGGATAGGGATAGGATTAGGTTTACTGTTAGGTTTACAGTCCAGGTTAGGGTTAGGTTTAGGATTAGGGTTACCGTACAGGTTAGGGTTAGGGTTAGGTTTAGGGATAGGTTAAGGGCAGGGTTAGTGTTACGGTACAGGTTAGTGTTAGGGTTAGTGATAGGGTTAGCGTTACGGTAACGGTACAGGTTATGGTTAGGCTTAGGGTTAGGGGGTTAGGGTTACGGTACAGGATAGGTTTAGGTTTAGGGTTAGGGTTACGGTTACAGTACAGGTTATGTTTAGGTTTAGGGTTAGGGTTAGGGTTAGAGTTAGGGTTACGGTAGAGGTTAGAGTTACGGTTCATGTTAGGTTTTCGGTACAGTTTAGGGATAGCTTTAGGGTAGGGTTACGGTACAGAT
This sequence comes from Otocyon megalotis megalotis, assembly GCA_017311455.1. NCBI lineage: Eukaryota > Metazoa > Chordata > Mammalia > Carnivora > Canidae > Otocyon > Otocyon megalotis. The sequence continues at coordinate 213,912 of JAEUCK010008339.1, forward strand.
TACGGTTAGGTTTAGGGTTAGGGTTACCGTACAGGTTAGGGTTAGGGTTAGGGTTAGGGTGACGGTACATTTTAGCCTTAGGGTTAGGTTTTGGGTTAGGGTTACGGTACAGGTTAGTGTTAGGGTTAGGGTTAGGTTTAGGCTTAGCGTTATGGTACAGGTTATGGCTAGTTTTAGGGTTAGTGTTAGGGTTACGGTACAAGTTTGTGTTAGGGTTAGGTTTAGGGTTACAGTACAGGTTAGGTTTAAGTTTAGTGGTAGGGTTATCATTAGGGTTACGGTACAATTTAGAGTTAAGGTTAGGTTTAGGGTTAGGGTTACGGTATAGGTTAGCGTTAGGGTTAGGGTTAGGTTTAGTGTTATGGTACAGGTTAAGTTTAGGGTTTGGGGTAGTGTTAGGGTTAGGGGTAGTGTTACGGCACTGGTTCGGGTTAGGGTTAGTGTTAGGGTTAGGGTTAGGTTTGCCATCGAGGTTAGGGTTAGGGTTAGGGTACAGGTTAGGTTTAGTGATAGGGTTAGGGTTATGGTTAGGGTTACAATACAGGTTAGGGTTAGGGTTACGGCACAGGGTAGGGTTAGGGTTAGGGTTAGGGTTAGGGTACTGTACATGTTAGGGTTAGGTTTAGTGGTAGGGTTAGGGTTAGGGTTAGGGTTAGGTTTACGGTTAATTTTAGGGTTACGGGTAGGGTTGCAGTATATTTGTGGGTTAGGGTTACGGGTAGGGTTAGGTTAAGGGTTAGGGTTAGTGTTACGGTACAAGTTAGGTTTAGGGTTAGCGTTAGCGTTAGGGTTAGGTTTACGTTACAGTTTAGGGTTAGGGTTAGGGTTACGGTAGGGTTACAGTACAGGCTCGGGTTACGGTTAGGGGTATGGTTACGGTACAGGTAAGGGTTAGGTTTAGGGTTAGCGTTATGTTACGGTTACGGTACAGGTCAGGGTTAGGGGTAGGGTTAGGGTTACGTTTCCAGTAAGCTTTAGGGTTAGCGTTAGCATTAGAGTTGGGTTTACAGTACAGTTTAGGGTTAAGTTTAGTGTTATGGTTAGGGTTAGGTTTAGGGTTACAGTAGTGGTTAGGGTTAGGGTTAGGTTTAAGGTTAGGGATAGGGATAGGGTTAGGTTTAGTGTTAGGTTTATGGTCCAGGTTAGGGTTAGCTTTAGGATTAGGGTTACCGTACAGGTTAGGGTTAGGGTTAGGGTTGCGGTACAGGTTTGGGTTAGGGTTAGGGTTAGGGTGATGGTACAGGTTTAGGGTTAGGGTTAGGGTTAGGGTTACGGTACAGGATAGATTTAGGCTTAGGGCTAGGTTTAGGGTTAGGTTTAGGGTGATGGTACAGGTTAGCCTTAGAGTTAGGGTTAGGGTTACGGTACAGTTAGTGTTAGGGTTCGGGTTAGGTTTAGGGTTAGGGTTATGGTACAGGTTCAGGCTAGTTTTAGGGTTAGTGTTAGGGTTACGGTACAGGTTAGGTTTAAGTTTAGGGGTAGCGTTAGGGTTAGGGTTACGGTTCAAGTTAGAGTTACGGTTAGATTAAGTTTAGGGTTAAGTTATAGGTAGCGTTAGGTTTAGGCTGAGGTTTAGGTTTAGGGTTACAGTACAAGTTAGCGTTAGGGTTACAGTTAGGGTTAAGTTTAATGTCAGGGTTACAGTACAGTTTAGGGTTAGGGTGAGGGTTAGGGATAGGGTTAGGGTTATGGTACAGGTTAGGGTTATGGTTAGGTTTAGAGTTAGAGTTAGCATTAGGGTTAAGGTAAGTTTAGGGTTAGGGTTAGGGTTAGGGTTAGGGTTAGGTTTATGGTACCGGTTAGGTTTAGTGTTAGGTCAGGGTTAGTGTTACCATACAAGTTAGGGTTATGGTTAGGGTTAGGGTACAGTTTAGGTTTAGAGCTATGGTTAGGGTTAGGGTTACGGTACAGGTTAGGGTAAGGGTTAGGTTTACAGTATAGGTTAGGTTTAGGTTTAGGGTTAGGGTTAGGTTTAGGGTTACGATACAGGTTCGGGTTATGGTTATGGTTAGTGTTAGGGTTAGGGTTAGGGTTAGGGTTAGGGTTACGGTACAGGTTAGGGTTAGGGTTCGGGTTAGGGTTACTGTACAGTTTAGTGTCAGGTTTAGGGTTAGGTTTAGGGTTAGGGTTAGTGTTGCAGTATAGGTTAGGTTTAGGGTTAGGGTTAGTGTTAGGTTTAGGGTTAGGTTTGCCATAGAGTTTAGGAATATAGTTAGGGTTAGGGTACAGGTTAGGTTTAGAGCTTGGGTTAGGGTTAGAATTACGGTCCAGTGTAGGTTTAGGGTTAGGATTAGTGTTAGGTTTACGATACAAGTTAGGGTTATGGTTAGTGTTAGGGTTAGGTTTACGGTAAAGGTTAGTGTTAGGGATAGGGTTAACGTTACGTTTAAGGTTAGTGTTAGGGTTACGGTACAGGTTAGGGTTAGTGTGAGGGTTCGGGTTAGTGTTACGGTACAGGTTAGGGTTTGGTGTAGGGTTAGGTTTAGGGTTCCGGTACAGGTTAGGGTTAGGGTTAGGGTTATGTTACAGGTTAGGGTTAGGGTTAAGGTTACGGTACAAGTTAGGGTTACGGTTAGGTTTAGGGTTAGGGTTAGGTGTAGGTTAACATTAGAGTTATGGTTAGGAATATGTTTTGGGTTAGGTTAGGGTTAGGGTTAGGTTTACGGTACAGTTTAGGGTTAGTTTAGGTTTAGGGTTATGGTTAATGGTACGGTACAAGCTAGGGTTACGGTTAGATTTAGAGTGAGGGTACTGTATAGGTTCGCATTAGATTTAGGGTTAGGGTTAGATTTAGGTTTATGGTACAGGTTAGGGTTACGGTTAGGTTTAGGGTTAAGTTTAGGGTTATGGTACAGGTTACGTTTAGGGTTAGGGACAGGGTTTCTGTACGGGTTAGGGTTAGGGTTAGGGTTAGGGTTAGTGTTAGGGTTAGCATTACGGTATAGGTTTGGTGAGGGTTAGGTTTACGGTTAGGTTTAGGGTTATGGTACTGTTTAGTTTTATGTTTAGGTTTAGGGTTAGGTTTACCGTACAGGTTAGGGTTAGGGTTAGGGTTATGGTTAGGGTTAGGGTTACCGTACAGGTTGGGTCAGGGTTAGTGTTAAGGTTAGGGTTGCAGTACAGGTTAGGCTTAGGGTTAGGTTAGGGTTAGGGTTAGGGTTAGGGTTAGGGTTAGGGTTATGTTACAAGTTAGGGTTATGGTTAGGTTTAGGGTTAGGTTTACCGTATAGGTTAGCATTAGGGTTAGGATTAGGGTTAGGTTTAGTGTTACTGTACAGTTTAGGGTTAAGGTTAGTGTTTGGGTTAGAGTTAGGGTTAGGTTTATTGTTAGGATTAGGATTAGGGTACAGGTTATGTTTAGGGTTAAGCTTAGGGTTACGGTTCAGTTTAAGGTTAGGGTTAGCGTTAACGTACAGGTAGGGTTAGGGTTAGGGTTAGGGTGAGGGTTGCGGTACAGGTTAGGTTTAGCGTTACGGTTAGGTTTACCATGCAGGTTAGGGTTAGGGTTAGGGTTAGAGTTATGGTACAAGTTAGGGTTACAGTTAGTTTTAGGGTTAAGCTTACGGTATACTTTAGCATTAGGTTTAGGGTTAGGGTTAGGTTTAGGGTTATGGTACATATTAGGGTTACGGTTAGTGTTAGGGTTATGTTTAGGGTTACGATACAGGTTAGGTTTAGGTGTAGGTATAGGGTTAGGTTTACGGTACAGGTTAGGTTTAGGGTTAGGTTTGGGTTAGGTTTAGAGTTAGGGTTAGTGTAAGGGTTAGGGTTACGGTACCCATTAGGTTTAGGGTTAGGTTTAGGGTTAGGTTTAGGGTTAGGATAATGGTTAGGGTTACGGTACCGGTTAGATTTAGGGTTAGGTTTAGGGTGAGGGTTACCGTACAGGTTTCACGTTAGTGTTAGTGAAGGGTTACGGTTAGGGTTAGGATTACCGTACAGGTTAGGGTCAGGGTTAGGGTTAGTGTTATTCTTAGGGTTGCGGTTCAGGATACGGTTAGGTTTAGGGTTAGTGTTAGGTTTAGGGTTACGTTTTCCATAGAATTTAGGTTATGGTTAGGGTTATGGTACAGATTAGGTTAAGAGCTAGAGTTAGGGTTAGGGTTAGGTTTACGGTACAGTGTAGGGTTAGGGTTAGTTTTAGGTTTAGGTTTACGATGGAATTTAGGGTTAGGTTTAGTGTTAGGGTTAGGGTTAGGGTTTTGATTAGGGTTAGGTTTACATTAGAGGTTTGGGTTAGGTTAGGGATAGGGTTACGGTACAGGTTATGGTTATGGTTAGGGTTAGGGTTACAGTACAGGTTAGTTTTAGGGTTAAGGTTAGTGTTCCGTGACAGGTAAGTTTTATGGTTAGGGTTAGGGTTAGGGTTAGGGTTGCCGTATAGGTGTGTGTTAGTGTTACTGGTAGTGTTAGGTTGAGGGTTAGGGTTACGGTAAAGATTAGGGTGAGGGTGAGAGTTAGGGTTAGGGTGTTGGTACAGGTTAGGTTTACGGTTAGAGGCAGTTTTAGGGTTCGGTTAGTGTTACAGTACAGGTTAGGGTTAGGGTTAGTGTTAGGGTTAGGTTTAGGTTTGCCATAGAGGTTAGGGTACAGTTTGGTTTAGAGTTAATGTTTGGGTTAGGGTTTGGGTTACGGTACAGGTAAGGCTTAGGGTTAGGTTTAGGGTTAGAGTTAGGTTTAGGGTACGGTACAGGTTAGGTTTAAGTTTAGCGTTAGGGTTACTGTACAAGTTAGGGTTACGGTTAGTTTTAGGGTTAGGGATTACGGTATAGGTTAGCGTTAGGGTTAGGTTTAGGGTTAGGTTTAGGGTTATGGTACAGGTTAGGGTTACGGTTAGGGTTAGGGTTAGGGTTACGGTAATGGTTAGTGTTAGGTTTAGGGTTAGGGTTACGGTACAGGTTAGGTTTAGGTTTCGAGTTAGGGTACGGGTAAGTGTTAGGGTTACGGGACCGGTTAGGTTTAGGGTGAGGGTTAAGGTTAGGATTACAGTACAGATTAGGGTTAGGTTGAGGGTTAGGGTTAGGGTTATGTTTAGGATTAGGGTTTCAGTACACGTAAGGGTTAGTGTTAGTGTTAGGGTTACAGTACAGGTTAGGGTTAGGCTCAGGGTTATGGTACAGGTAAGGATTGGTGTTAGGGTTAGTGTTATGGACAGGTAAGGGTTACGGTTAGGGTTAGGGTTAGGGTTATGTGTAGGGTTGCGGTACATTTGTGGGTTAGGGTTACAGGTAGGGTTAGGGTTAGGGTTAGGGTTAGTGTTACGGTACAATTTAGGGTTATGTTTAGGGTTAGTGTTAGAGTTAGGTTTACGGTACAGGTTAGGGTAGGGTTAGGGTAAGGGTTACGGTTATGGTTACGGTACAGGTTAGGGTTACGGTTAGGATTATGGGTAGGGTACAGGTAAGGGTTAGGTATACGTTTATCGTTAGGTTGCGGTTACGGTACAGTTCAGGGTTAAGTTTAGGATTAAGGTTAAGGTTAGGTTTAGGGTTACGGTAGTGGTTAGGGTTAGGGTTGGGTTTAGGTTTACGGTTAGGGTTACGGTACAGTTTAGGGTTACGTTTAGGGTTAGGGTTAGGGTTAATATTAGGGTTAGGGTTATGTTTAGGGTTACGGCACAGTTAAGGTTAGGGTTAGGGATAGGTTTAGGTTTAGTGTTAGGTTTACGGTACAGGTTTCGGTTAGGGTTATGGTTAGGGTTACCGTACAGGTTAGGTTTAGGGTTCGGGTTAGGGTTAGCATTGCGGTACAGATTAGGGTTAGGGTTAGGGTTACTGTACAGGTTACATTAGGGTTAGGTTTAGGGTTAGGGTTATGGTACAGGTTAGGTTTAGGGTTAGAGTTAGGGTTAGTGTTATGGTTACTGTACAGGTTATCGTTAGGTTTAGGGTTAGGGTGAGGGTTACGGTAGAGGATAGGTTTAGGCTTAGGATTAGGGTAACGGTTATGGTACAAGTTATGGTTAGGTTAATGGTTAGAGTTAGGGTTAGGTTTATGGTAGAGGTGTGGGTTATGTTTAGAGTTAGTGTGAGGGGTACGGTACAGGTTAGTTTTAGGGTTAGCTTTAGGGTTAGGAGTAGGGTTAGGTTTACGGTACAGGTTAGGGTTAGGTTTAGGGTTAGGGTTAGGGTTACGGTACAGGTTAGGGTTAGAGTTAGGGTTAGGGTTAGGGTTATGGTACAGGTTAGGGTTAGGGTGAGGTTTAAGGTTATGGTACAGGATAGGGTTAGGGTTAGGGTTTCGATTCAAGTTATGGTTAGGGTTAGTGTTAGGTTTAGGGTTACGGTGCAGGTTAGTGTTAGGTTTAGGGTTAGGTTTACAGTACAGGTTAGGGTAAGGTTAGTGTTTGGGTTACGTTACAGGTTAGGGTTAGGGTTAGGGTGATGGTTAGGGTTACGGTACATGTAAGGTTTACGGTTAGCTTTAGGGTTAGGGTTACGGTATAGGTTAGTGTTACGGTTAGGGTTAGGGTTAGTTTTAGGGTATGGTACAGGTTAGGGTTAGGGTTAGGTTTACGTACAGGTTAGATTTAGGTTTACGGTACATGTTAGGGTTAGGTTTAGGGTTAGGGTTATGGTACACATTAGGGTTAGGGTTAGGTTTAGGGTTAGGGTTATGGTACAGGTTAGGGTTAGAGTGAGGGTTAGGTTTACGTTACAGGGTAGGGTTAGTGTTAGGGTTAGAGTTAGGGTTAGGGTTACGATAGAAGTTAGAGTTAGGGTTAGTGTTAGGGTTAAGGTTACGGAACATGTTAGGGTTACGTTTAGGTTTAGTGTTAGGGTTACAGTATAGGTTAGTGTTACGGTTAGTGTTAGGGTTAGGTTTAGGGTATGGTACAGGTTAGGGTTAGGGTTAGGTTTACGGTACAGGGTAGGGTTAAGGGTAAGGGTAACGGTTAGGGTTACGGTACAAGTTACGGTTACGTTTAGGTTTAGGGTTAGGGTTACGGTATAGGTTCGTTTTAGGGTTAGGATTAGGTTTTGGGTTACGGTACAGGTTAGGGTTACGGTTAGGTTTAGAGTTAGAGTTAGCGTTAGGGTTAAGGTAAGTTTAGGGCTAGGGTTAGGGTTAGGTTTATGGTACCGGTTAGGTTTAGTGTTAGGTTCAGGCTTAGTGTTACCGTACAAGTAAGGGTTAGGGTTAGGGTTAGGGTTAGGGTTAGTGTTAGGGTTGCTGTACAGGTTAGGGTTAGAGTTGGGGTTAGTGTTAGGGTTAGGGTTAGGTTTACCATAGAGTTAGGGTTATGGTTAGGGTTAGGGTACAGTTTAGGTTTAGAGCTATGGTTGGGGTTAGGGTTACGGTACAGGTTAGGGTAAGGGTTAGGTTTACAGTATAGGTTAGGTTTAAGTTTAGGGTTAGGTTTAGGTTTAGGGTTACGGTACAGGTTAGGGATAGGGTTAGGGTTAGGGTTAGGGTTACTGTACAGGTTAGTGTCAGGTTTAGGGTTAGGTTTAGGGTTAGGGTTAGCGTTGCAGTATAGGTAAGGTTTAGGGTTAGGGTTAGTGCTAGGGTTAGGGTTAGGTTTGCCATAGAGTTTAGGAATATGGTTAGGGTTAGGGTACAGGTTAGGTTTAGAGCTAGGGTTAGGGTTAGAATTACGGTCCAGTGTAGGTTTAGGGTTAGGATTAGTGTTAGGTTTACGATACAATTTAGGGTTATGGTTAGTGTTAGGGTTAGGGTTAACATTAGGTTTAGGGTTAGGGTTAGGGTTACGGTACAGGTTAGGTTTAGCTTTAGGGTTACGGGACGGGGTAGCACTAGGGTTAGGGTTAGGGTTAGGTTTACAGTACAGGTTAGGTTTAGTGTGAGGGTTAGGGTTAGTGTTACGGTACAGGTTAGGGTTAGGTGTAGGGTTAGGTTTAGGGTTTCGGTACAGTTTAGGGTTAGGGTGAGGGTTAGGGTTACGGTACAGGGTAGGTTTAGGGTTAGGTTTAGGTTTAGGGTTGCGATACATGTTAGGGTTAGGGTTAGGTTTAGGTTTAGGTTTGCCATAGAGTTTAGGGTTATGGTTAGGGTTAAGGTACAGGTTAGGTTTAGAGCTAGCATTAGGGTTAGGGTTAGGGTTACGGTACAGTGTAGGTTTAGGGTTAGGTTAGGGTTAGTGTTAGGGTTACGGAACAGGTTAGTGTTATGGTTAGGGTTACGGTACAGGTTAGGGTTAGGTGTAGGTGTAGGTTTATGGTACAGGTAATGGTAAGGGTTCGGGTTAGGGTTAGGATTACTGTACAGTTTAGGTTTAGTGTTAGGATTAGTGTTACGGGACAGGTAAGGGTTACGGTTAGGGTTAGGGTTAATGTTGCTGTACAGGTGTGGGTTAGTGTTACTGGTAGTGTTCAGGTTAGGATTAGGGTTAGAGAACAGGTTAGGGTGAGGGTTAGGGTTAGGGTTATGGTACAGGTTAGGTTTAGGGTGAGGGGTAGTCTTAGGGTTAGGGGTAGTGTTCCGGTACTGGTTAGGGATAGGGATAGTGTTCGGGTTAGGGTTGGGTTTAGGGTTAGTGTTATGGTACAGGTTAGGTTAAGAGTTAGGGTTAGGGTTAGGTTTACGGTACAGGTTAGATTTAGGGTGAGGGTTAGCGTAGGGTTAGTGTTAAAGTTACGGTACAGGTTAGGGTTAGGGCTTGGGATAGGGATACGGTACATTTAAGGGTTAAGTTTAGGATTAGTGTTAGGGTTAGGGTTAGGGTTACAATAGTGGTTAGGGTTAGTGTTAGGATTGCGTTTAGGGTTACGGTACAGGTTAGGGGTAGGGTTAGGGTAAGGGTTAAGGTTAGGGTTAGGGTTAGGGTTCAGTACACGTTAGGGTTAGGGTTAGGGTTAGGGGTACGGTACAGGTTAGGGTTAGGTTTAGGGTTAGGCTTACAGGTTAGGGTTAGGGTTATGTTACAGGTTAGGCTTACAGGTTAGGGTTAGGGTTATGTTACAGGTTAGGCTTAGGGTTAGGTTTACGGTTACATTATAGATTAGTGTTAGTTTTAGGGTTAGGGTTAGGGTTAGGGTTACGGTACAGTTTAGGTTTAGGTTTAGGGTTAGGGTTAATGTTAGGTTTACGGTAACGGTTAGGCTTACAGGTTAGGGTTAGGGTTATGTTACAGGTTAGGCTTAGTGTTAGGTTTACGGTTACATTATAGATTAGTGTTAGTTTTAGGGTTAGGGTTAGGGTTACGGTACAGTTTAGGTTTAGGGTTAGGGTTAGGGTTACGGTACAGTTTAGGTTTAGGGTTAGGGTTAGGGTTAATGTTAGGTTTACGGTAACGGTACAGGTTATGGTTAGTTTAGTGTTAGGGTTAGGGTTACGGTAGATGTTAGGGTTAGGGTAAGGTTTAGGGTTATGTTACAGGTTAGGGTTATGTTTAGGGTTAGGTTTATGGTTACAGTACAAGTAAGGGTTACGGTTAAGTTTAGGGTTAGGGTTATGGTGTAGGTTAGCGTTAGGGTTAGGGTTAGGGTTAGGTTTTTGGTATGGTACAGGTTAAGTTTAGGGTTAGGTTTAGGGTTAGGGTTAGGTTTACGGTACAGGGTAGGTTTAGGTTTAGGGTTAGGGTTAGGTTTAACATTATGGTACAAGTTAGGGTTACGGTTAGGTTTAGTGTTAGGGTTACGGTATCAGTGAGCGTTAGCGTTAGGGTTAGGTTCAGGGTTATGGTACAGGTTAGGGTTACGGTTAGGGTTAGTGTTAGGGTTACGGTTAGGGATAGGGTTACGGAACAGGTTAGCGTTAGGTTTAGCGTTAGGGTTAGGGTTACGGTAGAAGTTGGGGTTAGGGTTAGGGTTGTGGTTAGGGTTACGGTTAGCGTAAGGTTAGGGTTATGGTACCGGGTAGGTTTCTGGTTAGGTTTAGGGTTAGGATTACCGTACAGGTTAGGGTTAAGGTAAGGGTTAGGGTTAGGGTTAGGATTATCTTAGAGGTTAGCCTCAGGGTTAGGGTTAGTGTTAGGGTTAGGGTTGCAGTATAGGTTAGGGTTAGGGTTAGGGTTAGTGTTAGGGTTAGGGTTAGGTTGCCATAGAGTTTAGGGTTATGGTTAGGGTTACGGTACAGGTTAGGTTTAGAGCTAGGGTTAGGGTTATGGTTAGGGTTACGGTACAGTGTCGGTTTAGGGTTAGTTTTAGGTTTTGGTTTACGATAGAATTTAGGGTTAGGTTTAGGGTTAGGGTTACGGTACAGGTGAGTGTTAGGGTTAGGGTTAGGGTTTTGGTTAGGGTTAGGGTTACGGTGCAGGTTAGGGTTATGGTTAGGGGTAGGGTTAGGATTAGGGTTAGGGTTAGGGTTAGGGCTACGGTACCGGTTAGCTTTAGGGTTAGGTTTACGGTGATGGTTACCGTACAGCTTAGGGTTACGGTTATGGTTAGGGCTGCTATACAGGTTAGGGTTAGGGTTAGGGTTAGGGTACAGATTACGTTTAGAGCTAGGTTTAGGGTTAGGGTTAGGGTTACGGTACAGGTTAGGGTTAGGGTTAGGGTTACGGTACCGGTTAGGTTTAGGGTGAGGTTTAGGGTTATGGTTACCATACAGCTTTGGGTTAGGTTTAGGGTTAGGGTTGCAATACAGGTTAGGGTTAGGGTTAGCGTTAGGGTACAGGTTAGGTTTAGAGCTAGGGTTAGGGTTAGGGTTAGGGTACAGTAGAGTGTAGGGTTAGGTTTAGGTTTAGGGTTAGGTTTACGATAGAAGTTAGAGTTATGTTTAGTGTTAGGGTTAGGGTTACGGAACAGCTTAGTGTTAGGGTTAGGGTTAGGGTTAGGGTTACGCTACAGGTTAGGGTAAGTGTTAGGGGTAGGGTTACGGTAGGGGTTAGGGTTTGGGTTAGGGTTAGGGTTACGGTACAGTTTAGTTTTAGGGTTAGGGTTAGTGTTACGGGACAGGTAAGGGTTACGGTTGGGGTAGGGTTGCCGTACAGGTATAGGTTAGTGTTACTGCTAGGTTTAGGGTTAGGATTAGGGTACGGTACAGGTTAGGGTGATGGTTAGGGTTAGGGGTTGGTACAGATTAGGGATAGCTTTAGGGTTAGGGTTAGTGTTATGGTACAGGTTAAGTTGAGGTTTAGGGGTAGTGTTAGGGTTAGGGGTAGTGTTACGGTACTGGTTCGGGTTCGGGTTAGTTTTTGGGTTAGAGTTAGGTTTGCCATAGAGGTTAGGGTTATCGTTAGGGTTAGTTTACAGGTTAGGTTTAATGTTAGGGTTAGGGTAGGGTTAGGGTTAGGGTTACGGTCCAGGTTAGGGTTAGGGTTAGGGTACAGGGTAGGGTTAGGGTTAGGGTATGGTACAGGTGAGTTTTAGAGTTGGGGTTAGTGTTACCGTACAGGTAAGGGTTACGGTTAGGTTTAGGGTTAGGGTTAGGGTTATGGTACAGGTTATGTTTAGGGTTAGGGTTAGGATTAGGGTTAGGGTTAGGGTTAGTGTTAAGGTACAGGTTAGAGTTAGGGTTACTGTTAGTGTTAGGGTTAGGTTTGCCATAGAGGTAGGGTTAGGGTTAGGTTTAGGGTACAGGTTAGGTTTAGAGTTAGGGTTAGGTTTAGGGTTAGGGTAGGGTACAGGTTAGGGTTAGGGTTAGGGTTAGGCTTACGGGATAGTGTAGGGTTAGGTTTAGGTTTTGGTTTATGGTTACAGTACAGGTTACGGCTGGGTTAGGGGTAGGGTTACAGTTCAGGTTAGAGCTAGGGTTAGGGTTAGGGTTATGGTACAGGTTAGGGTTAGGGTTAGGGTTAGGGTTTCATTACATGTTAAGGTTAGGGTTAAAGTTAGGGTTACAGTAGAGGTTAGGGTTAGGTTTAGGGTTACGGTACAGGTTAGGGTTATGGTTAGGGTTAGGGTTAGGGTTACGGTACAGGTTAGGTTAAGGTTTAGGGTTAGGGTTAGGGTTACGGTACAAGTTAGGGTAAGGTTTAGGGTTAGGGTTAGGGTTATGGTTCAAGTTAGGGTAAGGTTTAGGGTTAGGGTTAGGGTTACGGTACATGTTTGGGTTAGGGTAAGGGTTATGGTTAGGGTTAGGATTTGGGCAGCGTTTAGGGTTAGTGTAAGGTTAGGGTTACGGTACCGTGTAGGTTTCGGGTTAGGTTCAGGGTTAGGGTTACCGTACAGGTTAGGGTTAGAGTTAGGGTTAGGATTACCTTAGAGGTTAGCGTCAGGGTTAGTGGAGGCTTAGGGTTAGGGTTGCAGTACAGGTTACTGTTTAGGTTAGGGTTAGTTTAGGGTTACGGTTAGGTTTGCCATAGAGTTTAGGGTTATGGTTAGGGTTACATTACAGGTTAGTTTTAGAGCTAGGGTTAGGGTTACGGTTAGGGTTACGGTACAGTGTAGGGTTAGGGTTAGTTTTAGGGTTAGGTTTACGATAGAAGTTAGGGTTAGGTTTAGGGTTAGGGTTATGGTACAGGTGAGTGTCAGGTTTAGGGTTGCAGTTTTGGTTAGTGTTAGGATTATGGTACAGGTTAGGATTAGGGTTAGGGGTATGGTTATGGTACAGGGTAAGGTTAGGGTTAGGGTAATGGTACAGGTTAGGTTTAGGGTTAGGGTTAGTGTTACGTGAGAGGTAAGGGTTACGGTTAAAGTTAGGGTTAGAGTTAGGGTTGCCGTAAACGTGTGGGTTAGTGTTATGGGTAGTGTTACGGTTAGGGTTAGGGTTACAGTATAGGTTAGGGTTACCGTTAGGGTTAGAGTTACTTTGAGGGTTACGGTACAGGTTAAGGTTAGGATTAGGGTTAGGGTTAGGGTTAGTGTTAGGGTTATGGTACAGGTTAGGTTTGGTTTAGGGTTAGTGTTAGGATTACGGTACAGGTTAGGGTTAGGGTTAGGCTTAAGGTTACGGTACAGGTTAGGTTTAATTTAGGGTTAGGGTTAGCGTTAGGCTTACTGTACAAGTTATTGTTACAGTTAGGTTTAGTCTTAGGGTTACGGTATAGGTTAACGTTAGGGTTAGGGTGAGGTTTAAGTTTAGGGATACGGTACAGGTTAGTGTTACGGTACAGGTTACAGTTAGGGTTACGGTACAGGTTACGGTTAGGTTAGGATTAGGGTTAGTGTTACGGTACATTAGGGTTAGGGTTAGGATTAGGGTTAGGGTTAGGGTTACGGTAGCGGTTAGGTTTAGGGTTAGGTTTAGGGTTATGGTTACCGTACAGGTTAGGGTTAGAGTTAGGGTTAGGGTTGCGATACAGTTTAGGGTTAGGGTTAGGGTTAGTGTTAGGGTTAGGTTTGCCATAGACTTTAGGGTTATAGTTAGGGTTAGGGTACAGGTTAGGTTTAGAGCAATGGTTAGGGTTTGGTTTAGGGTTACGGTAGAGTGTAGGGTTAGGTTTAGGTTTAGGGTTAGGTTTACGATACAAGTTAGGGTTAGGGTTAGTGTTAGGGTTAGGGTTACGTAACAGGTTAGTGTTAGGGTTAGGGTTAGGTTTAGTGTTAGGTTTACGCTACAGGTTAGCGTAAGGGTTAGGGTAGGGTTACGGTACAGTTTAGGGTTAGGGTTACGGTACAGGGTAGGTTTAGGGTTAGGGTTAGTGTTACGAGACATGTAAGTGTTACGGTTAGGGTTAGGGTTGGGGTTGCTGTACAGGTGTGGGTTAGTGTTACTGGTAGGGTTAAGGTTAGGGTTAGGGTTATGGTACAGGTTAAGTTTAGGGTTAGGGGTAGTGTTAGGGTTAGGGGTAGTGTTACGGTACTGGTTAGGGTTAGGGTTAGTGTTAAGGTTAGGGTTAGGTCTGCCATAGAGTTTAGGGTTAGGGTTACAGTTAGGGTACAGGTTAGGTTTACTGTTAGGGTTAGGGTTAGGGTTACGGTACAGTTTAGGGTTAGGGTGACGGTACAGGGTAGGGTTAGGGTTCGGGTTAGGGTTAGGGTACGGTAAAAGTTAGGGTTAGGGTTAGTGGTAGGGATACGGTACAGGATAGGGTTAGGGGTAGGGTTAGGGTTATGGTACAGGTTAGTTTTAGGGTTAGTGTTAGGTTTTGGGTACAAGTTAGGGTTAGGGTTAGGGTTAGGATAACGGCACAGGTTACGGTTAGGGTTAGGGTAAGGGTTAGGGTTACGGTACAGGTTAGGTTTATGGTTAGGGTAAGTGTTACGGTACAGGTAAGGGTTAGGTTTGGGTTAGGGTTAGGGTTAGGGTTAGGGTACAGGTTAGGTTGAGGGTTAGGGTTAGTTTTAGGGTTAGGGTTAGGGTTAGGGTTAAGGTACAGGTTAGGGTAGGGTTAGTATTTGTGTCAGGGTTAGGTTTGCCATCGAGGTTAGGGTTAGGGTTAGGGTACAGGTTAGGATTAGAGTTAGGGTTAGGGATAGGGTTAGGGTTAGGGTGCAGGTTAGGGTTACGGTTAGTGTTAGGATTAGGCTTACGGTAGAGGGTAGGGTTAGTTTTAGGTTTTGGTTTAGGATTACAGTACAGATTACGGCTAGTTAGGTTTAGGGATACGGTACAGGTTAGAGTTAGGGTTAGGGTTAGGGTTATGGTACAGGTTAGGGTTAGGGTTAGGGTTAGGGTTAGGCTTTTAGTACATGTTAGGGTTAGGGTTAGTGTTAGGGTTACAGTAGAGGTTAGGGTTAGGGTTAGGGTTACGGTACAGGTTAGTTTTAGGGTTAGGGTTAGTGTTACGGTACAGGTAAGAGTTGGGTTATGGTTAGAGTTAGGTTAGGGTTAAGGGTAGGGTTGCGGTACATTTGTGGGTTATGGTTACGGGTAGGTTTAGGGTTAGGGTAATGGTTAGTTTTACGGTACAAGTTAGTGTTAGGGTTAGGTTTACGTACAGGTTAGTGTTAGGGTAAGGGTTAAGTTTAGGGTTACGGTACAGTTTAGGGTTACGGTTAGGGGTATGGTTGCGATACAGTTAACGGTTAGGTTTAGGGTTAGCATTATGTTAGGGTTACGGAACATTATAGGGATAGGGGTAGGGGTAGGGTTAGGGTTCCAGTAAGGGTTAGGGTTAGGGTTAGCGTTAGAGTTGGGGTAACGGTACAGTTTATTGTTAAGTTTAGGGTAGGGTTAGGGTTAGGTTTATGGTTACGGTAGTGGATAGGGTTAGGCTTAGGGTTGGGTTTAAGGTTATGGTTAGGGTTACGGTACAGGTTAGGGTTAGGGTTAGGGTTAGGGGTATGTTTACGGTTAGGTTTAGGGTTAGGGTTATGGTACCATTTAGGTTTAGGGTTAGGGTTAAGGTTAGGGATAGAGATAGGGTTAGGTTTAGTGTTAGGTTTACGGTCCAGGTTAGGGTTAGGTTTAGGATTAGGGTTACTGTACAGTTTCGGGTTAGGGTTAGGTTTAGGGTTAGGGTTAGGGATAGTTAAGAGCAGGGTTAGTGTTATGGTAGAGGTTAGGGTTAGGGTTAGTGATAGGGTTAGGGATACGGCTACAGTACAGCTTACGGTTAGGTTTAGGGATTGGGTTGGGGTGTCGGTACAGGATAGGTGTATGGTTATGGTTAGGGTTACGTTTACGGTACAGGTTATGGTTAGGTTTAGGGTATGGTTAGGGTTAGGTTTAGGTTTACGGTACAGGTTAGGGTTACGGTTAGGGTTAGGTTTTTGGTACAGTTTAGGGATAGTGTTAGGGTGAGGGTTACAGTACAGATTAGGGTTAGGGTTAGGGTTAGGTTTAGGGTTAAGTTACAAGTTAGGTTTAGTGTTAGGGTTAGGGTTAGTGTTAGGGTTACCGTACAGGTTAGGGTCAGGGTTATGTTTAGGCTAAGGGTTAGGGTAGGTTTGCAGTACAGGTTAGGGTTAGGGTTAGGTTTAAGGTTACCGTACAGGTTAGGGTTAGGGTTCATGTTAGGGTTAGGGTTCGTGTTAGGGTTAGGGTTAGGGTTAGGTTTACGGTTAGCGTGAGGTTAGGGTTACGGTACCGGGTAGGTTTCGGGTTAGGTTTAGGGTTAGGGTTACCGTAAAGGTTAGGGTTACGGTTAGGGTTAGGATTACCGTAGAGGTTAGCGTCAGGGTTAGTGTTAGGGTTAGGGTTAGGGTTGCAGTACAGGTTAGTGTTAAGTTTAGGGTTATTTTAGCGTTAGCGTTAGGTTTGCCATAGAGCTTAGGGTTACGGTTAGGGTTACGGTACTGTGTAATGTTAGGGTTAGTTTTAGGGTTAGGTTTACGATAGAAGTTAGGGTTAGGGTTAGGGTTACAGTACAGGTGAGTGTTAGGTTTAGGGTTAGGGTTAGGGTTTTGGTTAGGGTTAGGATTATGGTACAGGTTAGGGTTAGGGTAAGGGGTAGGGTTACGGTACAGGTTAAGGTTAGGGTTAGGGTAATGGTACAGGTTAGGTTTAGGGTTAGGGTTAGTGTTACGTGACAGGGAAGGGTTACGGTTAAAGTTAAGGTTAGGGTTAGGGTTGCAGTACACGTGTGGGATAGTGTTATGGGTAGTGTTAAGGTTAGGGTTAGGGTTAGAGTATAGGTTAGGGTTAGCGATTGGGTTAGGGTTATGTTGAGGGTTACGGTACAGGTTAGGGTTAGGGTTAGGGTTAGGGTTAGGTTTAGGGTTAGGGTTATGGTACAGGTTAGGTTTGGTTTAGGGTTAGTGTTAGGATTACGGTACAGGTTAGGGTTAGGGTTAGGCTTAAGGTTACGTTACAGGTTAGGTTTAATTTAGGGATAGGGTTAATGTTAGGCTTACGGTACAAGTATTGTTATGGTTAGATTTAGTCTTAGGGTTATGGTATAAGTTAAGTTAGGGTTAGGGTGAGGTTTAGGTTTAGGATTACGGTACAGGTTAGTGTTACGGTTACGGTTACGGTTAGGGATACGGTACAGGTTACGGTTAGGTTTAGCATTAGGGTTAGGGTTACGGTAAAATAGGGTTAAGGTTAGGGTTAGGGTTAGGGTTAGGGTTAGGGTTGTGATACAGGTTAGGGTTAGGGTTAGGGTTTCTGTTAGGGTTAGGTTTGCCATAGAGTTTAGCGTTATAGTTAGGGTTAGGGGACAGGTTAGGTTTAGAGCTAGGGTTAGGATTAGGGTTAGGTTTACGGTAGAGTGTAGGGTTAGGTTTATGATACAAGTAGGGTTAGGGTTAGTGTTAGGGTTGGGGTTACGGAACAGGTTAGTGTTAGGGTTAGGGTTAGACTTAGGGTTACGCTACAGGTTAGTGCAAGGGTTAGAGTAGGGTTACGGTACAGTTTAGGGTTAGGGTTAGGGTTACTGTACAGGTTAGGTTTAGGGTTGGGATTAGTATTACGAGACATGTAAGGGTTACGGTTAGGGTTAGGGTTGGGGTTGCCGTAAAGGTGTGGGTTAATGTTACTGGTAGTGTTAGGGTTAGGTTTAGGTTTAGGGTTAGGGTTGTGGACAGGTTAAGTTTAGGGTTAGGGGTAGTGTTAGGGTTAGGGGTAGTGTTACAGTACTGGTTAGGGTTAGGGTTAGTGTTATGGTTAGGGTTAGGTCTGCCATAGAGGTTAGGGTTGGGTTAGGGTTAGGGTACAGGTTAGGTTTAGTGTTAGTGTTAGGGTTAGATTTACGGTACAGGTTAGGGTTAGGTTTACGGTACAGGGTAGGGTTAGGGTTCATGTTAGGGTTAGGGTACGGTACAAGTTAGGGATAGGGTTAGTGGTAGGGTTATGGTACAGGTTACGGTTAGGGGTAGGGTTAGGGTTATGGTGCAGGTTAGTTTTAGGGTTAGTGTTAGGTTTTGGGTACAAGTTAGGGTTAGGGTTAGGATTACGGCACAGGTTATGGGAAGGGTTAGGGTTAGGGTTAGGGTTACGGTACAGGTTAGGTTTAGGGTTAGGGTAAGTGTTACGGTACAGGTAAGGGTTATGGTTATGGTTAGGGTTAGGGTTAGGGTTACGGTACAGGTTAGGTTGAGGGTTAGGGTTAGTTTTAGGGTTAGGGTTAGGGTTAGGGTTAGGGTTAAGGTACAGGTCAGGGTTAGGTTTAGTGTTAGTGTCAGGGTTACTTTTGCCATCGAGGTTAGGGTTAGGGGTAGGGTTAGGGTACAGGTTCGGATTAGAGTTAGGGTTACGGTTAGGGTTAGGGTGCAGGTTACGGTTACGGTTAGGGTTAGGGTTAGTGTTAGGCTTACGGTAGAGGGTAGGGTTAGGGTTAGGTTTTGGTTTAGCATTACAGTACAGATTACGGCTAGTTAGGGGTAGGGATACGGTAGAGGTTAGAGTTAGGGTTAGGGTTAGGGTTATGGTACAGTTTAGAGTTAGGGTTAGGGTTTCAGAACAGCTTAGGGTTAGGTTTAGATTTAGTTTTAGGGTTAGGGTTACGGTACAAGTTAGGGTTACGGTTAGGGTTACGTTACAGTGTAGGGTTACGGTTAGGGTTAGGGTTAGGGTTAGGGTTACAGTACAGGTTAGGGTTAAGGTTAGGTTTACGTTACTTGGTAGGATTACGGTTAGGGTTAGGGTTACGGTTAAGGTTACAGTACATGTTAGGGTTAGGGTTAGGGTAAAGTTTAGGGATAATGTTAGGGTTAGGTTTAGTGTTAGGTTTACGGTTCAGTTTAGTGTTATGTCTAGGATTAGGGTTACCTTACAGGTTAGGGTTAGGGTTAGTGTTAGGGTTAGAGTTACGGTTACAGTACATTTTATGGTTAGGTTTAGTATTAGGGTAAGGGTTACGGTACAGGTTAGGTTTAGGGTAAGGGTTAGGATTATGGTGCAGGTTATAATTAGGGTAGGGTAAGTGTTAGGGTACAGGTTAGGGTTAGGTTTAGGGTTACGGTACAGGTAGGGTTAGGGTTAGGGTTAGGGTTAGGGTTACGGAACAAGTTAGTGTTATGGTTATGGTTAGGTTTAGGGTTAGGGTTAAGATATAGTTTAGCGTTAGGGTTAGTGTTAGGGTTAAATTTAGGTTTACGGTACAGGTTAGGGTTAGGTTAGGTTTAGGGTTAGGGTTACGGTACAGGATAGGCTTAGGGTTATGTTACAGAGTAGGGTTAGTTTTAGGGTTAGGGTAGGGTTTTGATACAAGTTAGGGTGAGGGTTAGGGTTAGCTTTAGGGTTACGGTACAGGTAGGGTTAGGGTTAGGGTTAGTGTTAGGGTTAGGGTTAGGGTTATGGATCAAGTTAGGGTCACGGTTAGGTTTAGGGTTAGGGTTAAGGTAGAGGTTGGTGTTAGGGTTGGGGTTAGGGTTAGGTTTAGGTTTA
Organism: Otocyon megalotis megalotis; assembly: GCA_017311455.1. Taxonomy (NCBI): domain Eukaryota; kingdom Metazoa; phylum Chordata; class Mammalia; order Carnivora; family Canidae; genus Otocyon; species Otocyon megalotis. The sequence goes on from JAEUCK010008339.1 coordinate 232,968, forward strand.
CGGTAGAGGTTAGGGTTAGGTTTTGGGTTAGGGTTAGCGTTACGGTTAGGGTTACGGTACAGGTAAGGGTTAATTTTAGGTTTAGAGTGCAGGGTAGGGTTAGTGTTAGCGTTAGGGTTAGGGTTTCGATACAAGTTAGGGTGAGGTTTAGTGTTAGGGTTAGGTTTATGGTACAGGTTAGTGTTAGTGTTAGGGTTAGGTTGAGCGTTAGGATTAGGGTTACAGTACAGGTTAGGTTTAGGTTTAGAGCTAGGTTAACGATACAGGTTAGGGTTAGGGTTAGGGTTAGGGACAGTGTTACGGTACAGGTTAGGTTTACGGTTAGGTTTAGGGTTAGGGTTACGGTATAGGTTAGCGTTAGGGTTAGGGATAGGTTTAGGTTTAGGATTACGGTACAGGTTAGGTTTAGTGTTAGGGTTAGTCTTGGTTTAGGGTTAGGGTACGGTACTGGTTCGGTTTAGGGTTAAGTTTAGGGTTAAGTTTAAGGTTAGGGTTACCGTACACGTTAGGGTAGGGTTACGGTTAGGGTTAGTGTTATGGTTAGCGTTAGGGTACGGTACAGGATAGGGTTAGGGTTACATTACCGGTTAGGTTTAGGGTTATGGTTAGAGTTATGGTACAGGATAGGTTTAGCGTTAGGGTTATGGTTACAGTACATGTTACGGTTAGGTTTAGGGTTAGGGTTAGGGTTACGGTACAGGTTAGGGTTAGGGTTATGTTTAGGGTTATGTTATAGGTTAGGGTTGGGTTTAAGGTGAGGTTTATGGTACAAGTTAGGGTTGCTGCAAGGTTTAGGGTTAGGGTTACGGTATAGGTTACCGTTAGGGTTAGGTTAGGGTTACGGTACAGGTTAGTGTTAGGGTTAGGTTTAGGGTGAGGGTTAGGGTTAGGTTTACGATACAGGTTAGGGTTAGGTTTAGGGTTAGGTTTAGGTTACAGTACACGTTAGGTATTGGGTTAAGGTTAGGGGTACATTCCCGGAAGGTTTACGGTTGCGGTTAGGGTAGGGTTAATGTACAGTTTAGGGTTATGGTTAGGGTATAGGTTAGTGTTAGGGTTACCGTACAGGTTAGGCTATGGTTAGGGTAGGGTTAGGGTTAATGTTATGTTTAGGGACGTGGTACAGTTTAGGGTTAGGGTTATGTTTAGGGTTACAGTACAGTTTAGGGGTAGGTTTAGGGTTAGGTTTGTGCAAAGGTTAGATTTAGAGTTAGGGTTATAGTACAGGTTAGATTAGGGTTAGGGTAAGGATTACAGTACAGGATAGGGTTAGGTTTAGGGTTACGGTACAGGTAGGGTTAGGGTTAGGGTTAGGGTTAGGGTTAGGGTTATGGAACAAGTTAGTGTTACGGTTAGCTTTAGGGTTAGGTTTAAGTTACAGTTTAGCATTAGGGTTAGTGTTAGGGTTACGTTTAGGTTTACGGTACAGGTTAGGGTTAGGGTTAGGTTTAGGGTTAGGGTTACGGTACAGGATAGGTTTAGGGTTAGGGTTATGGTACAGACTAGGGTTAGTTTTAGGTTTAGTGTAGGTTTTCGATACAAGTTAGGGTAGGGTTAGGGTTAGGGTTAGGATTACGGTACAGGTTAGTGCTAGGGTTAGGGATAGGGTTAGGTTCACAGTACAGTTTAGGTTTAGGGTTAGTGGTAGGTTTACAGTACAGGCTAGGGTTAGGGTTAGGTTTAGGGTTAGGGTTTCAGTACAGGTTAGGGATAGGGTTAGGGTCAGTTTTACGGTACAGGTTAGGGTTAGGGTTAGGGTTAGGGTTTCGGTACAGGTTAGGAATAGGTTTTGGGTCAGGGTTACGGTACAGGTTAGGGTGAGGGTTAGTGTTAGGGTTAGGTTTACGGTATGGTACAAGATATGGTTAGGGTTCTGGTACAGGTTAGCCTTAGGGTTAGGGTTAGGGTTAGGGTTACGGTTCAGTTTAGGGTTAGGGTTTAGGTTAGGTTTAGGGTTAGGGTTATGGTATAGGTTACGGTTAGTTTTATGGTTAATGTTAGGGTTACGATACAGGTTAGGGATAGGGTCAGATTTAGGGTTAAGTTACAGGTTAGTTTTAAGTTTAGGGTTAGGGTGAGGGTTAGGTTTACGGTACAAGTTAGGGTTAGGTTTAGGGTTAGGGTTACGGTACAGGTTAGGGTTAGGGTTAGTGTTAGGGTTAGGCTTAGATTTGCCATAGAGGTTAGGGTTAGGGTTAGGGTTAGGGTTAGGGTTAGGGTTACGGTACATTTAGGGTTAGGGGTTAGGGTTAGGTTTAGGGTTAGGATTAGGGTTAGGGTTAGGGTTACGGTACAGGTTAGGGTTACAGGTACGGTAGAGGGTAGAGTTAGGCTTAGGGTTAGGGTAAGGTTCATGTTAGGGTTAGGGTTAGATTTATAGTTAGGGTTAGAGTTATGGTACAAGTTAGGGTTACGGTTAGGGATAGGGTTATGGTTAGGGTTAGGGTTACGGTATGGGTTAGGGTTAGGGTTAGGGGTAGGTTTACGGTGCAGTTAAGGGATAGGTTTAGGGTTAGGAAATCGGTACTGGTTAGGGTTAGAGTTAGGTTTAGGGTTACGGTACATGTTAGGGTTAGGTTTAGGGTTAAGGTTACGGTCAGGTTAGGGTTACTGTTAGGGTTAGGGTTAGGGATAGGTTTACTTTACAGGTTAGGGTTAGAGTTAGGGTTAGGGATAGGGTTAGGATTATGGACAGGTTAGGTTTAGGGTTAGGGTTAGTGTTAGGGTTAGTATTACGGTACAGGTTAGGCTTAGGATTAGGTTTAGGGTTAGGGTACAGGTACAGGTTAGGGTTAGGTTTAGGGTTAGGATTACGGTACAGGTTAGTATTTGTGTTAGGTTTAGGTTTACATTAGTGTTACGCTACCAGTTAGGTTAGGGTTAGGTTTAGGGTTTGGGTTAGTGTTAGGGTTAGGTTTACGCTACAGTTTAGGGTTACGTTTAGGGTTCGGGTTACGGTACAGCTTAGGGTTATGGTTAGGGTTAGGGTTAGTGTTAGGTTTTGGGTTAGGGTTAGGGTTACGGTAAAAGTTTGGGCAGGTTTAGCGTTAGGGTTAGTGTTAGGGTTAGGGTTATGGTACAGGTTAGGGTTAGGGTTAGTGGTAGGGTTAGTGTTAGGGTTACAGTGCAGGTACGTTTAGGCTTAGTGTTGGGTTTAGGGATATGGTTAGGGTTACGGTACAGGTTAGGGTTAGGTTTAGGGTTAGGTGTAAGTTTAGGATTAGGTTTAGGGTTAGGGTTATGGTATAGGTTAGGGTTAGGGTTAGGGTTAAGGATAGTGATAGGGATAGGGTTAGGTTTAGCGTTAGGTTTACGGTCCAGGTTAGGGTTAGGTGTAGGATTAGGGTTACCGTACAGTTTCGGGTTAGGGTTAGGTTTAGAGTTAGGGTTAGGAATAGGTTAAGTGCAGGGTTAGTGTTACGGTACAGGTCAGGGTTAGGGTTAGTGATAGGGTTAGGGTTATGGTTACGGTACAGCTTACGGTTAGGTTTAGGGCTTAGGGTTAGGGTTACGGTACAGGATAGGTTTAGGGTTATGGTTAGGGTTACATTTACAGTACAGGTTATGGCTAGGTTTAGGGTTAGGGTTACGGTACAGGTTAGGGTTACAGTTAGGGTTAGGGTTTCGGTACATTTTAGGGATAGGGTTAGGGTCAGGGTTACGCTACAGATTAGGGTTAGGGTTAGGGTTAGGTTTAGGGTTAAGTTACAAGTTAGGTTTAGTGTTAGGGTTAGGGTTAGTGTTAGGGTTACCGTACAGGTTAGGGTCAGGGTTGGTTTAGGCTAGGGTTAGGGTTAGGTTTGCAGTAAAGGTTAGGGTTAGGGTTAGGGTTAGGGTTAGGGTTAGGGTTAGGGTTGAGGTACAGGTTTGGGTTAGGGTTACGGTTAGGGTGACGGTACAGGTTAGCCTTAGGGTTAGGATTAGGCTTACGGTACAGGTTAGGGTTAATGTTAGGGATAGGTTTAGGGTTAGGGTTATGGTATAGGTTATGGTTAGTTTTAGGGTTTGTTTTAGGGTTATGGTACAAGTTTGGGTAAGGGTTAGGGTTAGGATTACGGTACAGGTTAGTTTTAAATTTAGGGTTAGGGTTATGGTTAGGGTTATGGTACAAGTTAGAGTTACGGTTAGGTTTAGGGTTAGGGTTACGGTATAGGTTAGCGTTAGGGTTAGGGTGAGGTTTAGGTTTAGGGATATGGTAAAGGTTAGGGTTACGGTTATGGTTAGGGTGAGGGTTAGGTTACGGTACAGGTTACGGTTACGTTTAGGTTTAGGGTTAGTGTTAGGGTACAAGTTAGGGTTAGGGTGAGTGTTAGGTTTAGGGTTAGGGTTACGGTACCGGTTAGGTGTAGGGTTAGGTTTAGGGTTAGGGTTACCTTACAGGTTAGGGTTAGGTTTATGGTTAGGGTTAGGGTTAAGGTTTGGGGAGGATTATCGTACAGATTAGGGTCAGGGTTAGGGTTATGGTTAGGTTTAGGCTTGCGATACATGATAGGTTTAGGGTTAGGGTTATGGTTATGGTACATTGTAGGTATAGGTTTAGGTTTAGGGTTAGGTTTACGATACAACTTAGGGTTATTGTTAGTGTTAGGGTTAGGGATACGGAACAGCTTAGTGTTAGGGTTAGGGTTAGGGTTAGGGTTAGGTTTACGGTACAGGTTAGGGTTAGGTATAGGGGTAGTGTTACGGTACAGGTAATGGTAAGGGTTAGGGTGAGGGTTAGGGTTACTGTACAGTTTAGGTTTAGTGTTAGGGTTAGTGTTATGGGACAGGTAAGGGTTATGGTTAGGGTTAAGGTTAGGTTTATGGTACAGGTTAGGGTGAGGGTTAGGGTTAGGGTTACGGTACAGGATTGGTTTAGGGTTATGGTTAGGGTTACATTTACAGTACAGGTTATGGTTAGGTTTAGGGTTAGGGTTAGGGTTACGGTACAGGTTAGGGTTACGGTTAGGTTAGGGTTTCGGTACATTTTAGGGATAGGGTTTGGGTCAGGGTTACGGTACAGATTAGGGTTAGGGTTAGGGTTAGGTTTAGGGTTAAGTTACAAGTTAGGTTTAGTGTTAGGGTTAGGGTTAGTGTTAGGGTTACCGTACAGTTTAGGGTCAGGGTTTGGTTTAGGCTAGGGTTAGGGTTAGGTTTGCAGTAAAGGTTAGGGTTAGGGTTAGGGGTGAGGTACAGGTTTGGGTTAGTTTTACGGTTAGGGTGACGGTACAGTTTAGCCTTAGGGTTAGGATTAGGCTTACGGTACAGGTTAGGGTTAATGTTAGGGATAGGTTTAGGGTTAGGGTTATGGTATAGGTTATGGTTAGTTTTAGGGTTTGTTTTAGGGTTATGGTACAAGTTTGGGTAAGGGTTAGGGTTAGGATTACGATACAGGTTAGTTTTAAATTTAGGGTTAGGGTTATGGTTAGGGTTATGGTACAAGTTAGAGTTACGGTTAGGTTTAGGGTTAGGGTTACGGTATAGGTTAGCGTTAGGGTTAGGGTGAGGTTTAGGTTTAGGGATATGGTAAAGATTAGGGTTACGGTTATGTTTAGGGTGAGGGTTAGGGTTACGGTACAGGTTACGGTTACGTTTAGGTTTAGGGTTAGGGTTAGGGTACAAGTTAGGGTTAGGGTGAGTGTTAGGTTTAGGGTTAGGGTTACGGTACCGGTTAGGTGTAGGGTTAGGTTTAGGGTTAGGGTTACCTTACAGGTTAGGGTTAGGATTATGGTTAGAGTTAGGGTTAAGGTTTGGGCAGGATTATCGTACAGATTAGGGTCAGGGTTAGGGTTACGGTTAGGTTTAGGCTTGCGATACATGATAGGTTTAGGGTTAGGTTTATGGTTATGGTACATTGTAGGTATAGGTTTAGGTTTAGGGTTAGGTTTACGATACAACTTAGGGTTATTGTTAGTGTTAGGGTTAGGGATACGGAACAAGTTAGTGTTAGGGTTAGGGTTAGGGTTAGGTTTACGGTACAGGTTAGGGTTAGGTATAGGGGTAGTGTTACGGTACAGGTAATGGTAAGGGTTAGGGTGAGGGTTAGGGTTACTGTACAGTTTAGGTTTAGTGTTAGGGTTAGTGTTACGGGACAGGTAAGGGTTACGGTTAGGGTTAAGGTTAGGTTTATGGTACAGGTTAGGGTGAGGGTTAGGGTTAGGCTTACGGTACAGGTTAGGGTTCGGGTTAGGTTAGGGTTAGGGTTATGGTACAGGTTAGGTTTATGGTGAGGGGTAGTGTTAGGGTTAGGGGTAGTGTTACGGTTCTGGTTGGGGTTAGGGTTAGTGTTCGGGTTAGGTTTAGGGTTAGGGTTAGGGTACAGGTTAGGTTAAGAGTTAGGGTTAGGGTTAGGGCTAGGGTTACGGTACAGGTCAGGGTTAGGGTTAGGCTTATGGTTACGTTACAGGTTAGGTTTAGTGTTAGGGTTAGGGGTACGGTACAGGTTAGGTTTAGGGTTAGGGTTACGGTTACGGTACATGTTATGGTTAGGTTTAGGGTTAGGGTTAGGGTTACCGTACAGGTTAGGGTTAGGGTTAGTGTTGTGGTACAGGTTAGGGTTAGGGTTAAGGTTATGGTACACGTTATGATTAGGTTTAGGGTAAGGGTAGGGTACAGGTTAGGGTTAGGGTTTGCGTTAGATTTAGGGTTAGGGTTAGGGTTAGGTTTATGGTACAGGTTAGGGTTAGGTTTAGTTTTAGGTTTAGGGTTACAGTACAGGTTTGGTTTAGGGTTAGGATCAGGGTTAGGTTTAGGGTTAAGGTTAGTTTTAGTGTTACGGTAGAAGTTAGGGTTAGGTTTAGGAGTAGGGTTTGGGTTACAGTACAGGTTAGGGGTAGGGTTAGGGTTAGGGTTAGGATTAGGTGAGGGTTACGGTATGGTCAGGGTAAGGGTTAGGTTTAGTTTTTGGGTTAGTGTTAGGGTTATGGTACAGGTTAGATTTAGGGTTAGGGGTAGTGTTAGGGTTACGATTAGTGTTACGGTACAGGTTAGGGTTAGGGTTAGTGTTAGGGTTAGGCTTAGATTTGCCATAGAGGTTAGGGTTAGCGGTTAGGGTTAGGTTTAGGGTTAGGATTAGGGTTAGGGTTAGGGTTAGGGTTACGGTACAGGTTAGGGTTACAGGTACGGTAGAGGGTAGAGTTAGGCTTAGGGTAGGGGAGAGGTTCATGTTAGGGTTAGGGTTAGGTTTATAGTTAGGGTTAGAGTTATGGTACAAGTTAGGGTTAGGGTTAGGGATAGGGTTATGGTTAGGGTTAGGGTTATGGTATGGGTTAGGGTTAGGGTTAGGGGTAGGGTTCGGTGCAGTTAAGGGATAGGTTTAGGGTTAGGAAATCGGTACTGGTTAGAGTTAGGGTTAGGGTTACGGTACATGTTAGGGTTAGGTTTAGGGTTAAGGTTACGGTCAGGTTAGGGTTACTGTTAGGGTTAGGGTTAGGGATAGGTTTACTTTACAGGTTAGGGTTGGAGTTAGGGTTAGGGATAGGGTTAGGATTATGGAACAGGTTATGTTTAGGGTTAGGGTTAGTGTTAGGGTTAGTATTACGGTACAGGTTAGGTTTAGGATTAGGTTTAGGGTTAGGGTACAGGTACAGGTTACGGTTAGGTTTAGGGTTAGGATTACGGTACAGGTTAGTATTTGTGTTAGGTTTAGGTTTACATTAGTGTTACGCTACCAGTTAGGTTAGGGTTAGGTTTAGGGTTTGGTTTAGTTTTAGGGTTGGGTTTACACTACAGTTTAGGGTTACGTTTAGGGTTCGGGTTACGGTACAGCTTAGGGTTATGGTTAGGGTTAGGGTTAGTGTTAGGTTTTGGGTTAGGGTTAGGGTTAGGGTTACGGTAAAAGTTTGGGTAGGTTTAGCGTTAGGGTTAGTGTTAGGGTTAGGGTTACGGTACAGGTTAGGGTTAGGGTTAGTGGTAGGGTTAGTGTTAGGGTTACAGTGCAGGTACGTTTAGGCTTAGCGTTGGGTTTAGGGATATGGTTAGGGTTACGGTACAGGTTAGGGTTAGGTTTAGGGTTAGGTGTAAGTTTAGGATTAGGTTTAGCGTTAGGGTTAGGGTTAAGGATAGTGATAGGGATAGGGTTAGGTTTAGCGTTAGGTTTACGGTCCAGGTTAGGGTTAGGTTTAGGATTAGGGTTACCGTACAGTTTCGGGTTAGGGTTAGGTTTAGGGTTAGGGTTAGGAATAGGTTAAGTGCAGGGTTAGTGTTACGGTACAGGTCAGGGTTAGGGTTAGTGATAGGGTTAGGGTTATGGTTACGGTACAGCTTACGGTTAGGTTTAGGGCTTAGGGTTAGGGTTACGGTACAGGATAGGTTTAGGGTTATGGTTAGGGTTACATTTACAGTACAGGTTATGGTTAGGTTTAGGGTTAGGGTTAGGGTTACGGTACAGGTTAGGGTTACGGTTAGGGTTAGGGTTTCGGTACATTTTAGGGATAGGGTTAGGGTCAGGGTTACGGTACAGATTAGGGTTAGGGTTAGGGTTAGGTTTAGGGTTAAGTTACAAGTTAGGTTTAGTGTTAGGGTTAGGGTTAGTGTTAGGGTTACCGTACAGGTTAGGGTCAGGGTTTGGTTTAGGCTAGGGTTAGGGTTAGGTTTGCAGTAAGGTTAGGGTTAGGGTTAGGGTTAGGGTTGAGGTACAGGTTTGGGTTAGGGTTACGGTTAGGGTGACGGTACAGGTTAGCCTTAGGGTTAGGATTAGGCTTACGGTACAGGTTAGGGTTAATGTTAGGGATAGGTTTAGGGTTAGGGTTATGGTATAGGTTATGGTTAGTTTTAGGGTTTGTTTTAGGGTTACGGTACAAGTTTGGGTAAGGGTTAGGGTTAGGATTACGGTACAGGTTAGTTTTAAATTTAGGGTTAGGGTTATGGTTAGGGTTATGGTACAAGTTAGAGTAACGGTTAGGTTTAGGGTTAGGGTTGCGGTATAGGTTAGCGTTAGGGTTAGGGTGAGGTTTAGGTTTAGGGATATGGTAAAAGTTAGGGTTACGGTTATGGTTAGGGTGAGGGTTAGGGTTACGGTACAGGTTACGGTTACGTTCAGGTTTAGGGTTAGGGTTAGGGTACAAGTTAGGGTTAGGGTGAGTGTTAGGTTTAGGGTTAGGGTTACGGTACCGGTTAGGTGTAGGGTTAGGTTTAGGGTTAGGGTTACCTTACAGGTTAGGGTTAGGATTATGGTTAGGGTTAGGGTTAAGGTTTGGGCAGGATTATCGTACAGATTAGGGTCAGGGTTAGGGTTACGGTTAGGTTTAGGCTTGCGATACATGATAGGTTTAGGGTTAGGGTTATGGTTATGGTACATTGTAGGTATAGGTTTAGGTTTAGGGTTAGGTTTACGATACAACTTAGGGTTATTGTTAGTGTTAGGGTTAGGGATACGGAACAGGTTAGTGTTAGGGTTAGGGTTAGGTTTACGGTACAGGTTAGGGTTAGGTGTAGGGGTAGTGTTATGGTACAGGTAATGGTAAGGGTTAGAGTGAGGGTTAGGGTTACTGTACAGTTTAGGTTTAGTGTTAGGTTAGTGTTACGGGACAGGTAAGGGTTACGGTTAGGGTTAAGGTTAGGTTTATGGTACAGGTTAGGGTGAGGGTTAGGGTTAGGGTTACGGTACAGGTTAGGGTTCGGGTTAGGGTTAGGGTTAGTGTTATGGTACAGGTTAGGTTTAGGGTGAGGGGTAGTGTTAGGGTTAGGGGTAGTGTTACGTTCTGGTTAGGGTTAGGTTTAGTGTTCGGGTTAGGTTTAGGGTTAGGGTTAGGGTACAGGTTATGTTAAGAGTTAGGGTTAGGGTTAGGGCTAGGGTTACGGTACAGGTTAGGGTAAGGGTTACGGTACAGGGTAGTGAAAGGGTTAGGGTTAGGGTTAGGGTACGGTACAAGTTAGGGTTGGGGTAGGGTTAGTGTTAGGGTTAGAGTTACGGTAGAGGTTAGGGTTTGGGTTAGGGTTAGCGTAGGGTTAGTGTTAGCGTTTTGGTACAGGTTAGGGTTATGTTTTGGGGTAGGGTTACGGTACATTTTAGGGTTAAGTCTAGGGTTAGGTTTAGGGTTACGATAGTGGTTAAGTTTAGGGTTAGGGTTGCGTTTAGTGTTATGGTACAGGGTAGTGTTAGGGTAGGTTTAGGGTACAGTACAAGTTAGGGTTTGGGTTAGGGATAGTGTTAGGGTTAGAGTTACGGTACAGGTTAGGATTAGCGTTAAGGGTAGGGTTACAGTGCAGGTAAAGGTTAGGGTTAGGGTTAGCGTTACGGTTAGGGTTACGTAAGAGTTTAGGGTTAAGTTTAGGGTTCGGGTTAGGGTGAGGGTTACGGTAGTGGTTAGCGTTAGGGTTAGGGTTGGGTTTAGGGTTACGCATAGGGTTACGGTACAGGTTAGGTTTAGGGAAAGGGTTAGGGTTACTGTTAGGTTTATGGTAGAGGTTAGGTTTAGGGTTAGGGTTAGGGTTACCGTAGAGGTTAGGTTTAGGGGTACGTTTTGTGTTAGGTTTACGGTACAGGTTAGGTTTAGGGTTAGGATGGGGGTTAGGGTTACGGTACAGGTTAGGGTTAGGGTTAGGGTTAGGGGTACGTTACAGGTTAGGGTTAGGGTTAGGGTTAGGGTTAGGATTACGGTACAAGATAGGGTTGCGGTTATGTTTAGTGTTAGGTTTACGGTATAGGTTAGCTTTAGGGTTAGGGTTAGGGTTAGGTTTAAAATTACGGTACAGTTTAGGGTTAGGGATAGTTTTAGGGTTAGGGTTACGGTTAGGTTTAGGGTTTCGGAACAAGTTAGTGTTATGGTTAGTGTTAGGGTTAGGGTTACGGTACAGGTTAGTGTTAGGGTTGGTTTAGGGTTACGGTTAGGTTTAGGTTATCTGTACAGGTTAGGGTTAGGTTTAAGGTTAGGGTTAGGGTTAGGGTTAGGGTTATGGTACAAGTTAGGGTTACGGTTAGGTTTAGGTTAGGGTTACAGTATAGATTAGCGTTAGAGTTAGGTTTATGTATAGGGTTACAGTACAGGTTAGGGTTAGGTTTAGGTTTAGCGTTAGGGTTAATGTTAGGGTTAGGGTTACGGTACAGGTTAGGGTTAGGGTTAGTGGTAGTGTTAGTGTTAGGGTTACAGTGCAGGTACGTTTAGGCTTAGCGTTGGGTTTAGGGTTATGGTTAGGGTTACGGTACAGGTTAGGGTTAGGTTTAGGGTTAGGTGTAAGTTTAGGATTAGGTTTAGGGTTAGGGTTATGGTATAGGTTAGGGTTAGGGTTAGGGTTAAGGATAGTGATAGGGATAGGGTTAGGTTTAGCGTTAGGTTTACGGTCCAGGTTAGGGTTAGGTTTAGGATTAGGGTTACGGTACAGTTTCGGGTTAGGGTTAGGTTTAGGGTTAGGGTTAGGAATAGGTTAAGTGCAGGGTTAGTGTTACGGTACAGGTCAGGGTTAGGGTTAGTGATAGGGTTAGGGTTATGGTTACGGTACAGATTACGGTTAGATTTAGGGCTTAGGGTTAGGGTTACGGTACAGGATAGGTTTAGGGTTATGGTTAGGGTTACATTTACAGTATAGGTTATGGTTAGGTTTAGGGTTAGGGTTAGGATTACGGTACAGGTTAGGGTTACGGTTAGGGTTAGGGTTTCGGTACATTTTAGGGATAGGGTTAGGGTCAGGGTTACGGTACAGATTAGGGTTAGGATTAGGGTAGGTTTAGGGTTAAGTTACAAGTTAGGTTTAGTGTTAGGGTTAGGGTTAGTGTTAGGGTTACCGTACAGGTTAGGGTCAGGGTTTGGTTTAGGCTAGGGTTAGGGTTAGGTTTGCAGTAAAGGTTAGGGTTAGGGTTAGGGTTAGGGTTGACGTACAGGTTTGGGTTAGGGTTACGGTTAGGGTGACGGTACAGGTTAGCCTTAGGGTTAGGATTAGGCTTACGGTACAGGTTAGGGTTAGTGTTAGGGATAGGTTTAGGGTTAGGGTTATGTTATAGGTTATGGTTAGTTTTAGGGTTTGTTTTAGGGTTACGGTACAAGTTTGGGTAAGGGTTAGGGTTAGGATTACGGTACAGGTTAGTTTTAAATTTAGGGTTAGGGTTATGGTTAGGGTTATGGTACAAGTTAGAGTTACGGTTAGGTTTAGGGTTAGGGTTACGGTATAGGTTAGCGTTAGGGTTAGGGTGAGGTTTAGGTTTAGGGATATGGTAAAGATTAGGGTTACGGTTATGTTTAGGGTGAGGGTTAGGGTTACGGTACAGGTTACGGTTACGTTTAGGTTTAGGGTTAGGGTTAGGGTACAAGTTAGGGTTAGGGTGAGTGTTAGGTTTAGGGTTAGGGTTACGGTACCGGTTAGGTGTAGGGTTAGGTTTAGGGTTAGGGTTACCTTACAGGTTAGGGTTAGGATTATGGTTAGGGTTAGGGTTAAGGTTTGGGCAGGATTATCGTACATATTAGGGTCAGGGTTAGGGTTACGGTTAGGTTTAGGCTTGCGATACATGATAGGTTTAGGGTTAGGGTTATTGTATGGTACATTGTAGGTATAGGTTTAGGTTTAGGGTTAGGTTTACGATACAACTTAGGGTTATTGTTAGTGTTAGGGTTAGGGATACGGAACAGGTTAGTGTTAGGGTTAGGGTTAGGGTTAGGTTTACGGTACAGGTTAGGGTTAGGTGTAGGGGTAGTGTTATGGTACAGGTAATGGTAAGGGTTAGAGTGAGGGTTAGGGTTACTGTACAGTTTAGGTTTAGTGTTAGGTTTAGTGTTACGGGACAGGTAAGGGTTACGGTTAGGGTTAAGGTTAGGTTTATGGTACAGGTTAGGGTGAGGGTTAGGGTTAGGGTTACGGTACAGGTTAGGGTTCGGGTTAGGGTTAGGGTTAGTGTTATGGTACAGGTTAGGTTTAGGGTGAGGGGTAGTGTTAGGGTTAGGGGTAGTGTTACGTTCTGGTTAGGGTTAGATTTAGTGTTCGGGTTAGGTTTAGGGTTAGGGTTAGGGTACAGGTTATGTTAAGAGTTAGGGTTAGGGTTAGGGCTAGGGTTACGGTACAGGTTAGGGTAAGGGTTACGGTACAGGGTAGTGAAAGGGTTAGGGTTAGGGTTAGGGTACGGTACAAGTTAGGGTTGGGGTAGGGTTAGTGTTAGGGTTAGAGTTACGGTAGAGGTTAGGGTTTGGGTTAGGGTTAGCGTAGGGTTAGTGTTAGCGTTTTGGTACAGGTTAGGGTTATGTTTTGGGGTAGGGTTACGGTACATTTTAGGGTTAAGTCTAGGGTTAGGGTTAGGGTTATGATAGTGGTTAAGTTTAAGGTTAGGGTTGCGTTTAGTGTTATGGTACAGGGTAGTGTTAGGGTAGGTTTAGGGTACAGTACAAGTTAGGGTTTGGGTTAGGGATAGTGTTAGGGTTAGAGTTACGGTACAGGTTAGGATTAGCGTTAGGGGTAGGGTTACAGTGCAGGTAAAGGTTAGGGTTAGGGTTAGCGTTACGGTTAGGGTTACGTAAGAGTTTAGGGTTAAGTTTAGGTTTCGGGTTAGGGTGAGGGTTACGGTAGTGGTTAGGGTTAGGGTTAGGGTTGGGTTTAGGGTTACGCATAGGGTTACGGTACAGGTTAGGTTTAGGGAAAGGGTTAGGGTTACTGTTAGGTTTATGGTAGAGGTTAGGTTTAAGGTTAGGGTTAGGGTTACCGTAGAGGTTAGGTTTAGGGGTACGTTTTGTGTTAGCTTTACGTTACAGGTTAGATTTAGGGTTAGGATGAGGGTTAGGGTTACGGTACAGGTTAGGGTTAGGGTTAGGGTTAGGGGTACGTTACAGGTTAGGGTTAGGGTTAGGGTTAGGATTACGGTACAAGATAGGTTTGCGGTTATGTGTAGTGTTAGGTTTACGGTATAGGTTAGCTTTAGGGTTAGGGTTAGGGTTAGGTTTAAAATTACGGTACAGTTTAGGGTTAGGGTTAGTTTTAGGGTTAGGGTTAGGGTTAGGTTTAGGGTTTCGGAACAAGTTAGTGTTATGGTTAGTGTTAGGGTTAGGGTTACGGTACAGGTTAGTGTTAGGGTTGGTTTAGGGTTACGGTTAGGTTTAGGTTATCTGTACAGGTTAGAGTTAGGTTTAAGGTTAGGGATAGGGTTAGGGTTAGGGTTATGGTACAAGTTAGGGTTACGGTTAGGTTTAGGTTAGGGTTACAGTATAGGTTAGGGTTAGGTTTAGGTTTACGGTGAGGGTTAGGTTAGGGTTAGGGTAAGGGTTAGGGTTATGGTACCGGTTAGGTTTAGGGTTAGGTTTAGGGTTAGTGTTACCATACAGGTTAGGTTAGGGTTAGGGTCAGGGTTAGAATTACCGTAAATTTTAGGGTTAAGGTTAGAGTTAGGGTTAGGGTTAGGGTTGCGGTACCGGTTAGGGTGAGGGTTAGGGTTAGTGTTAGTGATAAGTTAGTTTTGCCATAGAGTTTAGGGTTATGGATAGGGTTAGGGTACAGGTTAGGTTTAGAGCTAGGTTTAGCGTTAGGGTTAGGGTTACGGTTCCTGTACAGTGTAGCGTTAGGTTTAGTTTTAGCTTTATGTTTACGATAGAAGTTAGGGTTAGGGTTAGGGTTAGGGTTAGGGTCACGGTACAGGTTAGTTTTAGATTTAGGGTTAGGGTTAGGGTTACCGTACAGGTTAGGGTTCGGGTTATGCTATGCGTTAGGTTTGCGATACAGGTTAGGGTTAGGGATAGGTTTAGTTTTACCGTACAGGTTAGGGTTAGGGATAGGGTTAGGGTTAGGGTTAGTTATGCGGTACAAGTTATGGTGAGGTTTAGGGTTACGGTACAGGTCAGCATTAGGGGTAGTGTTAGGGTTAGGCTTACAGTACAGGTTAGGTTCCCGGTTAGGGTTACGGTACAGGTTAGGGTTAGGTTTAGGGTTAGTGTTACGTTACAGGTTAGGTTTAGGGTTAGTGTTAGGTTTACGGTACAAGTTACGGTTGCGGTCATGTTTAGGGTTAGGGTTACGGTATAGGTTAGCATTAGGGTTAGGGTTAGGGTTAGGTTTAGAGTTACGGTACAGGTTAGGGTTAGGGTAAGTTTAAGGGTTAGGGTTACGGTACAAGTTAGGTTTATGGTTAGGGTTACGTTACAGGGTAGGTTTACGGTTAGGGTTAGGGTTACGGTTAGGGTTATGGTTACAGTACAGTTTAGGGTTAGGATTAGGGTTACATTTTTTGGTAGGATTACGGTTAGGGTTAGGGTTAGGGTTAGGGTTAAGGTTAGGGTTAGAGTTACGGTACATGTTAGGGTTAGGGTTAGGGTAAAGGTTAGGGATAGGGTTAGGGTTAGGTTTAGTGTTAGGTTTACGGTTCCGGTTAGGGTTATGTGTATGATTAGGGTAACATACAGGTTATTGTTAGGGTTAGTTTTAGGGTTAGGGTTCGGGATAGGTTAAGTGCAGGGTTAGTGGTACGATACAGGTTAGGGTTAGTGTTAGGGTTAGAGTTACGGTTACAGTACAGGTTATGGTTAGGTTTAGGGTTAGGGTAGGGTTACGGTACAGGTTAGGTTTAGGGTTAGTGTTAGGTTTAGAGTTAGGGTTAAGATTATGGTGCTGGTTATAATTAGGGTAAGGGTAAGTGTTATGGTACAGGTTAAGGTTAGGGTTAGCGTTACGGTACAGGTAGGGTTAGGGTTAGGGTTAGGGTTATGGACCAAGTTAGTGTCACGATTAGTTTTAGGGTTAGGGTTAAGGTATAGGTTGGTGTTAGGGATGGGCTTAGGGTTAGGTTTAGGGTTACGGTACAGGTTATAGTTTGGGTTAGGTTTACAGTACAGGGTAGTGTTAGTGTTAGCATTAGGGTTAGGGTTTCGATACAAGTTAGGGTCAGGGTTATTGTTAGGGTTAGGTTTACGGTACAGGTTAGTGTTAGTGATAGGGTTAGGGTTACAGTACATGTTAGGGTTAGGTTTAGAGGTAGGTTAGTGATACAGGTTAGGGTTAGGGTTAGAGTCAGGATATGGTACAGGTTAGGGTTAGGGTTAGGTTTAGGGTTACAGTACAGATTAGGTTTAGGTTTAGGGTTAGGATTAGCGTTACCATACAGTATAGGTTTAGTGTTCGGTTTAGGGTTGCAGTACACGTTAGGGTTAGGGTTAGGGTTAGGTTTAGACTTATGGTACTGGTTAGGGTCAGCGTTAGGTTTAGGGTTACGGTACAGGTTAGCCTTAGGGTTAGGGTTAGGATAAGGGTTTCGGTACAAGTTAGGGTTACGTTTAGGTTTAGGGTTAGGGTTACGGTATAGGTTAGCGTTAGGGTTAGGTTTAGAGGTTAGGTTTAGGGTTACGGTACAGGTTAGGGTTAGGGTTAGGTTTAGGGTTAGGGTTAGGTTTAGGTTTACGGTACAGGTTAGGGTGAGGTTTAGGGTTATGGTACAGATTAGGGTTAGGGATAGGGTTAGGGTTAGGGTACCGGAAGGTTTAGGGTTAGGGTTACCGTACAGTTTAGGGATAGTTTTAGGGTAAGGGATAGAGTTAGGGTTACCATACAGGTTAGGGCCAGGGTTAGGTTTTGGGTTAGGGTTAAGCTTAAAGATGCGGTACAGTTTAGGGTTAGGGTTATGTTTAGGGTTACAGTACAGGTTACGGTTAGGGTTAGGGTTAGGGTTAGGGTTAGGGTTAGGGATAGGTTTATGGTACAGGTTAGTGTTACGGTTAGGGTTAGGGTTAGTGTTAGGGTTAGGGTTACAGTACAGGTTAGGTTTAGGTTTAGAGCCAGGTTAACGATACAGGTTAGGGTTAGGGTTAGGGTTAGGGACAGTTACGGTACAGGTTAGGGTTACGGTTAGGTTTAGGGTAAGGGTTACTGTATAGGTTAGCATTAGGTTTAGGGATAGGTTTAGGTTTAGGGTTACGGTACAGGTTAGCGTTACGGTTAGGGTTAGGGTTTGGGTTACGGTACAGGTTAGGGTTAGGTTTAGGGTTATGGTTAGGGTTACGGTACAGGTTAGGGTTAGGGTTAGGGTTAGTGTTGGGTTAGGGTTAGGGTACGCTACCGGTTCGGTTTAGGGTTAGGTTTAGTGTTAGGGTTACCATACACGTTAGAGTAGGGTTAGAGTTAGGGTTAAGGTTATGGCACAGGATAGGGTTAGGGTTACATTACATGTTAGGTTTAGGTTTAGGTTTAGGGTTACGGTACAGGTTAGGTTTAGGGTTAGGCTTACTGTTACAGTACATGTTACAGTTAGGTTTAGGGTTAGGGTTAGGGTTACGGTACAGGTTAGGGTTAGGGTTATAATTAGGGTTATGTTATAGGTTAGGGTTGGGTTTAGGGTGAGGTTCATGGTACTAGTTAGGGTTACTGTTAAGTTTAGGGTTAGGGTTACGGTATAGGTTATCGTTAGGTTTAGGTTTAGGGTTTTGGTACAGGTTAGTGTTAGGGTTAGGTATAGGGTGAGAGTTAGGTTTAGGTTTATGGCACAGGTTAGGGTTAGGTTTAGGGTTAGGTTTACGTTACTGTACAGGTTAGGTATAGGGTTAGGTTTAGGGGTACGGTACCGGAAGGTTTAGGGTTAGGGTTAGGGTTACCGTACAGTTTAGGGTTAGGGTTAGGGTAAGGGTTAGATTTAGGGTTACCTTACAGGTTAGGGCCAGGGTTAGGGTTAGGGTTAGGGTTAGGGTTAGGGATGCGGAACAGTTTAGGGTAAGGTTATGTTTAGGGTTACAGTAGAGGTTAGGGTTAGGGTTAGGCTTAGGGTTCGGTTTGTGCACAGGTTAGAGTTAGTGTTAGGGTTACGATACAGGTTAGATTAGGGTTAGGGTAGGGTTACGGCACAGGATAGGTTTAGGTTTAGGGTTACGGTACAGGTAGGGTTAGGGTTAGTGTTAGGGTTAGGGTTATGGAACAAGTTAGTGTTACGGTTAGTTTTAGGGTTAGGGTTAAGTTATAGATTAGCGTTAGGGTTAGTGTTAGGGTTACGTTTAGTTTACGGTACAGGTTAGGGTTAGGGTTAGGTTTTGGTTTAGGGTTACGGTGCAGGATAGGGTTAGGGTTATGGTTACGGTACGGAGTAGGGGTAGTTTTAGGGTTAGGGTACATTTTCGATACAAGTTAGGGTGAGTGTTAGGGTTAGGGTTATGATTACGGTACAGGTTAGTGTTAGGGTTAGGGTTAGGGTTAGGGTTTCAGTACAGGTTAGGTTTAGGGTTAGTGGTAGGTTTACGTTACAGGCTAGGGTTAGGGTTAGGTTTAGGGTTAGGGTTTCAGCACAGGTTAGGGATAGGGTTAGGGTTAGGTTTACGGTACAGGTTAGGGTTAGGGTTAGGTTTTGGATTAGGGTTAGGGTTAGGGTTACGGTACAGGTTAGGGTTACGGGTACGGTAGAGGGTAGGGTTAGGTTTAGGGTACGGTTCATGTTAGGGTTAGGGTTATAGTTAACGTTAGAGTTATGGCACAGGTTAGGGTTAGGGTTAGTGGTAGGGTTATGATTAGGGTTAGGGTTACGGTACGGGTGAGTGTTAGGGTTAGGGGTAGGGTTACGGTGCAGTTAAGGGTTAGGGTTAGTGTTAGGGTTAGGATTGTGGTTCAGGTTCGGGTTAGGGTTAGGGTAGGGTTACGGTACAGGTTAGGGTAAGGTTAGGTTTAGGGTTAAGTTTACGGTCAGGTTAGGGTTACTGTTAGGGGTAGGGTTAGGGATAGGTTTACTTTACAGGTTAGGGTTAGAGTTAGGGTTAGGGTTAGGGTTAGGATTATGGAACAGGTTAGGGTTAGGGTTAGGGTTAGGTTTAGGCTTAGGGTTACGGTACAGGTTAGGGTTAGGTTTAGGCTTAGGGTTACGGTACAGGTTAGGGTTAGGTTTAGGGTTAGGATTACGGTACACGTTAGTATTTGTGTTAGGTTTAGGTTTACATTATTGTTACCCGACCAGTTAGGTTTAGGGTTAGGGTTAGGTTTTGGCTTAGTGTTAGGGTTAGGTTTACAGTACAGGTTAGGGTAAGGTTTAGGGTTAGGGTTACGGTACAACTTAGGGTTATGGTTAGGTTTAGCGTAGTGTTAGGGTTACGGTAAAAGTTAGGGGTAGTTTTAGCGTTAGGGTTAGTGTTAGGGTTAGGGTTATGGTACAGGTTAGTGTTAGGGTTAGTGTTAGGGTTAGTGTAGGGTTACAGTGCAGGATAGGGTTAGGGTTAGGGTTAGAGTTACGGTATAGGTTAGGGTTAATTTTAGGGTGAGTGTTACGGTTGTGGATAGGGTTAGTTTTGGGGTTGGGTTTAGGGTTAGAGTTAGGGTACGGTCAGTTTACAGGTAGCTTTAGGGTTAGGTTTACAGTTAGGGTTAAGGTTAGGGTTTGTGTTAGGGTTAGGGTTAGCATTACGATTAGGGTTAGGGCTATGGTACAGGATAGGTTTAGGGTTAGTTCATTTTTGCTTTTGTTTCTTTTGCCTTCGTGGATGTATCTTGCAAGAAGTTACTGTGGCCGAGTTCAAAAAGGGTGTTGCCTGTGTTCTCCTCTAGGATTTTGATGGAATCTTGTCTCACATTTAGATCTTTCATTCATTTTGAGTTTATCTTTGTGTATGGTGAAAGATAGTGGTCTAGTTTCATTCTTCTGCATGTGGATGTCCAGTTTTCCCAGCACCATTTATTAAAGAGACTGTCTTTCTTCCAATGGATAGTCTTTCCTCCTTTATCAAATATTAGTTGACCATAAAGGTCAGGGTTCATTTCTGGGTTCTCTGTTCTGTTCCATTGATCTATATGTCTGTTTTTGTGCCAGTTCCACACTGTCTTGATGACCACAGCTTTGTAGTACAACCTGAAATCTGGCATTGTGATGCCCCCAGATATGGTTTTCTTTTTTAAAATTAGCCTGGCTATTCGGGGTCTTTTCTGATTCCACACAAATCTTAAAATAATTTGTTCTAATTCTCTGAAGAAAGTCCATGGTATTTTGATAGGGATTGCATTAAACGTGTAAATTGCCCTGGGTAACATGGACATTTTCACAATATTAATTCTGCCAATCCATGAGCATGGAATATTTTTCCATCTCTTTGTGTCTTCCTCAATTTCTTTCAGAAGTGTTCTATAGTTTTTAGGGTATAGATCCTTTACCTCTTTGGTTAGGTTTATCACTAGGTATCTTATGCTTTTGGGTGCAATTGTAAATGGGATTGACTCCTTAATATCTCTTTCTTCAGTCTCATTGTTAGTGTATAGAAATGCCATTGATTTCTGTGCATTGATTTTGTATCCTGCCACGCTACCAAATTGCTGTATGAGTTCTAGCAATCTTGGGGTGGAGGTTTTTGGGTTTTCGATGTAGAGTATCATGTCATCAGCGAAGAGGGAGAGTTTGACTTCTTCTCTGCCAATTTGAATGCCTTTAATGTCTTTTTGTTGTCTGATTGCTGAGGCTAGGACTTCCAGTACTATGTTGAATAGCAGTGGTGAGAGTGGACATCCCTGTCTTGTTCCTGATCTTAGGGGAAAGGCTTCCAGTGCTTCCCCATTGAGAATGATATTTGCTGTGGGCTTTTCGTAGATGGCTTTTAAGATGTCGAGGAAAGTTCCCTCTATCCCTACACTCTGAAGAGTTTTGATCAGGAATGGATGCTGTATTTTGTCAAATGCTTTCTCTGCATCTAATGAGAGGATCATATGGTTCTTGGTTTCTCTCTTGCTGATATGATGAATCACATTGATTGTTTTATGAGTGTTGAACCAGCCTTGTGTCCCGGGGATAAATCCTACTTCGTCATGGTGAATAATTTTCTTAATGTGCAGTTGGATCCTATTGGCTAGTATCTTGTTGAGAATTTTTGCATCCATGTTCATCAGGGATATTGGTCTGTAATTCTCCTTTTTGGTGGGTCTTTGTCTGGTTTTGGAATTATGGTGATGCTGGCCTCATAGAACGAATTTGGAAGTACTCCATCTCTTTCTATCTTTCCAAACAGCTTTAGTAGAATAGGTATGGTTTCTTCTTTAAACGTTTGATAGAATTCCCCTGGGAAGCCATCTGGCCTTGGGCTCTTGTGTCTTGGGAGGTTTTTGATGACTGCTTCAATTTCCTCCCTGGTTATTGGCCTGTTCAGGTTTTCTATTTCTTCCTGTTCCAGTTTTGGTAGTTTGTGGCTTTCCAGGAATGCGTCCATTTCTTCTAGATTGCCTAATTTATTGGCGTATAGCTGTTCATAATATGTTTTTAAAATCGTTTGTATTTCCTTGGTGTTGGTAGTGATCTCTCCTTTCTCATTCATGATTTTATTAATTTGAGTCTTCTCTCTCTTCTTTTTAATAAGGTTGGCTAATGGTTTATCTATCTTATTAATTCTTTCAAAGAACCAACTCCTGGTTCTGTTGATCTGTTCCACAGTTCTTCTGGTCTCAATTTCGTTGAGTTCTGCTCGAATTTTAATTAACTGTCTTCTTCTGCTGGGCATACGGTCTATCTGCTGTTTCATTTCAAGCTCCTTTAAGTGTAAGGTTAGCTTTTGTATTTGAGTTCTTTCCAGTTTTTGAATGGATGCTTGTATTGCGATGTATTTCCCCCTTAGGACTGCTTTGCTGCATCCCAAAGATTTTGAACGGTTGTTTCTTCATTGTCATTAGTTTCCATGAATCTTTTTAATTCTTTCTTAATTTCCTGGTTGACCCTTTCATCTTTTAGCAGGATGGTCCTTAGCCTTCACGTGTTTGACGTCCTTCCATACTTTTTGTTGTGATTCAATTCCAATTTCAAGGCATTATGGTCTGAGAATATGCAGGGGACGATCCCAATCTTTTGGTATCGGTTCAGACCCGATTTGTGTCCCAATATGTGGTCTATTCTGGAGAAAGTTCCATGTGCACTTGAGAAGAATGTGTATTCAGTTGAGTTTGGATATAAAGTTCTGTAGATATCTGTGAAATCCATCTGGTCCAGTGTCTCATTTAAAGCTCTCGTTTCTTTGGAGATGTTGTGCTTAGAAGAACTATCGAGGGTAGAAAGAGCTAGATTGAAGTCACCAAGTATAAGTGTATTATTATCTAAGTATTTCTTCACTTTGGTTATTAATTGGTTTAAATATTTGGCAGCTCCCACATTTGGAGCATATATATTGAGGATTGTTAAGTCCTCTTGTTGGATAGATCCTTTAAGTATGAGATAGTGTCCCTCTTCATCTCTCACTACAGTCTTCGGGTTAAATTTCAGTTTATCTGATATAAGGATGGCTACCCCTGCTTTCTTTTGAGGACCATTTGAATGGAGAATGGTTCTCCAACCTTTATTTTCAGGTTGTAGGTGTCCTGTCTAAAATGAGTCTCTTGTAGACAGCAAATAGATGGGTCCTGCTTTTTTATCCAGTCTGAAACCTGCGCCTTTTGATGGGGTCATTAAGCCCGTTCACGTTCAGAGTTACTATTGACAGATATGAGTTTAGTGTCATCATGATATCTATTTAGTCCTTGTTTCGTGGATTGTTCCAGTGAACTTCTTCTTAAAGGGGAATTTTAAGAGTCCCCCTTAAAATTTCTTGCAGAGCTGGTTTGGAGATCACATATTCTCTCAGTTCCTGCCTGTCTTGGAAGCTCTTTATCTCTCCTTCCATTTTGAATGAGAGCCTTGCTGGGTAAAGTATTCTTGGTTGCATGTTCTTCTCATTTAGGACCCTGAATATATCCTGCCAGCCCTTTCTGGCCTGCCAGGTCTCTGTGGAGAGGTCTTCTGTTACCCTGATACTCCTTCCCATAAAAGTCAGGGATTTCTTGTCTCTTGCTGCTTCAAGGATCTTGTCCTTATCTTTGGAATTTGCAAGCTTCGCTATTAAATGTCGAGGTGTTGAATGGTTTTTATTGATTTTAGGGGGGATCTCTCTATTTCCTGGATCTGAATGCCTGTTTCCCTTCCCAGATTAGGAAAGTTTTCAGCTAGGATTTGTTCAAATACATATTCTGGCTCTCTGTCCCTTTCGGCGCCCTCGGGAACCCCAATTAAACGTAGGTTTTTCTTCCTCAGGCTGTCGTTTATTTCCCTTAATCTGTCTTCATGGTCTTTTAATTGTCTGTCTCTTTTTTCCTCAGTTTCCCTCTTTGCCATCAACTTGTCTTCTATGTCACTCACTCATTCTTCCACCTCGTTAACCCTCGTCGTTAGGACTTCTAGTTTGGATTGCATCTCATTCAATTGATTTTTAATTTCTGCCCGATTGGATCGAAATTCTGCAGTCATGAAGTCTCTTGAGTCCTTTATGCTTTGTTCTAGAGCCACCAGTAGCTGTATAACAGTGCTTCTGAACTGGCTTTCTGACATTGAATTGTAATCCAGCTTTTGTAACTCTGTGGGAGAGAGGACTTTTTCTGATTCTTTCTTTTGAGGTGAGGTTTTCCTTCTAGTCATTTTGCTCAGTGCAGAGTGGCCAAAAACAAGTTGTATCGGGAAAAGGAGAATAAAAGAGGAGAGAAAGAAGGAAAGAAAGAAGAAAAAGAAAAAACAAAAAAGGCAGAAAAGAAGGAAAAAAGAGAAGAAAAAGAGAAAGTAAAAGAGGTGAAAAAAAGGGGGTGGGCAAGCAATCAGGAATCAAAAAGAAAAAAAAGAAAAGAAAGAAAAAAAAAAGAAAAAAAACCCCACAGAGGAGTATCTTCTGATTCTGTATACTTAAGTCCCTTGACTTCCTTCCCCTGGAACTGGTCCGTCTCGCTGGTCTTCTGGGGGAGGGGCCTGTTGTGCTGATTTTCAGGTGTTAGCACTTGGGGGAGCTGCTCCTCTCCTTGCCTGGTGCAGAGCTCAGTGGGGGTTGTTTACCCCGTGAGGCCCCTGGAGGTAGGGGCCCAGTTGCTGCAGCAGCTCCGGAAACCTGGCTTCAGCCGCAGCAGGTACTGTGGAGAGCAGAGAGGGGAGCTCTCCGCCTGCAGGGCCTGGAGGCTCGGGGGCGGGGCCGCTGATCCGCTCAGCTCGGGGCAGGAGCGTCCTTGCTGTCCTGGGCCCTCCCGGCCTCTGCCTGTCCCGGGGAGGCTGGATCCTGGGCTGTGTCCCGGCGCCCTGTGCTCCCGCCTGCGCTGTTGGATTCGCGCTCCCGGTGGCACAGCCGCCTCTCCGCGGAACAGCCGCCTGAGCCCCTCGGAGCTGTTCCCGGGGCGCGCAGCCCCCTCCGCACGGAGCCTCTTCTGCGGGAGCCGCAGCCGCCGAGCTGCTCCCAGAGCCGCGCAGCCCCCTCTGAGGAGCCGCCGCCCGAGCCCTCGGAGCTAATCCAGGTCCCGCCATGCGCTGCAGCTCTTAGGGATCTCGGCGCACCCTCCTGCGTGCGCCGCAGGTGTCTGTTAGTGTCCCAGGGAGCCCGAGGGCATCCCCTCCCGCCTGGTTCCTGCTCTAACTTCCTCGGGCCCCTTTCCGCCCGGGAAGGTTGGTACAGCTCCTGCTTCTCCAGGACGGGGCTCCCTGTCCTGGGGACACTCGCTCAGGCCTCAGCCAGGCTCCTCGTGGGGCCCCTCCCCCTTGGATGCCTTTTGTTTCTTTATTTCTTTTTCCCCGTCTTCCTACCTTGATAGAAGCGCGAACTCTTCTCACTGTAGCATTCCATCTAGTCTCTCTTTAAATCTCAGGCCGACTTCGTAGATTTTCAGGATGATTTGAAGGTTATCTAGGTAATTTGGTGGGGACAGGTGATTTGGGGATCCTACACTTCCTCCATCTTGCCCCTCCCTCTAGGGTTCGGTTTAGGCTTAGAGTTAGGGTTACGGTACAGGGTAGGGTTAGGATAGGGATAGGGTTAGGGTTACTGTACATTTTAGGGTTGGCTTTATGGTTAGGGTTAGGGTTATGGTATATGGTAGCGTTCGGGTAGGTTTGGGGTTAGGGTTAGGGTTACGGTACAGGTTAGGTTTAGGGTCAGTGTTAGGGTTAGGATTAGGGTTAGAGTTACAGTACAGGTTAGGGTTAGGTTTAGGGTTAGGTTTAGTGTTACTGGACAGGTAAGGGTTAGGGTTAGGGTTAGGTTTAGGCTTAGGGTTAGGGTTACAGTACAGGTTAGGGTTAGGTTTACTGTTAGGGTTATGGTTAGTGTTAGTGTTATGGTACAGGTTATGGTTAGGGTTAGGGATGGGGTTATGGTACAGGTTAGGGTTAGGGTTACGGTAAAGGTTAGGGTAATGGTTAGGGATAGGGTTAGGGATAGGGTTACTTTACAGGTTAGGGTGAGAGGTAGGGTTAGGGTTAGGGTTAGGGTTAGGGTTACGGTACAGGTTAGGGTTACGGTTAGGGTTAGGGTTAGGGTTAGGTTTAGGGTTAGGGTTATAGTACAGGTTAGGGTTAGGGTTAGGGTTAGGGTTAGGTTTACGGTACAGGTTGGTGAAAGTTAGGTTTAGGATTACGGTACAGGTTAGTATTAGGGTTAGGTTTAGTGTTAGTGTTAGTGTTACGGTTATTAGTGTTAGGGTTACGGTACAGGTTAGGGTTAGGTTTAGGATTATGGTTAGGGTTACGGTACAGGTTAGGTTTAGGGTTAGGTTTAGGTTTAGGGTTCGGTTTCGGGTTAGGCTTACGGTACAGGTTATGGTTAGGGTTAGGTTTACGGTACAGGTTATTGTGAGGGTTAGGGTTAGGATTACGGTACAGGTTAATATTAGGGTTAGGTTTAGAGTTATGGTTAGGTTTAGGGTTAGAATTATGGTTATTGTTAGTGTTTTGGTTACGGTACAGGTTAGGGTCAGGTTTAGGATTATGGTTAGGGTTACGGTACAGGTTAGTTTTAGGGTTAGGGTTAGGGTTACGGTACTGGTTTGGTTTAGGGTTAGGTTTTAGTGTTAGTGTTAGCGTTAGGTTTAGGGTTACGGTAGAGGTTAGGGTTAGTTTTAGGGGTAGGGTTACTGTTATGGTACATGTTAGGTATAGGGTTACGGTAAGGTTTATGGTACCGGGAGGTTTAGGATTAGGGTTAGCTTTAGGGTTGCCGTACACGTTAGGGTTAGGGATAGGGTTAGGGTTAGAGTTAGGTACCGTACAGATTAGGGTCAGGGTTAGGGTTAGGGTTAGGGTTAGGGTTAGGGATGCGGTAAACCTGAGAGCTAGGGTTATGTTTAGGGTTACGGTACAGGTTAGGTTTAGGGTTAGAGTGAGGGTTAGTGTTGCGGTACAGGTTAGGGTTACGGTTAGGGTTACGGTACATGTTATGATTAGGGTTAGGGTAAGGGTAGGGTACAGGTTAGGGTTAGGGTTAGGGTCAGGGTTAAGGTACAGGTAGGGTTAGGGTTAGAGTTAGGATTAGGGAGAGGATCAGGGTTACCGAACAACTTAGGGTCACGTTTAGGTTAAGAGTTAGGGTTAAGGTATAGGTTGGCATTAGGGTTAGGGTTAAGGTTAGGTTTAGGTTTACAGCACAGGTTAGGGTTAGGGTTAGGGATAGGGTTAGGGTTAGGGTTACGGTACAAGTTAGGGGTAGGTTTAGCATTAGGGTTAGTGTTAGGGTTAGGGTTACGGTACAGGTTTTTGTTAGGGTTAGGGTTAGTTTTAGGGTTTGGTACAGGTTAGGGTTAGGGTTAGGTTTACGGTACAGGTTATGGTGAGGGTTAGGGTTAGAATTACGGTATAGGTTAGTATTAGGGATAGGTTTAGAGTTAGGTTTACGGTTACACTTCCAGTTAGGTTTAGGGTTAGGGTTAGGGTTAGGGTTAGGGTTAGGTTTAGGGTTAGGGTTAGTGTTAGGGTTACGGTATAGGTTATGGTTAGTAATAGGGTTAGGGTTATGGTACAGTAGGGTTATTGTTAGGGTTAGGGTTAGGGATAGGTTTACGGTACTCGTTAGGGTTAGGGTTAAGGTTAGGATTAGGTTTAGGGTTAGGATTACGGTACAGGTTAGGGTTTTCGTTAGTGTACAGGTAAGGTTAGGGTTAGGGTTATGGTTAGGGTTACAGTAGAGTTTAGTGTTAGGGTTAGGTTTTGGGTTAGGTTATGGTACAGGTTAGGGCTATGGTTTGGTTTAGGGTTACGGTACAATTTTGTTTTAGGGTTAGGGTTAGTGTTAGGGTTAGGGTTACGGTAAGGGTTAGGGTTAGGGTTAGGGTTAATGTTACGGTACAGGTAAGGTTGAGGATTAGGTTTAGGGTTACATTACAGGTAAGGTAACTGTTAGGGTTAGGGTTATGGTTATGGTTATGGTTAGGGTTAGGGTTAGGGTTACGGTACAGGTTAGGGTTGGGTTTAGGGTTACGGTTACGGTTAGGGTTACGGTACAGGTTAGGGTTAGGGTTAGGTTTAGGGTTAGGGTTAGGTTTAAGGTACAGTTTAGGGTCAGTGTTACAGTTAGGGTGAGGTTTAAGGTACAGGTTAGGGTTAGCGTTAGGGTTAATGTTATTTTTAGGGTTACGGAACAGGTTAGGTTTAGGTTAAGGATTAAGGTAAGGGTTAGGTTTACGGTACAGGTTATGGTTAGGGTTAGGGTTAGGTTTACGGTACAGTTTAGGGTTGAGGTTAGGGTCAGGGTGAGGGTACGGTACAGGATAAAGTTAGGGTTAGGTTTAGGTTTAGGATTACGGTAGTGATTAGAGTTAGGGGTTCGGTTGGGTTTAGGGTTAGGGATAGGGTTATGGAACAGGTTATGTTTAGGGTTAGGGTTAGGGTTAGGGTTAGGATTAAGGTTAGGGTTAGTGTTAGGGTTACGGTACAGGTTACGGTTAGTGTAAGGGTTACGGTAAAGTTTAGTGTTACATTACAGGTTAGGGTTAGGGTTAGGGATAAGGTTACGGAACTGGTTAGGGTTGGCGTTAGGTTTATGGTTAGGGTTATGGTACAGGTTAGCGTTCGGGTTACGGTTGGGTTTAGGGTTAGGGTTACGGTACAGGTTAGGGTTAGGGTTAGGGCTATGTTTAGGATTAGTGTTAGGGTTACGGTACACATTAGGGATAGGTTTACGGTTAGGGTTATGGTTATGGTTAGGGTTACGTTACAGGTTAGGATTATGGTTAGGGGTAGTGTTAGGTTTAGGGTTATGGTACAGGTCAGTGTTAGGGTTAGGGTTTGGTTTACGGTACAGGTTAGGTTTATGGTTAAGGTTAGGGTTGGGGATAGGGTTACAGTACAGGTTAGTGTTAGGGTTAGGGTTTGGGTTAATGTTACAGTACAGGTTAGGGTTAGGATTACGGTGCAAGTTTGGGTTAGGGATATGGTTAGGGTAAGTGTTAGGGTCAGGGTTATGATACAGGACATGGTTAGGTTTAGGCGTACTGTTAGGGTTAGTTTTACGGTTTAGGTTAGGGTTAGGGTTAGGGTTACTGTACAGGTTACGGTTAGCATTAGGATTATGGTAAAGGTTAGGTTTAGGGTTAGGGTTAGGGTTACGGTACAGGTGAGGTTAGGGTTAGGGTTACGGTACAGGTTAGGGTTAAGGTACAGGTTAAGTTTAGGGTAGGGGTCAGGTTAGTGTTAGGGCTACGGTACAGGTAGGGTTAGGTTTAGGTTTAGGGTTAGGGTTACGGTACAGGTTAGTGTTAGGGTTAGGTTTAGTGTTAGGGTTACGTTACAGGTTAGGGTGAGGGTGAGGGTTAAGGTGAGGGTAAGGTTTTGGGTTAAGGTACAGGTTAGTTTTAGGGTTAGGGTTAGGGTTATGGTACAGTTTAGGGTTGGCGTTAGGGTTAGGGTTAGTGTTACGGTACAGGTTAGGGTTTGGGTTAGGGTTGGGGTCGGTTAAGGTTATGTTACAAGTTAGGGTTTAAGTTAGGTTTAGTGTTAGGGTTAGGGTTAGGGTTCCAGTACATTTTAGGGTTATGTTTAGGGTTAGGGTTAGGGTTACTGTACAGGTTAGGGTTAGGGTTAGGTTTACGTTAAGGGTGAGCGTTAGGGTTACGGTACAGGTTAGTGTTAGGTTTAGGTTTAGGGTTAATGTGAGTGTTAGTGTTATGGTACAGGTTAGGGTTAGGGTTTGGGTTAGTTTTAGGGTTACGGTACAGGTAAGGTTTAGGGTTAGCGCTATGGTTACTGTACAGGTTAGGGTTATGGTTATGGTTAGGGTTAGGGATAGGGTAATGGTACAGGTAAGGGTTAGATTTAGGGTTAGTGTTAGTGTTAGGGTTATGATTACGGTACAGGGTAGGGTTAGGGTTAGGGTTACGGTACAGGTTAGGTTGCGAGTTAAGTGTAGGGTTAGGTTTAGGGTTACGGTACTATTAGGGGAGGGTTAGGGTTTGGGTTACGGTACAGGTTAGTGTTAGGGATAGGGTTAGGGTTAGAGTTAGCGATAGGGTTACGGTACAGGTTAGGAATAGAGTTAGTTTAGGGTTTTTGTTAGGATTAGGATTTGGGTTACGGTACACGTTAGGGTTAGGGTTAGGGTTAGAGTTACGGTTACTTTACGGGTTAGTGTTAGGATTATGGTTAGGGTTACGGTACAGGTTATGGTGAGGTTTAGTGTTAGGTTTAGGGTGACATTACTGGTTAGGTTTACGGTTAGGTTTAGGTTGAGGGTTAGGGTTACGTAAAGGTAAGGGTTAGGGTTAGGGTTAGGGTTAGGTTTAGGGTTGTGGTACAATTAGGGTTAGGGTTAGGGTTAGTGTTATGGTACAGGTTAGGGTTATGTTTAGGGTTACGGTTAGGCTTAACGAAAGGCAACGGTACAGGTTAGGACTAGGGTCAGGTTAAGGGTTAGGGTTACGTTAGAGGTTTGTTAGGGTTAGGGTTAGGGTTAGGGTTAGGGTTAGGGTACAGGTTAGGTTTAGGGTTAGGGTTAGGGTTACGGTACAGGTGGGGGTTAGTTTTAGGTTTAGGGTTAGGGTTACGGGACAGGTTAGGATTAGGGTTAAGTTTAGGGTTAGGGTTATGGTAGAGGTTTGTTAGGGTTAGCGTTAGGATTAGGTTTATGGTTCAGGTTAGGGTTAGGGTTAGGGTTAGGGTTAGGATTACGGTACAGGTTAGGGTGAGGTTTAGGTTTAGGGTTAGGGTTACAGTACAGTTTAGTGTTAGGTTTAGGGTTAGGGTTACGGTACAGGTTAGGGTTAGGTTTAGGGTTAGGGGTAGGGTTTTCGTACAGGTTAGTTTTAGGGTTAGCATTAGGGTTACGGTACAGGTAAAGGTTACGTTTAGGGTTAGGGTGAGTTTAGGGTTAGGGTTAGGTTTACGGTACAGTTTTGGGTTAGGAATATGGTTAGGGTTATTGTTAGGGTTACGGTTCAGGTTAGGGTTAGAGTCATGTTACAGGTTAGGGTTAGGGTTAGGGTTAGGATTAGGGTTAGGGTTACGGTACAAGTTAGCGTTAGGGTTAATGTTAGGTTACGGTATATGATAGGGTTAGTGTTAGGTTTAGGGATAGGGTTACATTACAGGTTAGTGTTAGTTTTAGGGTTCGGGTTAGGTTTACGGTACCGTTTAGGGTTAGGATTAGTGTAAGATTAGGTTTAGGGTACAGGTTAGGGTTAGGGTTAGGGTTAGGTTTTATGTTACGGTATAGGTTAGTTTCACCTTTAGGTTTAGGGTGATGGTTATGGTGCAGGTTATTGTTAGGGTTAGGTTTAGGCTTAGGGTTAAGGTTCAGGTTAGGTTTAGGGTTAGGGTTAGGGTTATGGTTAGTGTTAGCGTTAGGTTTACGGTACAAGTTAGGGTTAGGTTTAATGTTAGGGTTAGGGCTAGAGATTGTGTTACGGTACAGGTTAGAGTTAGGGTTAGGGTTAGGGTTAGGTTACGCGACAGATTAGGGTCAGGGTAAGGGTTACTGGAAGGGTTAGTTTTACGGTACAGTTTAGGTTTAGGGTTAGGATTAGGGTTAGGGTTACGGTACAGGTTAGGTTTAGGGTTAGGGTTAGGTTTACATTACAGGTTAGGGTAGGGTTAGGTATAGGGTTACGGTAGAGCTTAGGGTTTGGGTTAGGTTTAGGCTTACGGTACAGGTTAGGGTTAGGTTTAGAGTTAGGGTTACAGTACAGGTTAGGTTTAAAGTTAGGTTTAGGTTTAGGGTAACAGTTATGGTACGGATAAGGATTACGAGTAGGGTTATGGTTATGGTTAGGTTTAGGGTTAGGGTTACGGTATAGGTCTGGGTTAGGTTTACGGTTAGGGTTAGGGCTAGGGTTACGGTACAGGGTAGGGTGAGGGTTAGGGTTATTGTTAGGATTAGGATGAGGGTTATGGTACAGGTAAGGGTTAGGGTTAGGGTTATGTTACGGTTACTTTACGGGTTAGTGTTATGTTTAGGGTTAGGATTATGGTAGAGGTTAGGGTGAGGGTTATTGTTAGGGTCAGGGTTACAGTACAGGTTAGGTTTAGGTTTAGGTTTAGGGTTAGGGTTACGGTACAGGTAAGTGTTACGGTTGGGGTTAGGGTTAGGGTTTGGGTTTGGGTTACGATACAATTAGGGTTAGGTTTAGGGTTAGGGTTACGGTACAGGTTAGGGTGAGGGTTAGGGTTAATGTTAGGGTTACAGTACAGTTTAGGTTTAGGATTAGTTTTAGGGTTAGGGTTACGGTACAGGTAAGGGGTACGGTTAGGGATTGGTTAGTGTTAGGTTTAGGGTTACGGTACAATTAGGTTTAGGGTTAGGGTTACGGTACATGTTAGGTTTAGGATTAGTGTTAGGGTTAGCGATAGAGTTACGGTACAGGTTAACATTAGGGTTAAGTTTAGGGTTAGGTTTACGGTTGAGGTTGGTGTTAGCGTTAGTGTTACGGTTAGGGTTAGGGTACAGCCTAGGTTTAGGGTTAGGGTTAGGGTTAGGCTCAGAGTTACGGTACACATTAGGGATAGTTTTACGTTTAGGGTTAGGGTTACAGTACTGGTTAGGGTTAGGGTTAGTTTTAGGTTTAGCGTTAGGATTACGGTACAGTTTAGAGTTAGAGTTAGGATTAGGGTTACGGTACATGTTAGGTTTAGGTTTAGGGTTAGTGTTCCGGCACACGTTAGGGTTAAGGTAAGGTTACATTAAGTGTTAGGGTTATGGTAGAGGTTAGGGTTAGGGTTAGGTTAAGGGTTACAGTACAGTTTATTGTTAGGTTTAGGGTTATGGTAGAGGACAGGGTTATGGTTATGGTTAGGTTAGGATTAGGTTTAGGGTTTCATTACAGGTTAGGATTAGGGTTAGTGTTAGGGTTAGGGTTACGGTACAGGATTGGGATAGGTTTAGGGTTAGGGATAGGTTTAGGTTTAGTGTAAGGGGTACGGTTAGGGTTAGGGTTAAGAATAGGGTTACGGTACTGGTTAGGTTACGTTTAGGGTTGGAGTTAGGGTTACGGTACAGGTTAGGGTTAGGGTTAGGGTTGTTATACAGGTTAGGGTTAGGTTTAGGGTTAGGGTTACGGTACAGGTTAGGTTTCGGGTTAGGGGTCAGGTGAGGTTTAGGGTTAGATTTACGGTACAGGTGAGGGTTAGGGTTAGGGTTAGGGTACAGGTTAGGTTTAGGGTTAGGTTAGGGTTAGGGTTACGGTACAGGTTAGGTTTACGGTTAGGGTTTGGGTTAGGATTATGGTACAGGTTATGGTGAGGGTTAGGGTTAGGGTTAGGTTTACAGTACAGTTTACGATTAGGTTTAGGGTTAAGGTTCCGGTACAGGTTAGGGTTAGGTTTAGGTTTAGGGGTAGATTTAGGGTACAGGTTAGGTTTAGGGTTTGGGCTAGGGCTAGCGTTAGGGTTACGGTACAGTTAAAGGTTACATTTAGGGTTAGGGTTAGGGTTAGGGATACTGTACATGTTGGTTCAGCTTTAGGTTTAGGGTTGTGTTACGGTACAGGTTAGGGTTATGGTTAGATTTAGGGTTAGGGTTATGGTACAGGGTGAGTGTTAGGGTTAGTGTTAGGTTTAGGGTTAGGGTTAGGGTTAGGGTTAAGGTTCAGCTTAGGGTTAGGTTTACGGTTAGGGTACGGGTTGTGGTACTGTTTAGGGTTAGGATTAGGTTTAGGTAAGGGTTTGGTTACGGTAATGGTTAGGGATAGTTTAGGTTTAGGGCTAGAGTTACGGTACAGTTTACGGATAGGGTTAGGGTTAGGGTAACGGTATAGGTTAGGGATAGGCTTAGGGTTAGGGTTAGGATTAAGATACAGTTTAGGTTTAGGGTTAGGTTTAGGGTTAGAGTTACGATACAGGTTAGGTTTAGGTTTAGGGTTATCGTTACAGTTAGGGTTATGGAACAGGTTAGGGTTAGGGTTAGGCTTAGGTTAGGGTACAGTTTAGGGTCAGTATTACGGTTAGTGTTAGGGTTACGGTACAGGTTAGGGTTAGGGTTGCGTTAATGTTAAGGTTAGGGTTATGGTACAGGTTAGGGTTAGGGTAAGGATTACGGTAAGCGTTAGGTTTAAGGTACAGGTTAGTTTTAGGGTTAGGGTTACGGTACAGGTTAGGGTTGAGGTTAGGTTTAGGGTTAGGGTTACAGTACAGGATTAGCTTAGGGTTAGGGTTAATGTTAGGGTTAGGGTTACGGTAGTGGTTACCGTTAGGGTTAGGGTTGGGCTCAGGGTTACTGTTAGGGTTATGGTACAGATTATGGTTATGGTTACGGGTAGGGTTAGGGTTAGGAATAAGTTTAGGGTTAGTGTTAGGGTTAGGGTTAGGGTTAGGGTTAGGGGTCCGGTACAGGTTAGAGTTAGGTTTAGGGTTAGGGTTATGGAATACGTTAGCGTTGGGGTGAGTGATAGGGTTAGGGCAGGGTACAGGTTAGGTTTAGGGTTAGGGTTAGGGTTGGGGTTAGGGTTAGGGTTAGGTTTATGGTACAGGTTAGGGTTAGGGTTAGATTTACGGAAGTTAGGTTTTACGGTTAGGGTTAGGGAACGGTACAGTTTAGGGTTAGAATTAGTGTTAGGTTTAGGGTTACGGTACAGGATAGGGTTAGGTTTAGGCTTAGGGTTACAGTACAGGTTAGGGTTAGGGTTAAGGTTAGGGTTAGTGTTGCGGTAGTGGTTAGGGTTAGGGTTAGGGTTGGGTTTAGGGTTAGGTTTAGGGTTACAGTACAGGTTATTGTTACGGTTAGGGTTAGGGTTAGTTTTAAGGTTAGGGTAGGTTTAGGCTTACGTTTAGGGTTAGGGTTACGGTTACGTACAGAAGGTTTAGGGTTTAGGGTTAGGTTTAGGGTTAGAGTTACGGTACTGTTAGGATTAGGGTAAGGTTTATGGTAAAGTTTAGGGTTCGGTACAGGTTAGGCTAGGGTTAGGGATAAGGTTAGGTTTAGGCATAGGGTTACAGTGCAGGTTAGGTTTAGGGGTAGGGTTAGGGTTAGGGTTAGGGTTACGGTACAGGATAGGGTTAGGGTTAGAGTTAGGGTTATGGTACAGGGTAGGGTTAGTGTTAGGGTTAGGTTTACGGTTATGTTTAGGGGTTGGGTTAGGGTTATGGTACA
Organism: Otocyon megalotis megalotis; assembly: GCA_017311455.1. NCBI lineage: Eukaryota > Metazoa > Chordata > Mammalia > Carnivora > Canidae > Otocyon > Otocyon megalotis. The sequence goes on from JAEUCK010008339.1 coordinate 267,125, forward strand.
GTTTAGGGTTACGGTTATGGTAGGGTTAGCATAGGGTTAAGGTTAGGGTTACGGTATAGGTAAGGGTTAGGTTTAGTGTTAGGTTTAGGGTTAGGGTTAGGGTTAGGGTTATGGTAGAGGATCGGGTTACTGTTAGGTATAGGGTCAGGGTTTCGGTACAGGTTAGTATTAGGTTTTGCTTAGGGTTAGGGTTATGGTACAAGTTAGTGTTAGTGTTATGGTTAGGGATGGGCTTACGGTATAGGTTAGGGTTCGGTTTTGGTTAGGGTTAGGTTTACGGTACAGGTTAGAATAGGGTTAGGTGTAGGGTTAGTGTTAGTGTTGCTGTACAGGTTATGGTTAGGGTTTTGGTTAGGGCTAGCGTTATTGTTACGGTACAGGTTAGGGTTAGAGTTAGGGTTAGGGTTAGGGTTACGGTACAGATTGGGTTACCTTTAGGGTTAGGGTTACAGTACAGTTTAGGGTTAGGTTAGGGTTAGTGTTAGGGATGGGTTTATGGAACAGGTAAGGGTTAGATTAAGGGTTAGGGTTAGGTTTAGGGTTAGGATTACGGTACACGTTAGGGTTAGGGTTAGGGTTAGGGTTAGTGTTAGGTTTAAGGGACAGGTTAGGGTTAGGTATAATGTTAGGGTTAGGGTTAGAGATAGTGTTACGGTACAGGTTAGAGTTAGTGTTAGTGTTAGGGTTAGGGTTACGCGACATATTAGAGTCAGGGTAAGGGTTACATAAGGTTAGTTTTACAGTACCGTTTAGGTTTAGGTTTAGGTTTAGGGTTAGGGTTAGGGTAATGGTACAGTTTAGGGTTAGGTTTAGGGGTAGGGTTAGGGTGAGTGTTAGTGTTATGGTGCAGTTTATGGTTAGGATTAGGGTTAGATTTAGGGTTATGGTACAGGTTAGGATTAGGGTTAGGTCTAGGGTTACTGTACAGTTTAGGGTTATGGTTAGGGTTAGGTTTAGGGATAGGTTTACGGTACTGGGTAGGGTTAGAGTTAGCGTTAGGGTTATTGCAAGGGTTATATTACGGTATAGGTTAGGGTTAGGGTTAGGGTTTGTTTTAGGGTTACGGGACCGGTTAGGTTTAGGGTTAGGGTGCAAGTTAGGGTTAGGTTTAGTTTAGGGTTAGTGTTAGGGTTCGGGTTACAGTGCAGGTTTGGGTTCGGGTTAGGTTTAGGGTTCGGGTTAGGGTTTCGTTATAGGTTAGGTTAGGGTTAGGGTTAGGGTTACGGTATAGGTTAGGTTACTGTTAGGGTTATGTTACAGGTTAGGGTAGGGTTAGGGTTAGGGTTACGGTATAACTTAGCGTTTGGGTTAGGGTTAGGTTTACGGTACAGGTTAGGGTTATGGTTAGGGTTAGAGTTAGGTTACGGTACAGGTTAGGTTTAAAGTTAGGTTGAGGGTAAGGGAAAAAGTTACTGTACAGTTAAGGATTATGAGTAGGGTTATGGTTAGAATTCAGTTTATGGTTAGAGTTATGGTACAGGTCTGGGTTAGTGTTATATTTAGGGTTAGGGTTAGGGCATGGTGCAGGTTAGGGTGAATGTTAGGTTTAGGGTTATGGTACAGGATAGGGTTAGGGTTAGGGGTTTGGGTAGGTAAAGGGATAGGGTTACGATAGAGGTTTCGGTTAGGTTTAGTGTTATTGTTAGGATTAGGGTTAGGGTTAAGGTACAGATTAGGGTAGGGTTAGATTTAGAGTTACGGTTACTTTACGGGTTAGGGTTAGGGTTAGTGTTAGGGTTACGGTACAGGTTAGGGTGAAGATTAGTGTTAGGGTTAGGGTTACAGTACATGTTAGGTTTAGAGTTAGGTTTAGGGTTATGGTTAGTGTTATGGTACAGGTAAGGGTTACGGTTAGATTTAGGGTTAGGTTTATGGTTAGGGTTAAGGTATAATTAGGGTTAGGTTTAGGGTTACGGTGCATGTTAGAGTTAGGGTTAGGTTTAGGGTTAGTGTACAGGTTAGGGTTAGGTTTTGGGTTAGGGTTATGGTAGAGGTTACGGTTAGGGTTAGCTTTAGGGTTACGGTACAGGTTCGGGTTAAGGTTAGGGTAAGGATACAGGTTCGTGTTATGGTTAGGGTTTAGGTTAGGTTCAGTGTTACGGTACAGGTTAGTGTTAGGTTTAGGGTTAGGGTTAGCGTTACGGCACAGGGTAGGGTTGGGGTTAGGGTTAGGGTTAGGGTTACGCACAGGTTAGGGTTATGTTTAGGGTTAGGGTTAGGTTTAGGGTTAAGGTTAGATTTAGGCTTAGGATTAGGGTTACGTACAGGTTAGGGTTAAGATTAGCGTTAGTGTTAGGGTTACGGTACACTTAGTGTTAGGGTAAGGGTTACGATAAAGTTTAGGGTTACGGTACAGGTCATGGTTAGGGTTAGGGATAGGGTTAGGTTTAGTGTTAGGGTTATGGTATAGGTTAGGTTTAGGGTTATTTTAGGGTTACGGTACAGGTTAGGTTTAGGGTTAGGATTATGGTTAGCGTCAGGGTTGCGGTTCAGGTTAGCGTTAAGTTTAGGGATCGGTTTGGTTTACGGTTACAGTACAGTTAGCCTTAGGTTTAGGGTTAGGATTAAGTTTACTGTACATGTTATGGTAAGGGTTAGGTTTAGGGTTATGGTTATGGTTACGGTACAGGTTAGGGTTACGGTTAGGGTTAGGGTTAGGTTTAGGGTTAAGGATATGGTTAGGGTTAGGGTTAAGTTTTGGGTTACGTACAGGTTAAGGTTCGGATTAGGGTTAGGGATAGGGTTACGGTACAGTTTATGGTTAGGGTATGGGTTACGGTGAAGCTTAGGGTTACGGTACAGGTGAGGGTTAGGGTTAGGGATAGGGTTAGGTTTAGTGTTAGGTTTGCGGTACAGGTTAGGTTTAGGGTTAGGGTTAGGGTTAGGTTTAGGGTTATGGTACATGTTAGGGTTAGGGTTAGGGTTAGGGTTAGTGTTAGCATTAGGTGTGCGTTACAGGTTAGGGTTAGGTTTAATGTTAGGGTTAGTTTTAGAGATTTTTTTGCGGTACAGGTTAGGGTTAGGGTTAGGGTTAGGGTTATGAGACAGATTACGTTCAGGGTAAGGGTTACGGTAAGGGTTAGTTTTACGGTACAGTTTAGGTTTAGGGTTAGGATTGGGCTTAGGGTTACGGTACAGGTTAGGGTAGGGTTAGGTTTAGGGGTATGGTACAGGATAGGGTTAGTTAGGGTCAGGGTTAGGGTGAGGGTTACGTTATAAGTTAGGGTTAGTGTTAGGGTTAGAGTTACGGTATAGTTTAGGGTTAGTGTTTGGGTTACGGTTACATTACAAGGTAGGATACGGTTAGGTTTAGGGTTAAGGTACAGCTTAGGGTTTGGTTTAGGGTTAGGGTACGGTACAGGTTAGGGTTAGGGTTAGAGTTAGGGTTATGGTACAGGTAAGGTTTAAAGTCAGGTTTAGGGTTAGGATAAGGGTTACGGTACAGGTAAGGATTACGTTTGGTTATGGTTAGGGTTAGGCTTAGAGTTAGGGTTACGGTACAGGTCTTAGTTAGGGTTACGGTTAAGGTTAGGTTTAGGGTTAAGGTACAGGTTAGGGTGAGTGTTAGAGTTAGGGTTACGGTACAGGTTAGGGTTAGGGTTATGGTTAGGGTTACGGATAGGGTTAGGGTTACAGTACAGGTTAGGGTTAGTTTTAGGGTTATTGTTAGGATTAGGTTAGGGTTACGGTACAGGTAAGTGTTAGGTTTAGGGCTAGAGTTACGGTTACTTTATGGGTTAGGGTTATGTTTAGGGTTAGGGTTACGGTACAGGTTAGGGTGAGGGTTAGTGTTTGGGTTAGGGTTATAGTACAGGTTAGGTTTAGGGTTAGGGTTAGGGTTACAGTACAGGAAAGAGTTATGGTTAGGGTTAGTGTTAGGGTTAGGGTTAGGTTTACGGTACAATTAGGGTGAGGTTATTGTTAGGGTTATGGTACAGGTTAAGGTTAGGGTTAGGGTTGTGGAAAGTTAGCGTACAGGTTAGGTTTAGGGTTATGTTTAGAGTTAGCGTTAGGGATATGGTACAGGTTAGGGTTAGGTTTAATGTTAGGGTTAGGGTTAGAGAGAGTGTTATGGTACAGGTTAGGGTTAGTGTTAGGGTTAGGGTTAGGGTTACGTGACATATTAGGTTCAGGATAAGGGTTACGTAAGGGTAAGTTTTACGGTACACTTTAGGTTTAGAGTTAGGGTTAAGGTTAGGGTTAGGATAAAGGTACAGGTTATGGTTAGGGTTAGGGGTAGGGTTAGGTTGAGTGTTAGTGTTATGGTGCAGGTTAGGGTAAGGGTTAGGGTTAGGTTTAGTGTTACGGTACAGGTTAAGATTAGGGTAAGGGCTAGGGTTACTGTACAGGTTAGGGTTAGGGTTAGGGTTAGGGGTAGTGCAAGGGTTACGATTACGGTACATGTTAGGGTTAGGGTTAGGGTTAGTGTTTGTGTTAGGGTTACGGGACAAATTAGGGTTAGGGTTAGGGTTACGGTGCAAGTTAGGGTTAGGGTTTGGGTTAGGATTAGTGTTAGGTTTCGGTTTGCTGTACAGGTTCGGGTTCGGGTTCGAGTTAGGGTTACGATATAGGTTAGGGTTGGGTTTACGTTACAGGTTTGGGTAGGGTTAGTGTTAGGGTTACGGTATAACTTAGGGTTTGGGTTAGGGTTAGGTTTATCGTACAGATTAGGGTTATGGTTAGGGTTAGAGTTTGGGTTACGTTACAAGTTAGGTTTAAAGTTAGGTTGAGGGTTAGGGAAAGGGTTACTCTACAGGTAAGGATTACAAGAAGGGTTATGGTTAGGATTAGGTTTAGGGTTAGGGTTACGGTACAGGTCTGGTTTAGTGTTATGGTTAGGGTTAGGGTTAGGGTTAGGGTTACGGTGCAGGTTAGGGTTAATGTTAGGCTAGGGTTACGGTACAGGATAGGGATAGGGTTTTGATAGGGTTAGGGTTAGGATAGAGGTTAGGGTTAGATTTAGGGTTATTGTTAGGATTCGGGTTAGGGTTACGGTACAGATTAGGGTAGGGTTAGGGTTAGAGTTACGGTTACTTTACGTGTTAGGGTTAGGGATAGGGTTACGGTACAGGTTAGGGTGAGGGTTAGTGTTAGGGTTAGGGTTACAGTACAGGTTAGGGTTAGAGTTAGGTTTAGGGTTACGGTACAGCTTAGGAATAGGGGAAGGGCTAGGGTTACTGAACAGGTTAGGGTTACGGTTAGGTTTAGGGTTAGGGATAGTTTTACGGTACAGGTTAGGGATAGAGTTCGGGTTAGGATAGGGAAAGGGTTATGATTACGGTACAGGTTAGGGTTAGTGTTAGGTTTTGTGTTAGGGTTACAGGACAGGTTAGGGTTAGGGTTAGGGTTACGGTGCAAGTTAGGGTTAGGGTTAGGGTTTGGGTTCGGGTTGTGGTAGAGGTTAGGGTTAGGTTTAGGGTTAGGGTTCGGGTTCGGGTTAGGGTTACGTTATAGATTCGGGTTAGGGTTAGGGTTACGTTACACGTTAGGGTAGGGTTAGGGTTAGGGTTACGGTATAACTTAGGGTTTGGGTTAGGGTTAGGTTTACGGTACAGGTTACAGTTAGGGTTAGATTAGTGTATGGGTTACGGTACAGGTTAGGTTTAAAGTTAGGTTGAGTGTTACGGAAAGGGTTACTGTACAGGTAAGTATTACAAGTACGGTTATGGTTAGGATTAGGTTTAGGGTTAGGGTTACGGTACAGGTCTGGATTAGTGTTACGGTTAGGGTTAGGTTTAGGGTTACGGTGCAGGTTAGGGTGAATATTAGGTTTAGGGATACGGTACAGAATATGGTTAGGTTTAGGGTTAGGGTTAGGGTTAGGGATAGGGTTAGGGTTACGATGGAGGTTAGGGTTAGGTTTAGGGTTAATGTTAGGATTAGGGTTAGGGTTATGGTACAGATTAGGGTAGGGTTAGGGTTAGAGTTACGGTTATTTTACAGGTTAGGGTTAGGGTTACGGTACAGGTTAGGGTGAGGGTTAGTGTTAGGATTATGGTTACAGTACAGGTTCGGTTTAGAGTTAGGTTTAGGGTTATGGTTAGGGTTACGGTACAGTTAAGGGTTACGGTTAGGGTTAGGGTTAGGGTATGATTAGGGTTAATGTACAATTAGGGTTAGGGTTAGGGTTACGGTACAGTTTAGGGTTATGGTTAGCGATAGGGTTTCGGAATAGGTAAGGAATAGGGTTAGGTTTAGGGTTAGGGTTATGGTAGAGGTTAGTGTTAGGGTTAGGTTTAGGGTTAGGATACAGGTTAGATGTAGGGTTAGGGTTAGGGTTACAGTACAGGTTAGGGTTAGTTTTAGGTTTAGGGTAAGGGTTACGGTACTGGTTATGGTTAGGTTTAGGTTTAGCGTTATGGTTACTGTACAGGTTAGGGTTAGGGTTAAGGTTAGTGTTAAGTTTAGGGTTATGGTACAGGTTAGGGTTAGATTTAGGTATAGGGTTACGGTACAGGTTAGGGTTAGGGTTACGCTAAAGTTTAGGGTTATGGTACAGGTTAGGGTTAGGGTTAGGGTTAGGGATAGGGTTAGGTTGTGGGTTAGGGTTACGGTACAGGTTAGGGTTAGCGTTAGGGTTAGGGTAAGGGTTACGGTACAGGTTAGTGTTAGGTTTAAGGTTAGGGTTAGGTTTACGGTACAGGTTAGAATTAGGGTTTGGTGTAGGGATAGTGTTAGGGTTAATGTACAGGTTAGGGTCAGGGTTAGGGTTATGGTTAGGGCTAGGATTAGTGTTACGGTACAGGTTATGGTTAGGTATAGGGTTAGGGGTTAGGGTTTGGGTTAGCGTTAGGGTTAGCGTTAGGGTTAGGGTTAGGGATAGGGGTTAGGGTTAGGGTTAGTGTTAGGGTTAGGGGTTAGGTTAGGGTTAGGGTTAGGGTTAGGTTTATAGTACAACTTAGGGTTAGGTTTAGTGTTAGTTTTAGGGTGAGGGTTAGGGTTAGGTTTACGGTACAGGTTAGGGTTAGGTTTGGGGTTAGAGTTAGGGTTACGGTTCTGCTTAGTGTTAGGGTTACGTTTACGGTAGTGGTTAGGGTTACGGTTAGGGTTAGCGTTAAGGTTAGGGTTAGGGTTAGGTTTACGGTACAGGTTAGGGTTAGGGTTAGGGTTAAGGTTAGGTTTAGGGTTAGGGTTATGGTACAGGTTAGGGCGAGGGTTAGGGTTAGGGTTATGGTACAGGTTAGGGTTAGGATTAGGTTTAGGGTTAGGGATATGATACAGTTTAGCGTTCAAGTTACCGTTAGGGTTAAGGTTATGGTACAGTTTAGGGTTAGGGTTAGGGTTAGGGTTAGGGTTAGGGTTAGGATTAGCGTTATGGTACAGGTTAGGGTTAGTTTAGGGTTAGGGTTAGTGTAACGGTACACGTTCAGTTCAGGGATAGTGTTAGGGTTAGGGCTACGGTACAGGTTAGGGTTGGCATTAGGGTTAGTGTTAGGGTTAGGGTTATGGTACAGGTTAGCGTTCGGGTTAGGATTAGGGTTAGGTTTATGGTACAGGTTAGTGTTAGCGTTAGTATTAGGGTAAGTTTTAGGGTTAGGGATACGGTACAGGTTAGGGTTACGGTTAGGGTTAGGTTTACAGTACAAGTTAGGTTAGGGTTAGTTTTAGAGTGAGGGTTAGGGATCAGTACAGGTTAGTGTTAGGGTTAGAGTTAGTTTTATGGTTAGGGTTAGTGTCACGGTACAGGTTAGTGTTAGGGATAGGTTTAGGGTTAGTATTAGGGTTAAGTTTCAGGTTAGGGTTAGGGTTAGGGTACGGTACAGGACAGGGTTATGGTTAGGATTAGGGTTAGGGTTAGGGTTAGGGATAGGTTTACAGTAGGTTAGGGTTAGAGTTAGGTTTAGGGTTAGGTTTAGGGTTACGGTACAAGTTTGGGTTAGGGTTAGGGTTTGGGTTAGGTTTACGTTACAGAATCGGGTTAGGATTAGGGTGAGGGTTAGGTTTAGGGTTAGGTTTAGTGTTACGGCACAGGTTAGGGTTACGATTAGGGTTAGGATTAGGGTTAGGGTTAAGGTTAGGGTTATGGTACAGGTTAGGGTTAGGGTTAGGTTTACGGTTCAGGTGAGGGTTAGGTTTAGGGTTAGGGTTCTGGTTGTGATACAGGTTAGGGTTAAGGTTAGGGTTAGTAACAGGGTTAGGGTACGGTACAGGTTAGAGTTAGCGTTAAGGTTAGGGTTACGGTACAGGTTAGGGTTAGGGTTAGGGTTAAGTTAAGTTTTACGGTTAGGGTTATGGTACAGGTTAGGGTTAGGTTTAGGGTTAGGGTTACGGTTATGGTACAGGTTAGGGTTAGGGTTAGGGTTGCGGTACAGGTTAGGTTTAGGGTTAGGGTTAGGGTTAGGTTTAGGGTTAGGTTTACGGTACCGTTTAGGGTTAGGGTTAGAGTTAGGGTTCAGGTTTAGGGTTAGGGTTCAGGTTTAGGGTTAGGGTTTGGGTTACAGTACAGGTTAGTGTTAGGTTTAAGGACTGGTTTAGGGTTATGTTACAGGTTACGGTTAGCGTAGGGTTTGGCTTACGGTACAGTTTAGGGTTAGGGTTATGGTACAGGTAGGGTTAGGTTTAGGGTGAGGGTTAGTGTTATGGTGAGGGTTATGGTACAGGTTTGGGTTAGGGTTACGGCACAGGTTACTGTTAGGTTGAGGGTTAGGGTTAGGATTATGTTACAGATTAGTGTTAGTGTTAGGGTTAGACTTACGGTACAGGTTAGGGTTCAGTTTAGGGTTAAGGTTAGGTTGAGGTTTAGGGTTATGGTACAGGTTAGGGTTTGGTTTAGGGTTAGTGTTAGGGTACAGGTTAAGTTTAGGTTTAGGGTTAGGCTTAGGGTTACATTACAGGTTAGTGTTAGGGTTAGGGTTTGGGTTAGGGTTATGTTACCGGTTAGGGATAGGGTTAGGGTTAGGTTTACGGTACAACTTTGGGTTAGGGTTAGGGTTAAGGTTAGTGTTAGGGTTATGGTACAGTTTAGGGTTAGTGTTTGGGTTAGGGTCAGTGTTACGGTACAGTTTAGGGTTAGGGTTAGGGTTAGGGTTACGGTACAGGTAGGGTTAGGGTTACGGTTAGGGTTAGGGTTAGGGTTATGGTGAGGTTACAATTTTGGGTTAGGGTTACGGTTAAGGTTAGGGTTAGGGTTACGGCACAGGTTAGGGTTAAGGTGATGGTTAGGTTTAGGTTTATGGTACAGATCAGTGTTAGGGTTAGAGTTCGTGTTAGGGTTAGGGTTACGGTACACGTTAGGGTGAGGGTTAGGGTTAGGGTAGGGTTAAGATACAGTTTTGGTTTAGGGTTAGGGTTAAGGTTAGGTTTAGGGTACAGGTTAGGTTTAGGGTAAGTGTTAGGGTTAGGGTTAACGTACAGGTTAGGGTTAGCTTTAGATTTAGTGTTAGGGTTATGGTGCAGGTTAGTATTAGGGTTAGGTTTAGGGTTACCATACAGTTTAGTGTTAGGGTGAGATTTAGGGTTAGGGTTAGGGTTAGGGTAATGGTACTGGTTAGGGATAGGGTTAGGTTTAGGGTTAGGTTTAAGGTACAGGTTAGGGTTAGTGTTAGGATAAGGGTTAGGGTTAGTGTTACGGTACAGTTTAGCATTCGTGTAAGTGTTAGGGTTAGGGTTACGGTAGAGGTCAGGGTTAGGGTAAGTGTTACGGTAAAGTTTAGGGTTACGGTACAGGTTAAGGTTAGGATTAGGGATAGGGTTAGTTTTAGGAATAGGGTTACAGTACAGGTTTGTGTTAGGGTTAGGGTTGGTGTTAAAGTTACGTGGTAGGATAGGGTTAGGGTTAGTTTTAGGGTTAGGTTTAGGGTTACGGTACAGGATAGAGTTACGGTACAGTTTAGGGTTAATGTTAGGGTTAGGGTTATGGTACAGGTTATGGTTTGGGTTAGGTTTAGGGTAGGGTTAGGGTTAGGTTGCGGTAGAGATTAAATTTACGTTTAGGCTTAGGTTTAGGGTTACGGTACATGTTAGCGTTAGGGTTAGGGTTAGGGTTCAGGTAACGGTTAAGGTTAGGGTTAGAGTTAGCGTTAAGGTTAGTTTTAGGGTGATGGTTACGGTACAGGTCAGAGTTAGGTTTAGGTTTAGGGTTAGGGTTACGGTACAGGTTAGGGTTAGGGTTAGTGTTAGGGTTAGGGCTACGGTACAGGTTAGGGTTCGCCTTAGGGTTAGTGTTAGTGTTAGGTTTATGGTATAGGTTAGCATTCTGGTTAGGGTTAATGTTAGGGTGAGGGTTACGGTACAGGTTAGGGTTAGGTTTAGGGTTAGGGTTAGCTTTACAGTACAGGTTAGGGTTAGGTTTAGTTTTATTTATTAATTAATTAAATTATTTTTTAATTAATTTTTTATTAGTGTTCAAATTACCAACCTACAGAATAACACCAGGTGCTCATCCTGACAAGTGTCCCCCTCAGTGCCCGTCACCACTCACCCCCACCCCCCGCCCTCCTCCCCTTCCACCACCCCTAGTTCTTTTCCCAGAGTTGGGAGTCTTTATGTTCTGTCTCCCTTTCTGATATTTCCCACACATTTCTTCTCCCTTCCCTTATATTCACTTTCACTATTATTTATATTCCCCAAATGAATGAGAACATACACTGTTTGTCCTTCTCCGATTGACTTACTTCACTCAGCATAATACCCTCCAGTTCCATCCACGTTGAAGCAAATAGTGGGTATTTGTCGTTTCTAATGGCTGAGTAATATTCCATTGTATACATAAACCACATCTTCTTTATCCATTCATCTTTCGATGGACACCGAGGCTCCTTCCACAGTTTGGCTATTGTGGACATTGCTGCTAGAAACATCGGGGTGCAGGTGTCCCGGCGTTTCATTGCTTCTGTATCTTTGGGGTAAATCCCCAACAGTGCAATTGCTGGGTCGTAGGGCAGGTCTATTTTTAACTCTTTGAGGAACCTCCACACAGTTTTCCAGAGTGGCTGCACCAGTTCACATTCCCACCAACAGTGCAAGAGGGTTCCCTTTTCTCCGCATCCTCTCCAACATTTGTGGTTTCCTGCCTTGTTAATTTTCCCCATTCTCACTGGTGTGAGGTGGTATCTCATTGTGGTTTTGATTTGTATTTCCCTGATGGCAAGTGATGCAGAGCATTTTCTCATGTGCATGTTGGCCATGTCTATGTCTTCCTCTGTGAGATTTCTTCATGTCTTTTGCCCATTTCATGATTGGATTGTTTGTTTCTTTGGTGTTGAGTTTAATAAGTTCTTTATAGATCTTGGAAACTAGCCCTTTATCTGATACGTCATTTGCAAATATCTTCTCCCATTCTGTAGGTTGTCTTTGAGTTTTGTTGACTGTATCCTTTGCTGTGCAAAAGCTTCTTATCTTGATGAAGTCACAATAGTTCATTTTTGCTTTTGTTTCTTTTGCCTTCGTGGATGTATCTTGCAAGAAGTTACTGTGGCCGAGTTCAGAAAGGGTGTTGCCTGTGTTCTCCTCTAGGATTTTGATGGAATCTTGTCTCACATTTAGATCTTTCATCCATTTTGAGTTTACCTTTGTGTATGGTGAAAGAGAGTGGTCTAGTTTCATTCTTCTGCATGTGGATGTCCAATTTTCCCAGCACCATTTATTAAAGAGACTGTCTTTCAATGATGTCTTCCCTTGATCAGCTGTTGACAACACAATCATCATTTGATTTTCGCCCGATTGATTTATGTGCTCGTTTCTTTTTATCACGTTCTGATGATTGATTTCTGCAGTGAACACTGAAATCTGGCATTGTGATGCCCCCAGATATGGTTTTCTTTTTTAATATTCCCCTCTATTCGGGGTCTTTTCTGATTCCACACAAATCTTAAGATGATTTGTTCCAACTCTCTGAAGAAAGTCTATGGTATTTTGATAGGGATTGCATTAAACGTATAAATTGCCCTGGGAAACATTGATATTTTCACAATATTAATTCTTCCAATCCATGAGCATGGAATATTTTTGCCTCTCTTTGTGTCTTCCTCAATTTCTTTCAGAAGTGTTCTATAGTTTTTAGGGTATAGATCCTTTACCTCTTTGGTTAGGTTTTTATCCCTAGGTATCTTATGCATTTGGGTGCAATTGTAAATGGGATTGACTCCTTAATTTCTCTTTCTTCAGTCTCATTGTTAGTGTATAGAAATGCCATTGATTTCTGGGCATTGATTTTGTATCCTGCCACGCTACCAAATTGCTGTATGAGTTCTAGCAATCTTGGGGTGGAAGTTTTTGGGTTTTCTATGTAGAGTATCATGTCATCGGCGAAGAGGGAGAGTTTGACTTCTTCTTTGCCAATTTGAATGCCTTTAATGTCTTTTGTTGTCTGATTGCTGAGGCTAGGACTTCCAGTACTATGTTGAATAGCAGTGGTGAGAGTGGACATCCCTGTCTTGTGCCTGATCTTAAGGGAAAGGCTCCCAGTGCTTCCCTATTGAGAATGATATTTGCTGTGGGCTTTTCGTAGATGGCTTTTAAGATGTCGAGGAAAGTTCCCTCTATCCCTATACTCTGAAGAGTTTTGATCACGAATGGATGCTGTATTTTGTCAAATGCTTTCTCTGCATCTAATGAGAGGATCATATGGTTCTTGGTTTTTCTCTTGCTGATATGATGAATCACATTGATTGTTTTACGAGTGTTGAACCAGCCTTGTGTCCCGGGGATAAATCCTACTTGGTCATGGTGAATAATTTTCTTAATGTGCAGTTGGATCCTATTGGCTAGTATCTTGTTGAGAATTTTTGCATCCATGTTCATCAGGATATTGGTCTGTAATTCTCCTTTTTGGTGGGGTCTTTGTCTGGTTTGGGAATTAAGGTGATGTTGGCCTCATAGAACGAATTTGGAAGTACTCCATCTCTTTCTATCTTTCCAAACCGCTTTAGGAGCATAGGTATGATTTCTTCTTTAAACGTTTGATAGAATTCCCCTGGGAAGCCATCTGGCCCTGGGCTCTTGTGTCTTGGGAGGTTTTTGATGACTGCTTCAATTTCCTCCTGGTTATTGGCCTGTTCAGGTTTTCTATTTCTTCCTGTTCCAGTTTTGGTAGTTTGTGGCTTTCCAGGAATGCGTCCATTTCTTCTAGACTGCCTAATTTATTGGCTTATAGCTGTTCATAATATGTTTTTAAAATCGTTTGTATTTCCTTGGTGTTGGTAGTGATCTCTCCTTTCTCATTCATGATTTGATTAATTTGAGTCTTCTCTCTCTTCTTTTAATAAGGTTGGCTAATGGTTTATCTATCTTATTAATTCTTTCAAAGAACCAACTCCTGGTTCTGTTGATCTGTTCCACAGTTCTTCCTGTCTCAATTTCGTTGAGTTCTGCTCGAATTTTAATTAACTCTCTTCTTCTGCTGGGCGTAGGGTCTATCTGCTGTTTCATTTCAAGTTCCTTTAAGTGTAAGGTTAGCTTTTGTATTTGAGTTCTTTCCAGTTTTTGAATGGATGCTTGTATTGCGATGTATTTCCCCCTTAGGACTGCTTTTGCTGCATCCCAAAGATTTTGAACGGTTGTATCTTCATTGTCATTAGTTTCCATGAATCTTTTTAATTCTTCCTTAATTTCCTGGTTGACCCTTTCATCTTTTAGCAGGATGGTCCTTAGCCTCCACGTGTTTGACGACCTTCCATACTTTTTGTTGCGATTCAATTCCAATTTCAAGGCATTATGGTCTGAGAATATGCAGGGGACGATCCCAATCTTTTGGTATCGGTTCAGACCCGATTTGTGTCCCAATATGTGGTCTATTCTGGAGAAAGTTCCATGTGCACTTGAGAAGAATGTGTATTCAGTTGAGTTTGGATGTAAAGTTCTGTAGATATCTGTGAAATCCATCTGGTCCAGTGTCTCATTTAAAGCTCTCGTTTCTTTGGAGATGTTGTGCTTAGAAGACCTTGATAGAAGCTCGAACTCTTCTCACTGTAGCGTTCCAGCTGGTCTCTCTTTAAATCTCAGGCCGAATTCGTAGATTTTCAGGATGATTTGAAGGTTTTCTAGGTAATTTGGTGGGGACAGGTGATTTGGGGATCCTACACTTCCTCCATCTTGCCCCTCCTCCACATTGGGCAGTTTAAAACACAAATGTATTTTTACATAGTTCTAGAGACCAGAAGTCCAAAATCAATGTGTTGGCAGGGCTATACTTTTTCTGGAGGCTCTAGGGACTCATTGTGTCTTCCAGCTTTCAGCATTCCTTGGAATGTGGCCACATCACTCCAAACCATGCCTCCATAGTCACATTGACTCTTCTCTTTTGTGTTACCCCTTTTCATTTCTCCTATAAAGGTACTTGGAAGACATTTAGGGCCCATTCAGGTAATCCAAAGTTATCTCCTCAACTCAAAATTCTTTCATCATGTTTGCAAATTCCTTTTTCCAAATAAAATAACATTTACAAGTTCTAAGCATTAGGATTTGATGTCTTTGAGTGGCCATTCATCCTATTACATGCTCTATCATGACTTTCTGATTATCAGATTTAGAATGCTGTTTTTACATAAATTATATATATATATATATATATATATATATATATCTTTATGTATATGTTTTTTGTCAGTTTCTCTTAGACCAACACTATTCAGTAGAAATATAATGAGAGCTACATACGTAATTTAAAATTCTGGTATCCATATTAAAAGGTGAAAAGAAACACATGAAATTAACTTTTATATTAACTCGGTACATCCAAAATAATATCAACATGAATCAATATCAGAATTATTACTGAATATATGTATCATTTTGAATAGTTCTGAAGTTATTACTGGATATATGTTATATATATATACATATATTTACTTATTGAATGAATAGTTGTTATATGAATAAAAGGAGACCTGAAAAATGTCATGCCAAGCCATATTACAATTTTCTTAACATCAAAATAGGTATGTATTTTCAGAGTCACATTTATCTGAACTATGAGTAGAAAGTTAAGTATTAGTGATTATGAAACTTCTCTATGTGTCTCTAAACCAACTCACATTTTTGCTTGCACTGTTTCTCTGGATGACAAATTTTACAAGTTTGCATTCTTTAAGAATATTTTATTTAAATTTTAAGGGCATTTGTAAATGTTTAATATTCTGGGATTTGGTGAAAATGGATCTTAATACATATTTATTATAATAATTTTCTTAGTTATGGTGAATTCTATTAACCAAAATTGCTGTGGAATTCATCCTCTTAAATATTTATTGTCACATAATATTTTAGATTTGAGCAGTGGGAAAATAACACAGTAGCTCATAAAGAAATTAGAACAGTAATGAAATTCAATCTATAATAGTTTATACATCATTTTGAACTGACTAATATTAGGCAAAGCATGCATATTCTATTAAAATATTAAAAGTTATTGAGGGCAAATTTTTATTTAATATTAAAATATAAAACCTCTTTAATCACTGGAAAGAATCCTCAGAAGTGGAAAGAAAAACTCTACATCAACTTAAACATTTCGGGACAACCAATTTCACTAATTTAAAACAACTTCCAGAGCTAAGGATCCAAGCAAATGAGCCATTTTCTTTAAAAATTCTGACTCATCTTGGGAGCATTAAAATTAATAGAACTTATGATCTTGAGTTCTGCTCATTTGTGAATGTGTTTTCAGTAAGTACACATAATTGGGGTTGGGATCTGACAGTCCCTTATATATATAACCATCATGAATACACATAGAGTTTTACATATTTCAAGGGGTCTGATTCATGATTTTATGAAATGAAATGAACTAATGCAGAAAACAAATCTTATTGCAGACCAGTGGGATGCTCTATCCCTGTAAAACATTAGGATTAAAAGTACTAAGACAATATTTTAGCCCAAAGCCTGAATCCTTTCTATAGAATTCTAGGGCAAAGAAGGTGATGGAGGGAGTGCAATGGAGGGAAGGTGGGTAGAGTCAGGGAAATCTTGTGATCACGTTTTGCAAGGATTTCATGGATGAGTGGGTCAGTGCTTCATTTCGTAGAGGCAAATTTTTAGCAGTGGTTATCATCAATCTTCCTTTAGGCCTTGTTATTTTTTGAAACACGCAAGCGTAAAGGCTTGAAGGAAGGCATCTCTGCCCTGGACAACTTCCTGGACAAATTGTAGGCAGCCCTCCCCTGCAGTCCACCACCCCAGGTGGGACTCAGCACAGCCCCTGCACCTGACTGACTATCGACCACAGCAACAAGCCCTCGCATTCTCCATGACACCTTGAGACTGTCCAGTGACGCTCCACCTGACAGGTTCTAGGGCCCACTCAGTGCCATCACTCAACGTGAACACTTGATGCCGTTTCTTTCTATATGCATTCCAAGATTTCAGAGGCAACAGAAATGCCCTGGCAGCAGGGACTTATTTGGCCAGTGGGGAGGTGGAGGAGGCAGGATGGGACACTCAACATTTTTTTTCCATTTCAGAAACTCAAATGTAAAACAAACAAACAAAACAAAAAAACAAAAAAACAAAACAAAACAAAACAAAAACCAAAAAACCAAAAGCGCATTAAGAGGTTTATTTGGGTAAATGATTTCCCCCAAAAAAGGGGGAAGGAAGAAAGGATAGACCTTTCTTCTTAGACAGAAGCTAGAAGGCAGGAAACTTTGTGCAGTGTCACCGTGAACACCTCCAGCTGTATTAGTGCCATTGGAATAATAAATTTGATATGGTGGTGGAAAAAAAAAAAAGTTTACTGTCCCTAGTCCTTGTCTGTGTAGTTTCTGATACCTTCCTCCAGGAGGCTCAGATTCTGAGCCAGTTCTGTTGAAGGTGGAAGAAATGTTCTATCTACACTTTAACCATACCAGTCAGTAGTGTCAGAATTTAGTTGTGCTGTCCCAGAATTGTTGTTGTGTCTAGAAGGACCTTGAAGGGTTGAACAAGCTCACACAACTTGGCACTTTCATTATTAGTTGCCCTGCTTTGTACTCTGGTTCTGCATTGGGACACTGATACTCTGTCTTTGACAGGCTCTTATTCGTGGAGATGGATATAATATTTTAATGAGAACAAAGGGCAGCAATGATGAAAACCCTAAATTTGTTTCTCCAAGATTTAACTATGTGAATCTTTGGTTTATAACTCTATGGTTTTCATATTCAGTAATTTATGAAAGTCATATCTAATAATTGGTAAGTGTTGATATCAAAGGGTGAGAAGTACATAGTGACTACTTTTAGAATTGTCTAAGTTTCTGAGTAATAAGGTTAAAATTTAACAGATATCATAGATTTTGAAGTTAATATAATGTCTAGGCATGTTTATAAAAATTAAGTTTGTTTATGAAGATATTTTATTAAAAGAAATTTAGGTACTTTCAGTATTATATAATCAAAGATTTAAAAGTTTTAAGAACTGTATAATGCTTATCCCTAAGAACTTCTGAAAATATGCTAATGTAAAATCAAATACATCAAGACTCAAATATGAAAGTCCATCACATTGTAGAAAAACATTTATAAAGAAACAAAAATGTCTGAGAATGAAAAGAGAGAAACTGCATAGAATTAAATAACTAGAACAACACATATTAAGGATCATAAGCTATAATCATGTAGAAGAGCATAATCCAGTAAATTTGTGTTAAACTGTGATTTTATTTTATATTATATGTTTATTATATCACATATATACAGATAACACATATTATGTATGTTATTGTTTATACTTTATTATAATGTAATAAATATGTGACCTCTGAAAAAACTTAGGTCATTGTTGTATATCACACTTACCTAGGTACAAATATACCTTTATACTCAGAAGAACATAGTTTCTCATAGCTTTAGCTGTTTCGATGTCATGCAGATGGGTACAGCACCATCACAATTCCTAGAGACAGACTTCTGACTTTCTCTATTTTTACCTTTAAAAACCCATGAGTGTGAATTATTCAAAAGTTTGATTATTGGATTTAGATACTGTAGCTAAGGAGAATTAGGTATTTAATTATCCTGACAATAAACTTTATGAATAAGTAACTAAAATACATTCATATTTTATTAATAATTATCAGGATCTGTAAGAATAATGAGTATTCTGTAGGTCATCTGAATTTTCATAAATTTCGTCGACTTTTTGATTTCAAGATATGAATGCTTTATAATTAAGAAACTCATGGAAGCCAGTTAAAATTTTTGTGTCATGTCCTTTTCCATTACTTCATCTAAGCTCTTTCACAAAGTTAGACCTCCTTGGAGGTCCACAGGAAGTAGGTTCAAATTGACCAGATTTCTGTGGACACTGTTCATTGGACTATCAACTGCTCTACACTTAGACTAAGCCAACAACTGGATCAGTTTTATTATCTCTCACATTTCTATATGTTTTCTGCTCATTCATCTCCCCTCTAGCATGTATTAATTAGGTGGTGAATAAGACAAAGAATAATACTTTTGTTCTTACAGATTCATCTACTGTCACTAATGCATTCCCAAGCCAGCCACTTGGAATATCTCTGCATATCTCACATCTTGTTGCAGAATTCTCAAGACTCTCAAATCCTATTTAATTTCCATTAATTTTAATAATGCACAGAATGGAGGTCTTCTAAAAGGAGTAAAGGGGATTTTGTTAAATTAAATAAGTAACAATGGGGTGTTAGGATTCCCAAAAGCCTAGAACTCATGAGTATTAACAATTTAAGTGGCAAATTACCCAATAGTACAGTGGTTGAGATTCATTTATTTTCAGGGAAGAGAATAGTGAGCTGCTTCTCCTCTCACTTTACCATTCTCAGTTGGTCCAGTGATAGGGTGTCATGTCTCAGCCAACCTCTTAGTAGTACACATTTTAGAAGGGACCAGGGTTCACAGAGGATCAGCAAAAAGGTCTGCCTATTGAGGCTTCCCTGTTTCCCTAAGATGGTGAGTTAGCAATTGATTTCGACATAGCTTGGGCAACCCAGGTGGCCCAGTCGTTTAGCGCTGCCTTCAGCCCAGGGTGTGATCCTGGAGAACCGGGATCGAGTCCTGCGTCGGGCTCCCTGCAAGGAGCCTGCTTCTCTGCCTCTCTCTCTCTCTCTCTCTCTCTCTCTCTCTTTCTGTCTCTCAAATAATAAATAAATAAATAAATTAATTAATTATTTTAAACATAGGTTGAAGAGGGGACCTTCAAATGTGCATTAAGGTTTTACAGATTATAAAGTAATATGTTCATTAGATGTCTTCACTTCCTTCTGCTGTCTTATCTTATTTCTCACATCACCCACTCCACAACCCATATACTGTATCCTTGAATTCTGCCTTTGAGCTTCATTTGATCTCTGTTCTCCATCCAACCCTGAGCCATGTTTTACTCCATCCCCAAATGAGGTGCTGGATATTCAGGGATAGAGTAGGGAGGGATTAGGGGCAAGTTAGGGTGGAGGGTGAAATGAATCTTAATATAATAATATATTGTTATTAAAATTATATTTTTAAAATTCGGAATGTTTTTACCTTCTGACTCATGTCACTTAATATGGCACATTTAAACAACTGTGTCAAAATATCTTGGCATTCAGCTGCGCAAAAATGTCTTTCTTTAGCCATCAGTGACTTCAGTAACACTTCACCTTGAATATTGATGGGGGAGAGAATATTGGTACCATTAAAAGTCACTTTATAAATCTACTAAAGAAATAAGGGAGAAGAAAAGTGTTTGAAACTTGCTACCAGAATAACAATATATCTATATATTTATTCACCTGCCTTTGGCCTTTTATCTCATAAATGCTGCCCCACACAGGTCTCTGTAACTACTGCCAACAGTTTGTCTGGTTTGTCAAAGATATCTCCTCCAGGGATAATTATTTACACATGGAAATTTGTTGGAAATTAGGTATCACCAAGAGGCTGCGTTGTATACTGTGGTAGCATGTATGTAAATACATCAATTCATATTGAACAAACGTAAAATACAAGTTTAGGTGAGTGGTCAATAGAGCTGGCCATACACTAGGGTTTCCTGAAATAGAAGGGGCCCTAAAAGGCAGAAAGTTGTGACAAAAAACTTGTTTCTAAAATTTGTGCTAAATTCTTTTACAACATCCCCAATAAATGATAAGGCACATCAAGTGACCAGGAATGCCTAACTCACAAGATAGAATACTCCATTTCCAGTTCTAATTCAACTCTTTATTTTGACTGTAATCTGCCTGTCTAATCCTTCTAGTCCTATTATAGCTTTCTGCAACCACAGGTTGAGACTAGCCCATTTTCACCATAGCAATTTTGCAGGTTATTTGAAGACAGATATAAATGATCTCTATTTTTTGGTTTAAATGAAATCTTACCTTTAATTTGTAATGCTGAGGGGTAGATAGAATACTTGTGTCCTGAGAATATCTAGAAGAAATGCTAATATGTAATTGATACAATGTTTTATGTTAACTGTGCTGGACTTAAAAAAAAAACTTGTTCAAAAAGATATGTGTACTCTTATGTTTATTTATTGTTTTAAAAGATTTTATTTATTTATGCATGAGAGAAACAGAGAGAGAGAGAGGCAGAGACACAGGCAGAGGGAGAAGCAGGCTCGATGCAGGGAGCCCGATGTGGGACTCGATCCCAGGACTACAGGAGCACACCCTGGGCTGAAGGCAGCGCTAAACCACTGAGCTGCCCAGGCACCCCCCCTTATGTTTATTGAAGCATTATTTACCATAGCCGAGACTGGAAGGAAACCAAGTGCCCACTGATAGATGAATGGATAAAGAAGATGGGGTGTATATGTGCAATGAAATATTACTCTGATATAAAAGAGAATGATATGTTGCCATTTGCAACAATATGGATTGACCTAGAGGGTCCATTGTATGTTATGCTATATGAAATATGTCAGACAGAAAAGACAAATACTCTATGATTTCACTTATATATGGAATCTAAGAAACAAAACAAATGAACAACAACAACAACAAAACCAGACAGATAGAGCAGATTGGGCCAAATTATTATTATTTTTTAAAATATATTTTAAAATATTTATTTATTTATTTATTTATTCATTCATTCATTCATTCATTCATGAGAGACACAGAGAGAGAAGAGAGGCAGAGACACAGGCAGAGGGAGAAGCAGCTCCATGCGGGGAGCCCGATGTGGGACTCGATCCTGGATCTCCAGGATCACACCCCGGGCTGAAGGCGGCACTAAAACACTGGGCCACCAGGGCTGGATTGGGCCAAATTAAAGGGAACTGAAAAGTATAAACTGGTGTGCCTGGCTGATTCAGTTGATCAAGGGGCCGCCTCTTGATTTTGGCTCAGGTCATGCTCTCAGCGTCCTGAGATGGAGTCCTTCATCAGACTCCACACTCAGCAAGAAGTTTTCTTGAGGATTCTTTCTCTCTCTCCCTCTGCCCATCCTCCCACTTTTTCTCTCTCAAATAAATAATATTTTTTAAAAATGTTTGAAAAAAGAGCTATAAACTTGCAGTTATAAAATAAATAAGTCAGAGAGTGAAAAATATCACACAAGGAAATAGTCAATAGTATAATAATGTTTTATGGTAACAGATGGTGACCACACTTATCATGGTGAGCACTGGGTAACATATAGAATTGTTGAATAAATATGTTGTACACTTGAAACAAAAGATATGCTAATGAAAATTAAAGGAGAAATCAAATACATCAAGACTCAAACAAACAAAAAAAAAGAATCCTGATGTTGACCAAGCAAATACTATGATTTTTACTTTTCTCAAAATGCACCAGTCTACCCATCACAGCATAAAGAGCCACAGTGATGTTTGAAATCAAGTGATTATTTGTAAATTCGCTGATGTGTACAGATTTTCAGAACATATAGTTTAATTTAAAACTTGTTAAATGTTTCATGCTCATAGACAAAGAACTTTCAAGCAATAAGCAATGTTTAGGAGATAACTTGCAGCTCAATAAATGTGAGGTCTTTGAAAGGTAGATTTCAAATATATCTTTCAGATACTTTAAAATTAAAAATTTACAAATATTACAGGAATATTATTTGCATATTCCTAACTTCATTATAATTTTTCACTAAGAGAATTGTGAATTTTATCCATTTTAATAGAAAACATTCAGTTAAAATTGATACATACTATGTTCTAGATATTTTTATTGATTTCTTCTTTCTGAAGTTTCTCTTTTTTTGTCTATTTTATTATCTAAGTTAAAATTCTTGAGGTTCTTCTCTAGTCTTTTATATTTTAATGTAGAGATTAAAGAAATCCTTTTTGAAATTATGATGACAGTAAGCCATGCTGAAACATTTATCAAATATATTCATAATTTCTTATTATGCTACTTTTAAATTTAATAACTAACACTTGTTTTAGAAAGAAAAGAACAGGATTAACTTTTCTCACACAGAGAAATTAGAAGATAGTATTCACTGCTATTGTAATTTATTACTACTCTGAGTTCTCAAAGTTACCAAAGAGTAGCAGTGAAAATAATTGCAAGAAAACTGGAGAAAAGGGCAGCCTGGGTGGCTCAGCGGTTTAGCACTGCCTTCAGCCCAGGGCCTGATCCTGGAGACCTGGGATCGAGTCCCACATCAGGCTCCCTGCATGGAGCCTGCTTCTCCCTCTGCCTGTGTCTCTGCCTCTCTCCTCTCTCTTTCTCTCTCTCTCTGTCTCATGAATAAATAAATAAAATCTTAAAAAAAAAAAAAAAGAAAATGGAGAAGAAACTTCCATATTTTGAGATCATGAACTGAAAATGTTTTATTCTTAGCTATTTATAAGGATGGGTAAATTGCTTTCATATGGTTGAACATATATTCCAAATTTTCACAAACTGAATAAGGGGGACATTTTTGAGAAGAACTGAGTCTCTTGGAAGGAAGTTGTGATGCTCAAAGGAAAGTTTATAATATCCATTGCTTGTTCAAAATTTGTTAACAACAACAAAATGTACTTCAGTGACACTATATTTTATCATGTGGGATACTCTTTATATATATGCACAACTTTTATTTCCTTTAGGTGGGGTCTGTGTCTTGTCCATATTTTTACTACATCTGAGATTGAGTACATGGTAGGCATTCGCTCAATGTGATTCCTATTTCCATAAACTTTTGATATTGCTGTTAAAGTACCATTTCAATATGTTTTTAATATGTGTCCTAAATAATTATCTAAGATGGACTGTCAGTTACAATACACATTTATTTAACTTGAAAATAATTTTAAATGATACATGTGTTCCAGTTTTCAGAATTCATCAGAGTCCTGTAAAATAGAATGCTTTAGAATGTGTTCAACCCATAGTTGTATTCTGCACACTTGAAAGGGGTGGGAAGGACTAATGTTAAATACCAAACCTATAAAGTGTGAATGTATTGGTATGAGAATATAGGCAGAATATATTTTCTTCAGCTTCCAAGAGAAGTTAAAAAGAAATTTGAATTCATATGTCATCTCTAATTTTATAAGCCTTGCAAAACCATTTCTTAATTTGGCACCATTAGCAGCCTGATTGGAGGCCACAGTGTTTGCCCAACCAGATCCAGTGAATTGGGAATCAGAGTGAATGAGTATTAAGATAGCAACATATGAGGAGAACTGTATTACAGAAATCACACCAACAAATGACAGAGTTGCTATACTGAATAGTAGTTGGAAGCAATGGTGTAGATACTTTCATGAAAATGATGGGGATTGATTTTTATCTAGATTAATTGATAAAAAGCAGATTTAAGGAAGTAGTATAATTTTAATTCGATGAAATCAAATGACAAAAATCATTGAGCTAGATCTTTTTCATAATAGATGTAATTTTAGGTTTTAAATAATACAGTACATGCTGTTCATGAATGGATGCTTTATTGACAGCAGATATAATGCTATAGGGTGCTAAAACATTACACAATTGTACAATCCAAATGAGTATTGATTAGAGAACAGCTTCAACCAAATTTATACCACTCTATAGGGATATAGAAAACACAAATTTTTCAATGATTTGAAAACCAAGAATTATTTGAAATTATTATTCCAACAATGAATTTTTCCCTCTGCAATTTTGATGGCTCACTAAGGTATTTCCAGATAAATCTTCTGCCAGAGGGGAGACCTATTCCCTTTATGTAGGAGACTCAAAGGAGACAGTGAAATAAAATATATACACATGAAAGAAATGTGTGTATAAATAAATAGATTATGAAATAAGAGAAGTTGTTTATGTAGCATTCTGGAACATGCAAGTGTTGGGTCCCACAGTACAGACCAAAAGTTATAAAATCATCAGTGTCATGGAGTTGACGTTACTGGTAGTGGTAGTAGCATGATAAAAAAAATAAAAAAGTGAATTGTATAGTATATTTATTTTTTAGAGGGAAGTAAGGGGCAGAGAGAGAGAGGAAGAGAGAATTTTAAGTAAACTCCATGCCCAGTATGGCCTGACGTAGGGTAAGGGGAGAGGGGGCTCAATCCCATGACCTCGAGGTCATGACCGGAGTTGAAATCAAGAGTCAGATCCCTAACTGAGTGAGCTCTCCAGGGACCCCTGCATAGCATATTTAAAGTGAAAAGCTGTATATGGGGTAAAATCAAGTAAGGAAGAATGATGAGAATAAGGAAGGGGGAGAAGGAGGAATCATGGTTGCTGTATTGCAAGGGATGGTCAATGAAGCAAGCCCTGGTTGAAAAATGACATTTGGGCAAAGATGTGAAGGGTTGCAATAGCCATAGAGATATCTGGGGGAGGAATGTTCTGCTTATGGGAAACAAGAGCAAAGGTCCTGAGACAACAGTGTGCTTATCCTATTTGAGGGAAAAGTAAGGTGATCAGAATTGTAACAGAGAGAGGAGGGGGAAGAAAAAGATAAAGCTATAGAAATAAGGAGCCTGGGGTAAACCACAAGGGGCCTTACAGGCTATTTAATGACATTGATTTCTACTGTGAATGAGATGGGGTGCCATTGGAGATGGAGTGCCAATAGAGCAGAGGACTTAAATTTAAAAGTAGGTCTTATGCTGAGTGAAGTAAGTCAATCGGAGAAGGACAAACAGTGTATGTTCTCATTCATTTGGAGAATATAAATAATAGTGAAAGGGAATATAAGGGAAGGGAGAAGAAATGTGTGGGAAATATCAGAAAGGGAGACAGAACATAAAGACTCCTAACTCTGGGAAACGAGCTAGGGGTGGTGGAGGGGGAGGAGGGCGGGGGGTGGGGGTGAATGGGTGACGGGCACTGAGGGGGGCACTTGACGGGATGAGCACTGGGTGTTATTCTGTATGTTGGTAAATTGAACACCAATAAAAAATTAATTTATTAAAAAAAGTAGGTCTTATACTCATTTATAGTATCTGAATTATATCTTGTGTTTAAAAATAGTCCTGTGATTTTTGTTGTTGTTGTCAATGCACAGGTTGCATGGATGTCCTTTATATATGTAGTGAAATGAAAACAATTGTTATTTAAAACCAAATGTGACTATAGTTAATTTTGTCTTCTAAAGCAAGTGACATAGTTCATATCTGTTGGGAAATAAGTGTTTATATTGCTCTCCCATTTTCAGAGGGCATATAGGAAGATGATTCTACTTACAGAATATTGAGTTGAAACTTGGCAGACATTTTATTCAGAAACATCTCATTTTTAAAAAACTGATGTTAAAAAAATCTCATTTTTAAATAGCTTTTCACTGTTTGTATTATATTTCAGCCAATGTGTTAAATGGCCTTTAATAGGCTACCCTGGAAGTATTTGTTTTATTATTTCTATGAAAAAATGCAATTTGATTTCTAAACCATTGGCTTATGTATAAACTTTGGGAACATAAGTCATTAACAATCTGGAAATTGCCTTTATAAACAGCTATAAACAGGTAGATAATGTTAATGATTGACCTTCAATAGATCAAATAGTCTCAATAAATTTTTCAAATAGGACAGTTTTTCTTACGCCCTAATGAACAACTTTTGGGGTTTAGTGTGCAATCTTTGGATACACAACATAGTTTTTCTTGATTGGAACTGAAATGTATACTGCTTCAGAGATTTCATTCTTAAACTAAAAATCTAATACCCAGGATAAAACTAGGTTCATAGAAATTAAGAATACAGAAAGCTCTCCCCTACTCCCATATTATCTATGCCATTTGTGAAACGTTTTCTGGTGCCTTTTCTGAAGTGGTATTGAGATGGGGGCCATCCTAGGCAGACAGGTTTTGGCTTTTGGAATGAAAATTGTACCAGTAAAGACAAGTGATGAATCATAACTTCTAAGGGCAGATGCTCTGGAGTCAGGAAAGCTTGAGTCCCACCTCTGCAGCTGACAAGCTGTGGGACTTTGGTCATGTTACTTAACTTCTTTCCTAGGACTCAGTTTCTTCATCTTCAAAATTAAGATTCTACCCAAGTTCCAAGGAGGATCAAAGGAAGTAATATTTATATTGCCTTGTCTCTAGCAATGATGGCTACCTAGTAGGTGTGATAGATTCATTGCAAAATAACTGTGATTCTATACCCTTTCCTGTATCCACACCCTTTGAAAATAAGAATTTGTGTTCCTTCCACCAAGAAATAGAGTCTATTTTTCACATCTTGATTCTATGATGGTCTTTTGATTTATCTTAGCCAACATAATAGTGTGATTGCAAGCCTAGGCCCATCCCCAGGTAATCACTGCTCAATTTCTGTCACTTTAGATCCATAAGAATTTTCTAGAATTATATATAAATGGAATCATAGAGTTATTAGTAAAAAAATTACTAGCAAATAAAATACTAAATAGAATAGTATTTACTATTAGTACTATTTACTATTTTTATTTACTATTTAGTATTTACCAAAAACTACTATTTATTTACTAAATAGTAAAAAAAAATACTAGTATTTTCTGGCTTATTTTACTTAACATAATTATTTTGAGATTAATCTGTATTGCCCTATGTGTATTGCTGAGTGGTACTCCATTTTATGACATACCATAATTGTTCATCCACTCACCTGTGATCAATATTTGGGTTGTTTCCAGCTTGTAGCTATTGCAGTTAAAGCTACTTATAGACACTTGCATGTAAGTCTTTTTATGGATATATGCTTTAATTTCTTTGGGGAAATACCTATGACTAAAATGGCTAGATCATATGTATAGTGAAGGCCTAACTGTTTAAGAAACTGTGGAACTATTTTTAAATGTGGTTGTATCATTTTACATTCCTACCAGCAATGGTGTTTGTTTCATATTTTTGCCAATTCTTGATATAGTTAGGCCTTTTATTTTTAGCCATTCCAAACGTATGTAGTAGTGTTTCATTGTTATGTTAATTTATGTTTCTCTAACAACTGATGATGTTGAGCATTTTTATTTGCTTATTTACCATTTCTATATGTATCTATTAAATACCTTGCCTATTTAAAAATTTTGATTGCTAATTTTCTTATTTAGTTTTGAGAGTTCTTTATATATTCTGTATATAAATTATTTCATAAGGTATGTGATTTGCAAAAATTTATTACCCGTCTGGGTCTTATCTCTCATCCTCTTAACTGTGTTTTTTGAAGAGTAGAATTTTAAAATTTTCATTAAGTCCAATTACCAAATTTTCCTTTTATAGGTCATACTTTTGGTGTCATATCTAAGAAGTCTTTGTCTAATACAAAATCATGAAGATTTGCTCCTATGTTTTCTTTTAGAATTTGTCTAGTATTGTTTTACATTTTGAGTTAATTTTTATATATGGTATAAGATGTGGGACAAAGCTGTCCTTCTTTCTTCCCATGGATATCCAAATATAGTGCCATATGTTGAAAAAACTATCCTTTATTTACTGTCTTATCTATGCACCTTTGTTAATCAAAGTTTTATATATTTGTGAGTCTGTTTTTGGACTTTTTATTCGATTCCATTGCCTGTCTTTATACCAGTACTATAGTGTTTTTGATCAGTGTAGCTTTACAATAAATCTTAAGATCAAGTAATATGAATTCTTCCACCTTATTCTTCTTTTAAAAAGTTGTTTAAGTTATTCAAGAGCCTTTGTATTTCTACAAAAACTTTAGAGTAAATTTGTCAATTCCTACTTAAAAAGTCTGCTGGGGTTTTTGTTGAGATTGCATTGAACCTATAAACCAATTTAGGGAGTATTGGCATCTTATCAATATTGAATCTTCTGACTCATGGACATATATTTCCATCTATTTATCTTTAGTTTCTCTCACAAGTATTTTATTGTTTTCAGTGTATAGATTTTTACATAACTTTTCTCAGGTTTATTGTTAGTGTTTTGCATTTTTATAACATTATAAAAGATATTTTAAATGTTTCAATTTCTGATTATGTATCCCTACTATATAGAAATAGAATTAATTTTTATATATTGATCTTGTATTCTGTAAGCTTGCTAAGGTTAGTTATTTGTTCCAGTAGCATTTTGTGTATTTCACCAGATTTTCTACACATATGGACCATGTTATCTGTGCATAAAGACATTTTTGGGACACCAGGATGGCTCAGTGGTTGAGCATCTGCCTTTGGTTGGGGGCATGATCCCAGAATCCTGGGATCGAGTGCCACATTGGGCTCCCTTCAGGGACCGTGCTTCTCCCTCTGCCTATGTCTCTACCTCTCTCTCTGTGTCCCTCATGAATAAATGAAGAAAATCTTTTAAAAAGACATTTTTATTTTTCCTTTCCTATCTTACATGTCTTATTTATTTTTATTGTTTTATTATACTAACTAGAATCTTCAGTGTATTTTTGAATACAGTGTTAAAGTGGACATCCTTGCCTTGTTCCTGATTTGAGGAGGGAAAGCATTCAGTATCTCACCACTAAGTATTTGTATGTTATAGGTTCTTCATAGGCACCTTTTATTAGGTTGAGAGAGTTACCTGCTACGTTTAGTTTGCTGAGAGTATTTAGCAGAAATGATACTGTAAATATAAAGACATAAATAAATTAAAAGAAAAAGGATTTAAAAGACATAGCATGTTGTTACTAATGGAAAGAAAGCTGGGATAGATATATCAATATTGAAGTAGATTTCAAAGAAAAGAATGTTATCAAAGATAAAGGGAATCACAGCATAATAATAAAAGAGTCAAGTCATCAAAAGGATATAATAATTGTAAACATTTATAGACATGATGACAACACTTTAAAATACATGAATAAAAAATATATGAATCAAAAATTGATTGAGGTGCAAGGAGAAATAGGCAAATTCACAATTAATAGTCAGAGTTTGTATGCCTTTGCCAACAATTGAGAGAATAACTACACAGAAAATCCGCAAGAAATAAGAGACTTAAAAATACTATGAGCCACAAACAGTTAAAAAATTGAGGAAGCAATAAGATACTGTTTACAAGAAAGTAGAATGGTGGTTGCCAGAAGCTGTGGGAGGGGAAATGGGAGTTGTTGTTTAATGGGTATAGAATTTCAGTTTTGCAAGATAAAGAAATTATGAAGATTGGTTGCACAACAGTGTAAATATACTTTTATTACTGAGCTGTATACTTTGAAGTGGTTAAGATGGTAAATTTTATGTTATGTGACTAAAAAAATTGGCATCTGCTAATAGGATTATAACCAATTTCCTGTAAAATGGGTAATACTTACTATATTCTAAAAAAATATAATGTTTACAATAACACCTAGAAAGCATAACAAAATCTATGCAGGTCCTTTATAGGGAGAAGTATAAAACTTTATTGTGAAACATTAAAAAAGACTTAAATAAAGGATGGTATGTATCATGTTTATGAACTAAGGATTTAAATATTTTTAAAAGAGCAGTTATCTCCAAATAGATGTATCAATTCAATGCAAATTGTTTATTTATTTATTTATTTATTTTAAGATGAGAAAATTTTTTTCAATTTTTATTTATTTATGATAGTCACAGAGAGAGAGAGAGAGAGAGAGGCAGAGACATAGGCAGAGGGAGAAGCAGGCTCCATGCACCGGGAGCCCGATGTGGGATTCGATCCCGGGTCTCCAGGATCACGCCCTGGGCCAAAGGCAGGCGCCAAACCGCTGCGCCACCCAGGGATCCCAATTCAATGCAATTTAAATCAAAATCCCAAAAGGTATTTTTTGAGGAGTTTGATTAAGTTGATTCTAATATTTATATTTTAGTAAAAGAACCAAGAACAACCAAAACGCTCTTTAAAAAATAAGGTGATAGACTTGCTCTAGGAGATCCTAAGAATTATTAAAGAGCTGGAGTAATTAAGTCAGTGTGGCATTAGTGTAGGAAAGACAAATCAACCAATTGAATTGAATAAAAATAATATATATATATATATATAGTCACTTGATATATGAAAAAGATTCATTGCAAAATAGTAGGTAAAGAACAATCTGTGCAGTAAAGGCTGCTGTGTCAAGTATCTATATTAAAAAACAAAGTTGTATTCTTAAGCAAAAAATTATTTTTGGAATAAGATCTATTATGACAGACAAAACAAAATCTTCTAGTGGACAGTACAGTTGGAGATTATCTTAATGATCATAGATTACATAAAAGTGGACACTATCTATTATATACTCATATAACTATTGTAAAATCATTTGGCATTATCAAGTACAGTTGCAGATATGTCTTCTGACTCAGTACTTTTTTTTTTAAAGATTGTATTTATTTATTCATGAGATACACACAGACAGAAGAGAGGCAGAGACACAAGCAGAGGGAGAAGCAGGCCTCATGCAGGGAGCCTGACATGGGACTCGATCCCTGGTCTCTAGAATCAGGCCCTGGGCTGAAGGCGGCACTAAACTGCTGAGCCACCCAGGCTGCTCAGTACCTCTTTTCTTGGTATTTATCCTAGAAAAATAAGCAGACATGTACATATATATGTACAAGATAGTTCATAGACACAGTAGTGTTTTTTATAACCTAAATCTAGAAAGCATACAAATGTTCATCAGCAATAGAATGGATATATACATTTTGGTACATTTATAGAGTGAAATATTATATAGCAATGAAAATTAAAACCCCACAGCTACATGCAATAACATACATCAATCTTACCAAGATATAGATTAGACAAAACATAATATGTATTATGATTCTACTTACCTGAAATTGAGAAAACATCACTAAATCTATGAAGAAAGTTAAATAACTTATTGTCAGAAAAAAAATGAGAAATGTAGTTACCTCCAAAGGTAAAGGGGAGAGTTTGTTACTAGGAAGGGAAACACGGAGCCTTCTGCAATAGTAGCAATGTTCTGATTCTTGACCTGTGTAGTGGTTAATGGTTATTGCTTGTTCAAGTCACATACATGCCTTTACTTTTCTATATGTAGGCTATGTTTCACATATACACACACACAAAAAATACAAGAATATATCCTTTTTTAAAAAGATTTTATTTATTTATTCATGAGAAACTCAGAGAGAGGGAGAGGCACAGACACAGGCAGAAGGAGAAGCAGGCTCCATTCAGGGAGCCTGATGTGGTAATTGATCCCAGGTCTCCAGGACCACACTCTGGGCTGAAGGCGATGCTAAACTGCTGAGCCACCTGCTATTGCTATATATATATATATATATTGCTATATTCTTACCCACAAGAATATATCCTGATGAAGACATTCCCTTCGCTCCCAGAAATGCCAGAATGGCTCAATATTAGAAGATCTATTAATATAAATAATCATTAGATCTAAGGAGAAAAATCTTCTCATTACTTGATAGCTACTAAAAAATAATTTGAAAAAAATAAAATAAAAAATAATTTGAGAAAATTTAATAGTCATTTGCAATTAAAAAAATCTGATATACAAATAAAACCAGGTGAATTCTTTCTTAACATGTAGTAATTTTCCATCTCAGCCTAAAAGCCAGCATTTTGCTTTGAGGAAATTTCTAGAGATATTCCTACAGAGGTTAGAGATTAATTATGCCCATTACCATCACTAATATAGCACTATACTTGGCTAAACCAAAAAAATTTTCAAAGGCTATGTAATTACTAATATAAAGGGAAGGCAAGGAAGAACTACCAATGTTTCCAGAAGATAGGTTCCTATATCTGAAAAACCCAGGAAATCAACTAGAGAATTAATACAAAGAAAAAGGAAATTTCAAAGAGTTGTGGAGGATGGAATGATTTATTCAGAAAGCAGTAGCTTTCCTGTATGCAAACAATTAGCAAACAGAACATTTAATGGGCAAAAAGATATCATTTATGGTGATACCACAAAGGACAACATATAGGAATAATCTTAACAGGAAATGTTTAGATGAGTGAAAAAGATACGAACTACTGGAAGATAGAAAATAAGCCTCAATCGTAGGAAGACTTGATAATATCATAAAGATTTCTGTTCTCCTCAAATTAAATTTTCATCTTCTAAATTTAAATTGTGCTATAGAGTCATAGTTAATAGCATTATGATAGCAAATAACAGTTTTTAATTTTAACTAGACAAGCTGATTATAAGTGTGTATGGAAAAATAATCCAACATGAATAATAAGGAAAACTTTGGATGATGAAGGAAGACTAGCCTATCAGATAGTGTATTTATTCAGGATTCTCCAAAGTAGTAAAGCTAACAGGTGACACATACCCCTCTGTTAGTGGCAAGCTAAAATGGGGAACCTGAGACTTGACCTTCTTTGCCTTGCATTTCCCACTCTCCTTTACAAAGGATAATATTGATTTTTGAGCCAAAGAAAAATAATTCAGTTAAATATTTGGAGATAGATAAATAAATAAATAAATAAATAAATAAATAAATGAATGAATGAATGAATGAATGTTTGGAGATAATTCTTAAGACTGTGAACCAGAATGAGGCCTCGGTTCTTGTTAATTTAAGTGAAAACTACTAATCAGTGGTGCCTTTTAGCAAGAAAGATCCATCTTACTTTTTGAAGATTTTTAACATTTCTCCTGGGTTGAGTGCTATCCCCAAAACTGAGGAAAATTAAATGAATGGAGATCTTATGCTCTCCAATTCAAAGCATACAACCTCATGTAAACAAAAAGAAAAGAGAAAAAAACTGCCTACTCCTGCCCCAGCCAGCATTTCTGTCATTCCATTCCATAAACTAAGGGTCACCTGTCATTTGAAACTCCAAACCAGGGATGCCTGGGTGGTTCAGTGGTTAAACGTCTGCCTTTGGCTCAGGTCATGATCTGGAGGTCCTGGGATCAAGTCCCACATCAGGCTCCCCACAAGGAGTCTGATTCTCCCTCTGCCTGTGTCTCTGCCTCTCTCTCTGTGTCTCTCATGAATAAATAAATAAAATCTTTAAAAAGAAAAAGAAATTCCAAACCAGAGTTTCTACTGGTAAGCACCCAGTCTCTTGGATATTTTTTTCAGAAATACCCACATGCGTATGTTTGTATATCAAAAACAATTCTTCTGAGTCTTTCTTTTTTACTTAATACTGCACCTCAGAGAATTTTCTTTTTTAATGGCTCTATGCATTGCAGGTTGGGAGCAAATTGTATGTGGGGGCTGAAATCCAGGCTGTGCACTTCCTGCATGGGACTGTGAGAGCTGGAGGGAAGGGACACCTTTGTTTCAATGTTTAACCTGAAAGTTGGTGGAGTGGGAGATGTTCTGCCTTTTTGCAATTGGTCCACCACCAGAAGGCACACATTTCCTAACTCACAAAGGGCATTTTGTTAGCAATAGCCTGTTCTGGATATTTCATAATATATTTAATGGGTCTTTCATTGATTGACACATTTTTTTTGGTCACTCTTTCTCCCCATCTCACTCCCCAATACAGCCAGTGCTTTGGTAAACACTTTTGTGATATTTTAATGCCAGGTGACATAGATTAACCTGTGGTGTCTTTGCCAACATAGCCTGAATTATTTCCTAGTTCTGCCAGACTGTAGTTTGCTCACAAAGCATTTCTTAGCATTTCAGACTTCCTTCTACCCTCTTAATCAGTTTTACAGGTCTAAGACCAATTCCCTAAGTTTCAGAGCTGCCCCTAACTTTGGCAGTGGCACAGGAAACTGTGTCTGCACCGACACATGTCTCTCCATATGTCTAAAACAGAAACATTAATAAAAGGAGAGAGGAACGGAAAAAGCATGACATGTGAGACAGGGACACTTTGGAAAGGAAGCTGCATTTATTGGCAAGGTGACGAAGACAAGGAAGAAAGAAATGCTACCATCTGTATTTCCTTTCTGAAGTGGAGCTGGAAAGAACTCACACACTCTACTGGACAGAACAGTCAAGGCAATGGAATCCATCTATTCTCCCTGAAGGAAGAAAACATCAAATGATTGGGAAATTGCAGTTAAATTAAATGTCAGAATACTTTCAACTGAATTGCCTGGCTGCTCTGCTTTAACTGGTGTCATTCACATCTTCATCCTTTCTTTGTGACCTTGGTTCCCCATACATCAAAGGGAAGAGCACAGACCTCCCACAGGCAGGTCCTTCCTGGAGACCTCAATGTGTATTATCCATAACATGTGGAAATTTTCTTTTACAAATTCTGGTAAAATACACATAACATACAATTTATCATCTCAGTCAATTTTCAATGGACAGTTTAGTGGCATCAGATAGATTCACATTGTTATGCAACCATCACCACCATCCATCTTCAGAATTTTGTTCATCTTACAAAACTGAAACTCTATACCCATTAAGCCCTCCCCACTCATTCTTCCCTCTAACCCTTGGGAACTTGACCAGTCTAGTTACCTCATACAAATAAGTGATACAGTATTTGTTTTTTTGTGACTGGCTTATTGATTTCACTTAGGATAACATCCTCAAGGTTGATCAATGTAATAGCATATACCGAATTTCTCTTTCAGGATTGAATAATATGTATGTACCACATTTCATTTATCTGTTCATTTTTAATAGGCATTTAAGTTTTTTCCATCTTTCAGCTATTGGGAATAATGTTGCTAAAAACATTTGTGTATAAATATCTCTTTGAATCCCTGCTTTCAATTATTTTAGTATACACCTGAAAGTAGAATTGCTGGATCATGTGGTGATTCAATGTTTAATTTTGGAGGATAATTGACATACTGTTTTCCACAGTGGCTGGACCGTCTTGCGTAGCCACCAGCAATGCACAAGGGTTTTAATTTCTCCACAGCCTTGCATGGGACATGTAACTTTTGACACCATTGACAAATGGCTCTTTTCCCACTTAGTTGCTTTAATTGCATGAAACTTAGAGATTTAACCAAATGTTCTGGAAAACTGTCTAGAGTTGCCCCTTAAAGTGCTCTCTTCAGAAACAGATAATGTATATACAGTGCCTATCAAAGGAACTAATAAATAAATACTCAAATTGTAATTTTCCTTCCCTATATTTAATTCCTTCCTCTTTCCTTCCCTCTTTTTTGACATCATCACCATCTCCCTTACAGTGAGCATCCATACCCCATATATAGTAGATACAAAATAGTTAAATTAAAACTACTGAACACTTAAAAGAAATGTCATGGAATTCTTTTTCTATGCCTACTGGACACTTTTCAACTTGGACTCTACTCGGCCGTTACTCTTTGTTAAGAAGTAGGCAAGGAAACATCCATTATCGCAAAGCAAGAAAGAAGGGTGCAAATTCCAGAGGCAGATGGAGTGGCAAGAGACATATGGCAGAGACAGAGAGAGGACCTGTTCTGGCTCATTAACAGAGGGTGATGGTTCCAAATGGCATTTGACAAGCTACATTGGAACAATGCCACACTTGTTATCAATATACCAATTGATACGTATTCCATACCTAAGAGATTGAGACATTTCTGCAAAAGTAATAAATTCCATGGCAGTGGAAATCAGAGTGAGTCAAGAGAAGCTTGTGACATGGGAGGAGCAGCAGCAAGACTTAAGCAAAAACAGTAACAATAACAAAAACAAGCATTTATTAAACTCTAACTATGTGCAAGTACTTTATTATTATTTTGCATCATATTATTAGGCACCACCTGTTGATAATGTAAGTGCTTTGAATATATATAATCTTATTTAATCTTCACTACATCTCTATTTTGTCGACGAGGTGCATCTAAATTATGCTACAGGAATAGATCCCCAAATCCCAATGGTTTAGCATGTCCCTTTAAGACTATTTAAATGCACTGTACTGTAATTTAAAGGCTAATTCTGCAACTTTTCACAAAATGTATGTTTTATTTTACAATGAGATGCTTGGGTAGACTCTATTTTTTTTTTATTTGACTCTATTTTTTTATAATTCTCTGAATTAGGATCCTTTGTAATACCTTTTTTCACACCAGTCATTTATTTTCCTTTCAAACTTTTGATTGTTTTTAAATTTGGGAATATTTCTTTTTAATTTTTCCTTGTAGGGTTTAGCTTTGACATATATTTTCTCTTCTCCAAAATGCCCAGAGGTGTTTTAGTGGAATCAAAATATGGATTAGGAAAAATAAATATGGCTTATTAGGAAATGAAGATTTTAGGGTTTCCAAGTTGAACCAATAAGGTGACCCTTAGCTTTTATGTGGTGCCTGACCAGTGTAGGTTAGGTTGTCTCTAATAAGGAAAACCAAAAGAAAAGAAAGAAAAGAAGGAAACAAGCCGTGAAGTGTGTAAAAAAGAAGAAACTGTTTTGATTAGAGGAAAACTTAAAAGGAGAAATTTATTTCCCAATAAAATCAAGCTAAAAAGCCAATTTATTTTGCTAGATAACATCTCTCTTTGTTAAGAAATTTCCAGAGAAAGGATGTTATTAAATATTGTTAGCTATTCTGATTTGAGGTTTGAATTACATTTTTGTTTGCTTATTAAGTAAAATTTTGTCCAGTTTTATCTTGTCAGATTCTGGTATGGCAAATGGAAGTGCTTGGACATTTTTTCTCACTGGATATTTTATAAAATTGAAAACTACTTGTATCAGAGAGTGAGAGAGAGAGAGAGAGAGAGAGGGAGCCAGGAGAATAGAGAGCATGAACCTTGGTGATTGGCAAACTGTCGGACAAGCAGATGGGAAGATTAAGTCTTTGGTCTACACATTCACAGCTGGCTTTTGGCAGTAAATTCTCTGAGGTGGAATGGGTGGCCCTATTGTTCTTTTTTGCTGAAATTTTTTTCTTCCAGCTGAGAGATCATGAGAAAAAGGTAGCGTTATCTTTTCTGATGGTATGTTTAGATGGTCCCTTCAGTTAATTTTAGCTCAATTTTAAAAAGCCTATTTTCATGTTTTTTTTGTTTTGTTTTGTTTTCGCCTTTCCTATACTCGTGGTCATCTACGATGACCCAGAAAGAGCCAGCAAGAAGGGGTGCAAATACTTGAGGCCCAACCACTTCCCTCAAGCCAAATATATTATCCTTTTGGATAGGTCTTGTGAACTTCTAAAAGAGGAAGAAACGAAGTAAAATCTGTTCACCTTTTATCGTAATAAAATATCAAACCAGAAAGAAAGAAACCTCCAGAGGGAAACAGAAAGATCAGAGTGCTTTGTTTCAACCAACAAAACTCAGCCTTCAAAAAAGAATAAAAATATTTCTGGAGGCATATTGTGCCCACCAGGCATTTTGTTGTAATTAGGGAAAAGTCATACAAGGCCACTCACCGGAATGAAAAAAACTACAGTTATATTGGCTTTTCTCTTTGATGACTTTTATTTTTTTGAAATTGGTTTGAGGTACATGTGTGTTTGTGTGTGTGATCATAACCAACAGTGATCTGACAATAAATGATCTATTTATGCAAATTATGAGTTGAAGAGGTGGTAAACTTGCCTCAAAAGATTAAAAAAACTTCATAGACTAGAACAAATGGGAGCTTATTTCTTAGAAGACCTATTCTTACAGGATAGGTATGTTTGCTCAGAACAGCCAAAAGGATTTTTAAAGCTACATTTGCAGCACAAAGAAAGGCTAGACCTGCTTGGGGCAGGTAATCTAATGTTTAACAAATAAGAGAGAAAAGGCAGTGCCTCCTAACTTTGATTTTGCTTTGATTTCTTTGTTTTTCTTGAAGGAGAATGATCTTTAAGCCAGAGGATGGACCAAAAATCAGTAAATTCAAGTCCAGGGGAGATTTGAAGAAGAGCACTTGGCCATTAACTAGAGCTCAGATCAAAAGTCATAGGCAACTCCCATGTCAGGGCCCTGATCAAAGAACTGCAGTTGTTGGTAATCTCTGAGAAATCATGGAGTGTGGGAGGATTTCCAGAATCCTGGGTAGGGGCTAGTGTCCTAATTTTCAAAAGGAGAGAAAAAAAAAAAAAAAAAAAAAAGCTGGTGGCTAATAAGCTTGACCTGGATCTGAAGTAATTCAAAATTACTTTTCGTGAATAACTGGGGGAAAACAGTGGTAATAACTCATTCTGAACACAGGCCTTTTAAGTCAGGCCAAAATAATATTGTTTTTTCTTCTGATTATTCATGAGACCAGTGTACTGAGGAAATGCCAATGTCAGAGTCCCATCATTTGGGCTTCTGTGTGGACTGTCACCCCTTCAGAAAGGCAATTCCTAACTGCTTGGTCTAAAGCAGCTATACAGGTTAATAGTCATAAAATGACTTATTGTTTTTATTTAAGACATTTATTGATATATAAAATTATATTGTAGAGACTTTATTTGTTTATTGCTTGGCTCCTTTCCTACTGGAATGCAAATTACATAAAATTGTTGATCACATGTGTCTTAACCTTTACCGTACTCCTTCCATCTTAAACAGTGCCCTAGCAGCTTGCTGAGTAAATGAATGTTCCTTAATTACACTTTTTTTTTGTATAAATGTTTTCCAAAATATAAATGTGAAGTACAGAGATTATTTGGGCAAGGCATTGACCAAGTGGTCCGTTATTTTCTTGATAATGAAATGAAACAATTTATGGGATGGTTTTATAGCTGCCAATCTGTGGAATAGTTACCAATTATTGTAGACATTTCAGACCATGTAGGGATAGGGATAGTTGCAAGACAGATTAGGGACAGAGGCTAGCTTCTAATTCCCTTACTTCTTCATTTGTGATTCTGTCTGTAAATACATGAAACATATGTAGCTGATGTTAAAGTGAGGGGCATACACTGATCCCAGAAGGAGGCTTCAATCCATCAAAGTAACCTTCGCTTTCTTTTGCTTGTGTATCATGTTGTTCATACCTCTATTTAATGTTTATTTCATTCTACTTTTTTCATTCTGATTTATCTTATATAGTTTATAGTTTTGACTATGTTTAAAGTTCAAAAGGTAAGGTAGGCAATGAAAAGCTTTCCTTCCACTCCATTGTTTACCAACCCATCCACTTCTCCAGATCATAAAAAACCAATGTTATTACTTTCTTTGTATCCTTCCAGAGTTAATTGAATCTATATAAGAACACACACAGATACATATTAATATCTTATCTATCTATCTATCTCCCCTCTTATTACACAGAGGGTAGCATACTATATATACTGTTCTGTAGTTTTATTGACCACCAAATGTTGTAGAGAACCCTTCATATGTGTACTTCAAGTATGTCCTCATTCCTCTTTTAGGGATGCATAATATTCCACTTTTGCCTGTATCATAATTTCTACAACCTATCCCTTAATAGTGGACTAAGGTTTTTCCACATCTTTTATTATTATAAACAAAGCTGTAGTGGATAACTGTGGATGTTATATTATTTCACACATGAGCAAGAGTGTGTTTATCTTCAGGGAAAAAAATTTTTAGCAGTGAAATTGCTGAGATATGCATTTGTAATTTTGGTAGATGTTGCTAAATTTTTCTCCAAAAGGGTAGCATCAATTCATAGATCCTGTTCCCCCACATTCTTGCCAATAGAATTGTTGGAATTAAGGCTGGCCATCTTTTCTGGGTTTGAGAACCATTTGTGTTTCTTTGACTTGCTTGTTTATACACTTTGCCCATTTTCTACTGGATTACTATTTTAACTTATTCATTTTCAGAGTTCTTTACAGTTTCAGGAAATTAGCTTTTTGGGGGGAGATATGGATCACATGTATTTTATAGTAGAATCCAAAATTTTTCTCTATGTGATTTTTGCCCATTTTTTCCTAAGTTTATTATTTATTATTTAGGTGTTTAATCTTTTCTGTCATTATTGTAAGTGCAGTTATAACTAGGTTTTATCTAAGTAATAATTAGGTTTTATTTAAATAGTATCTAAGTTGCTTACTATACTGTATAAACCAGAGGTTGCAAATGATAGCTCTCAGGCAAAATATGACCTGCCATGTTTTTTAAGTAAAGTTTTATTGGAACACTGTCATGCCTATTTGTCTACATATTGCTTATGGCTTCTTTTGAATCCAATTACAAAGTTGAGTGTAGTTGTAATAGAGACAGCATGGTCCACAAAATCTAAAGTATTCACTATCTGGACTATTGTGGAAAAAATTTGCTAACCCCTGCTATAAGCTCCTTCTTTGAGAGGTTATTCAATTGTTTAACTATACAACTTAGTAAGTTGCATATAGTTGATGCTCTGAATAGTACATAATATGTTGAATCAAATAAAGCAAACCTAAAGCATTTTTTTTGACTGTGTGATATAAATATGACTTTCTCCTAAGTGAGAATGGTGCTCATTTTACAAATATTTATTGGCCATCTACTATATGTTTGGCACTATTCTAGGTTCTGTGGATATAGCAATTAACAAAATACATTAAAAAAATCCTTTATTTAAAAAAAGCCACTGGATGGGGTGTGTAGGTGGCTTAGTTGATTAGACATCTGCCTTTGGCTCAGGTCATGATCTAGTGTCCTGGGATAGAGCCCTGTGTTTGGCTCCCTGCTCAGCAGAGAGCCTGCCTCTTCTTCTCCCTCTGCTTTTCCTCCCACTTGTACATGCTCTCTCTCTATCAAATAAATCAAATCTTTTTTTAAAAAAACCACTAGACATAACTAAGCAATTCTGGTTTCAGTTGACAACAAGAATTATTGTTCAATCTACTGTTGTTGTCTAAATAATAATTGTTAATATGTAATTACCTTATATATCATTTGTTGATTAGCTGTCATTAAAATTTATTTATATAATATTATGACATTTTAAACATTTGGATTCATGACATCATTAATCTTTGATATGTGCACTGTTCAGTAAGGTAGCCTTTAGTCACATGTAGCTATTGAGCACTTGAAGCATGGTTAGATTGAATCAAGATAGTATAAAATATGCACTGAATTTTAAAGATTTATTACAAAAAGTACATGTATCACTTTAATAATATATATTATTAATAATAAAATTTAATAATATTTATATTATTTAATAATTTATATATTGGAAAATATTTTGGCTCTATTGAGTTAAGTGAAAGATATTAACAGAATTAATTTCAACTTTTCCTTTTTGTTTATATGTATGTAGCTATATGAAAATTTAAAATTACACATATGGCTTACCTTATAT
Organism: Otocyon megalotis megalotis; assembly: GCA_017311455.1. Lineage (NCBI taxonomy): Eukaryota > Metazoa > Chordata > Mammalia > Carnivora > Canidae > Otocyon > Otocyon megalotis. Next base: position 308,392 of record JAEUCK010008339.1, read on the forward strand.
TTCTATTAGTATTCTCTCAGGAACTTCCTTTTTGTTTAACTGGTATTTCTCAAATGTGATTTTTTAGTAGATGGGGACACTGGGTTAAGCAAAGATTTAAAAGTTTATTGCTAAGTTCACAGAGTCTTTAGTGTGTTAGTTTGCAATATTAATTTCCATGGGGATAGGCATTATTTATAGTGTTCCCCAGATACCCTTCAATAGGAGCTTTCCTGAAATGTCCTTTGCTAGTCTCTGGCCAAACTGGCAGCATTGTGCTGCTCATCTTGGAACCTGGTACAAAAGCATGGAAGAACAATGCTTTAATTCACAATGCCAGTCTTAGTTCATTTTCTGGATTTTTTTGTCGGTTTTCTAAATAAAATCAATACCGATTATTTTAAAATTTAATTCTATTGTTTGAATATAATCACCAAATTTTGAAAAGTTTGGTTAATTTTTAAAAAGTCAAGATTAAATAGACTTCTAAAAATTATTCATTTTCAAAATATAGAGTTGTAAATGGGCTTGTCCTTTTGGACGGTGATGCAGAGAACTCCAGTGATGAATGGTATGGAATTATTAGCTGAAAGTCATATTTTTGACAGAAGAATATACCATTCACATGACCTACACAGTAGGAAATGATAAATTCCAGAATGTAGTTGAGGTGGGAGTTACTTCAGTGACAAATGTTACCATTTATTATATTTGGAAGTTGTTGTTAGAAAGGCATCCAGGAGATGGCTTAGGTGTAAACCACAGTGTCATAAGCCTTGAATGAATTTCCTATCATTCAGCCCACTTCAGAGTATGAGAGTGTCTCCTCAGAAGACATTGATCTCACACTTTCAGATCAACAGAATTTCAGCTCTGTACTTGTAGTAACTCAAGAATGATTCTTGGGCCTTTCTCCAAACATTTTCCCCAGCATGAAATCCAATAAGTTACATGGCACGTAGATATACTACTGTTGATGTTTTGGTAAAGACTACATAGACTATCTTTGTTAACATGCTGAATGTGCTTTTTGGCTTCTGGCAGAAACTAAATGGAATAGAAACTGTCCATCTTAATGATACACCAATGGTAGCCATTTCCCCACAGTGAGAGAAAAGAATCAATTGCTATGTTAAAGGCCCCTTTTGGATCTCTGCTTGTGTTGTCTAGCTCTTGTAATTGAAACTAAAAAAAGTATAATTCTTCCCTTCTAGTCTTGGTTTTTCTCCTTTGTGGCAAAAAGCTTACCAATTGGAATAAATGAAGGAAAGTATAAGAAAGCAAGACTGTGGAGAAGCTAAGTAAGTGAACTCTTCTTGCCAAAGGCTCTATCTGGACAGGACATTCAGATTGGACCCAGCAGAGTTGATCTGATTGTTGGTCCTGCTTAATGGTAAATTTCTGCAAAGTCAATTGACTCAGCGTATCAGCGATCTGAATTGACCATTAAACCAGACCAAACCCACTAAATTAGCTATCCTTTGGTTTTCCATTTTTCGGTCATACAGTCATAAATCAGTCATCCACTAACAAAACAAATCAAAACAAACCAGCAAAGTATAAAATGGATAACATAATTGAAATGCAATGTTTCTATTCGGTGTTTACATGATAAATCAAAATGAAGTTTTGTTTTGTTTTGCTTTTTCTTTATTCTGTTAATGTGCTGGAGATGCACTGGTGTGGACTTGTAGATAGAAAACATTATTTGCAAGGTTGCATTGAAATTTTAACCTAAAATTGAAATGTGTTGGCTTGCTATGAAGACTGTCATTGCATCATATTTATATATGTATGTGCTTGTGCATGTGTAAACATATCCACTTAATGAAAATTGCAAAATGCCAACTCAGAAACTAATAATTAAATAGTGATAAATCTGATCCAAGATGACCAATTTCATTTTCAGAGGGAAAGCCATCTTTTAAGTGTGTTTAGTACAAAATAAGACATTTCACTGTAAAAAAAATTGAATTATAAGGCAAATTAAGGAAAAAATTAGCTATAATTTCACCACCCAGAGATAGTCCTACTAAGATATTATGTCCTCAACTTTCTTCTCACATTAGAGCATTAGATTATACCATACACATGGTTTTCTAAACTGTACTTTTTATATAATTATTTATCTTATCTTTTCACATTAATATAGATTTAAATTATAAAAGTAATGGATGTATATACTTTTCTATAGCATGTATAAACTGTGTTTTATTTAACCAGACTATATTTTATTTAACCAACACTCTGTTGTTGGACAATTTTTTCCAATTGTTTGCTATTATAAACTATTTCAAGGAATAATCTACACATAGTTTTGCTTCCTCTCTCAGTAATTCTTCTGGATATATTTCTAAAACTGAAATAGATGAGTCAAGGAGCAAGTACATTTAAAATATTTTTGGATACATTTTGTGAAATAGCCTTTTAGAAATGATATGTGTACCTGTGCATAATTAATTATCTAATATGCACTGTAATAGGGAAAGAGGCAGGTAATCTCTGACTGTAGGAACCTGACAATCTAGGAAGATGATACTTAGCTATATTTTGTATAGTTAATTACTATAATTTAACAATATTGTCACCACTTTACTTAAACATAAAGTAAACACATCTAATGTTTATTAATTTTAAGTGTTTTGAAAATAAGCATTTAAAAATAAATATTTTACTTAAATAAGCTTGAATTTTGGTTTTATTTAATGGGTAATACCTACAGTCAATTGACTTAGGGCAGCAGAGGTCTAAACTAATCATTAAACCAACCAAACCCACAAACTTGGCTATTTTTTTATCTTGTTTCCCAGTCATATTTCCAGTCACAAAAAAGGTATAATCAGAAAAATGTACAAATTATAAATTTGTAACACTAGTAGCACCTCAGAAACTCTCAATCATCCTCTAACTCCTCTCTCATCATCAATGATGATGACTCTTCATAGGAAATAAAAGAATAAATAAATAAATATCAAAACTAAAATTTTTTGTGCATCAAAGGACACAAGCAAGAGAATGAGAAAGCAACTCACAGAATGGGAGAAAGTATTTGCAAATCATTTATCTGATAAGGGATTAATATTCAGAATATATAAAGAACTCCTAAATTAAGCAATGACAACTAAAAGACACAATTAAAAAATGGGCAAAGAGCTTAAATAGATGCTTCTCTAAAGAAGTTATACAAATGGCCTATAAATAACATGTATGAAAGGACACTCAACATAAGTGGCCATTAGGGAATTGCAAATCAAAACCACAATGAGATACTGCTTCACACATCATTAGGATGGCTTTCACCAAAACCGAGCCAAACCAAACCAGAAACTAAGGAAAATAACAAGTGTTGGTGAAGATGTAGAAAAACTGGAATCTTTGTGGATTGCTGACAGGCCCATTAAATGATCCAGTCAGTACGAAAAGAATCTGGCAGTTCTCTCAAATAATTAAATTTGAATTATCGTATGATCCAGCAATTCTACTTTTGGGTATATACTAAAATAATTGAAAGCAGGGGTTCAAACAGATATTTGTATATCAATGTTTATAGCAGCCTTTTTTAAAAAAAGATTTTATTTATTTATTTGAGAGAGAGAGAGAGCAAGAGCATAGAGAGAGAGAAGCAGACTCCCCACTGAGCGGAGAGCCTGATGTGGTGCTGTGTCCCAGGATCATCTTAGGATCATGACCTAAGCCGAAGGCAGATAGATGCTAAACCAACTGAGCCACCCACCTGTCCCACAGCCTTATTCACCATAGCCAAAAAGTAGAAACAACTCAGATGCCTATTGACAGATGAATGGATAAAAAAAATGTGGTACATATTTATATTATTTGGCCCTAAAAGTGAAGGAGATTCTGATATATGCTATAATGTTGATGAACTTTGAAGACATTATACTCAGGGAAATAAACCAGACACAAAAGGACCACTATTGTGTGACCCCATATGTATATGAGGTACCCACAGTAATCAAATTCATACAGACAGAAGGCTGCTGGGGCTGGGGGAAGGGAGAAAGAGGAGTTATTGTTTAATGGATACAGAGTTTCAGTTTGGGATGATGAGAAGAGTTCTGGAGATAGTGATGATGGTTGCATAATACTGTGAGTGTACCTGATGCCACTAAACTGTACACTTAAAAATGGCTAAAGTGGTTCGTTTTATATTACATGTATTTTATTACACACAAAGAGAGCATGACTCTCCTAAGATGCAAGAGAAGGGATGGACATAGAAACGATGCCTTTTTATATCATCACATGTGTGCATTGTGGTTCTTATATGAAGAAGCTCCTTTGTGTGATTTCCTAACAACTGGATTTGTTTTTATGTGTTTTTTTAAAGGGCCTTTCCTGTGTAATACCAATCTTAGTGTTCTGGTGATGATCATAATGATTAAAACATCACAGAACCTTGGTCGTGGAAGTGCCATAGTTAAATAAAGAGTGGGAATTCAAAAAAAAAAAAAACTTCTAACTTCTAACTTCTAACTCCTTTATTAGTTTTGTATGTTTTTGCACTTTATATAAATTGAATTATACAGTATATACCTTTTTTTGTGTCTGAGCCTTTTATCCCAATACTACTCTCTGCACAATACACTCATGTTGTTGCAGGTGATAGTACTTTTTAAAAATTTTAATAGCTTTAAAGTATTTGTTAATAGGAATAAACTGCATTCTCCTATTGATGGGTACTGATTCCAGTTTTGTTTTGTTTTGTTTTTTGCTATTTTGACTAAGGCTGCTGTGAACATTTTTTTTTTTGAACATTCTTTTATATATCTGCCTGTGTTGGTGACACATAAATATCTCAACTGAGTATTTATCTATGAGAGGGATTGCTGCAGGTAATCCCTCAGCAATCTCAGGGAGTTCAGTGGGTGGGTTGTATATCCCCACCAACACTTGAATATTTTAGTTTGTTTAGTTATTACAGTGGGTTTCTGTTTCTGTCTCATTGTGATTTTAATTTACATTTTCCTGATGACTAATGATGTTTACTATTTTTAATATCTCCATTGGCAATTTGGATATCCTGTTTTATGAAGTATCTCTTGCCAATTTTTCTATTAGATTGTCTTTTTGTTTTTCTTATTGATTTATAGGACTTCTTTATTCTGGAGCCTTCGTAGGATACAGGAAGTCAAAAAATAAAAAAAAAAATAAAAAGCCCACTCAATGGGCTTCTTTTTTACTGTCTTATTGGTACCTCTTGATAACCAGAAATCTTTAATTTTAATGTAGCAAAATTCATCCTTCTTTGCTTCTATGGCTAGGACTTTTGTGTTGTTTAAGAACTTTTTGCTTAACCCAAAATGCTTAGGATATTATTCTATGTTATTTTCTAGTATGTTTATGCTTGCTTGCCTTTTTTTTTTTTTTTTTGGATTTAAACCTACAAGATACTTAGAATTGATTTTTGTGTATGGTGTGAGTTTGGTGGGGGGGTGAGTTGCTACTCACTTTTTCCATATGGATAATTGACCTATAGCATCATGTATTAAAAGGACCAGTTTTACCACCTATACTTCAGTGCCACCTTTGGCATAATCAAGAGACATGAAAGTAAGCCTAGGTCCATCCAAAGACCTGCATACCGATATTCACAACAGTGTTATTTATAATAGTGAGAAACTGAAAACAATTCAAGTGATTATGAATAGATCAGCTGGTAAACAAAATATGACATATCCATATGGTGAAGTACTTCTCATCAATTGAAAGTAATCTGTTTGCAAATTTTAGATTTTATTTCAATTTCATTTTTGAAAGACAATTTGACTGTGATTAGAATTGTTGGTTTGGTAACTTTTTGCCCTGTGGCACTTTGAAGATATCCCATTGTCTTTGGTTTCTATTGTTAATTGGTTTAATTACTTACTGTAGATCCTCCAGAAGTAATGTGACATTTTCCTCTAGTTGTAAAATTTTTCTCTTTGTCTTTGATTTTTAGCAGTTTTATCATGTGTCTAGGTGTGATTTTTCTTTGTATTTATTTTACTTGGGATTTGTAGTAGAAATTTTTGAGTCTATAGCTTAATATCTTCTTGTAGTTTTTAAAAGAGAATTCTCAGACATTAGCTTTTCAGATTTTGCTTTTGCTCCCATACTCTCTCTTCTTTGGGGACTCCAGTTATACATATTGTACCTTTTGACTATATCCCACATGTCTCTTAAACTCTTTTTTATATTTTCCCCTCTCTGTCTCTTTTGGCTGGATTATTTTTTTCTATTTTATCTTCCAGTCTACTGATTCTCCTTTTAGCTGGATTGACTCTGCTTTTTAACCGATTCACGGAGTCCTTAATTTCATTTACTGGATTTTGGTTTTCTTTTTTTCTCTTTAGTTCTATAATTTCATTTGACCTTTTTTCCCCATAATTTTCAGGTCTTTCCTTGAAATTCTCCATTTTGTCATGTATTTTTAAAAGCATAACACTTAGTTGCTTTAAAGTCTCTATGATAATTCTAATATTCCTATCTTCTGTGGGTCTCTTTCTATTGTCTTTCACCATTTTTATTTTTAGTTAATTTATGTCATGCTTTGTTACTTCTAGTTGAACATGGATCATTGTTTATAAAGATTATAGAGGTAATTCAAATCTCTGAATCGTATCTTACTTCAGGGAGGATTTACATTGTTTTTGGCTTGTGGATACACTAGGCATATTAGTTTAATCCATTCACAGATGGAGCAGATAAAAAGCTGGGTTTCAGTTCTGTGAGAGCTGTTCTATTTAGAGTTTATACTCCTAAGTGATAGCACTTCACAAATACCAACTGAAGCCTGAAGTATTTACTCAGGCCCCTCTTGCTGGGTGAACTCAGAACCACAAATTTTGTGGGACTGCAGTAAACTCTGTTCAGCTCTACAGCCTTTCAGATGCGATTTTCTGTTCAGTTTTTCTTATCTTTCAGATGCTTCTTGAGAATTCACAGTCTTCAGAGGGAAGAGTGGTGCCAAATGCCAGTTCACTTTTCTGGGTGATCTTTCTTTTTAAGATCTGGGTCCTTCAAATCCTCACTGTCTTGATAACTCTCTCTCTTCAAATAAATGTTTGTTTTAATTTTCTCCAGCTTTTATAGTGACTGATAGAAAGAAGGTTTATTTCAAATAAAAATGGTCTGCCATTTTGGGGAACGGTAAAATTGGTACCATTTAGATTTATATGTTGTTATCACTTTTGTTATTTTTTCACATTTTGATCTCTCTTTGATAGTCAAGATAGCTGAAACATACAGAGATTTTGCTTCAAGCAAAATTCCTAGTTAATGACTCAGCTAAGAATCCAGGATTCCTGACTATTCATACTAAATCTAGTGCTTTTACTAAGTATGCATAATAGAAATATAGTAATATTGGAAATAATATTCTGATATTGCATATTCTGCTTAGAAAAACCATTCTTTTCCATTTATAGATATTTAAATCCTGCTTGTGCTATTGTGTGTACTAACTTTTGTTTGGGTTCAAAAACTTTAAAAAAAAATTCTATGGGGAAGGAGGAAGCTCAAAAACCTCAAATAATCTCTATATATTGGGTACTTACTCTGTCAGGCACAATACCAAGGCTTTTATGTGTATCAGCTCATTCAGTCCTCACAGTAAACCTCTGAGGTAAGGCATATTTTCATGTTAATTTTGAGACAAGATAGCTGCATTTCAGAGGGGTTCATTAACTTGCTCAAGTCATGCTATTAGTAGATAATGGAGCAAGAACTTGAACTTGTGTCACGTAGTGGAATGAGCGAAGAGTGGAGTTTAGAGTCAGACAGACCAGGCTTAATATTCTAGAATTATCACTGAGTAGCTGTGTGAGCAAGATCTGAGTCACAGAATCCTCATGTGGTAAAGCTATGACTCAAGTAACAGTGTGGCAAAGAGAAAATCAAATAATGTATATGAGTGCACCTGGTGTACATGAGGCACTATCCAAATGCTAGAGCCCTTCCTTCCTTCTTGTATAAAGATGAATATTTGGAAAGAAGTTTAAAGTCTACAGAACACTTTGAAGAATAAGATATTTACCCCTTTCATCAATTCTGAGTGATAGTGTGGACAGGTAGAGAGATGGAAACCACACATCAGAGAAGTGACGTGATTTGCCTCACCTTGCTCAGTGTGCATGTAGAAGATTTAAGCTTTATTAATTGCCATGTGGCTAGATTAACACCATAAATATGCCCTGAAAATGGAATTTTTTGTAAATTAGTTAATATTTCAAATGTACAAGAGAAGTCTGCTATTTAAAGGATCCCTGCAGTGAATGCTTTTGTAAAGTCAGGAATACTTCTGGAAATGTAAATTATATCCCTCTAATTTATCTGTTTTACAAGTTTGGCTTTTAATGTTTCTTAAAGTTGGTGATGTCTGATGTTGACTTTCACATCCTCAAAATGTCTTCCTGTTGATAAGATATTGTTACTTCATTTCTGGAATCTAATTAAAGTTGATAGTACTCTGAGGAACAGCAAATGTCAAAATCCACTAGGGTTAATTGCTTCCAGTGTATTTTAAAAGTAAAGGAATATATAAAGTCAATAAAACTGTGGTAGCAGAATTAAATTATCTTGCAACTGTTCTCTTCAAATGTATGATTCATTGAGCATTTTAATATTTTGTTCAAGGAAGACATTTAGGTTATAGCTATGTCCACAACTGGGTGCTACGTGACTCATCTGGCTTTGGTGCACCGGAAAGGTGGTCTTCTGTCAGGCAAGTGCTCTGGAAGGTTTTTTGCCTTGAATAAGAAGATGCCAATTTACCCCCAGGGCATCCAGTTGACTAGAAGATTCATCTTCCAGACTCTTGGCAGAGGACATACTCCAAATTTTTCTTTGTTCTAGTCTTACCAAGCTTAGCTACTTAACTATATTCACACTTAAGGATGCTTAAAGGGGGGCACCTCTGTCAGTTAAGTGTCCAACCCTTGGTTTCAGCTCAGGTCATGTTCTTGGGGTCGTGGGATTGAGCCCCATGTCAGGATCTGTCCTCAGTGGGGAGTCTGCTGTCTCTCTCTCCCTCTGCCTCACTTGTGTTTTCTCTCTCTCTCAAATAAATAAATCTTAAAAAAAAAAAAAAAAGAATGCCTAAGGATCTTTGCTTCATCCATTTATTAACATCAAAGGCTTCCAGTCTTTCTCCTCACACATGAGCAGATGGAAAGCATTCATGGTGCAGCCTACTTGTGTCATTGACCAGCTCCCTGTATGTTATATGGAACAGATCTGGGGTGTTAATCTTGGAGGGCTGCTGGAGCTCCATGTCTTCCTCTACCACACACTGGCAGCCTTCCAGTGTGCTGAAGACACCAGTATTAATATAGTTGTGCCTAAACTGTTGTTGAAAATGTGGTAACAAGTATGAGGAGAATTTGTGGGAAAGATTCCTCTTGGATCTCTGAGCAAGTATAGGTATGCTTTTCTTCAGGCACAAATTTATTTTTAGAAGTCTGTGATGATTGTTGGTAATCATATTCCTTCTTTGCTATGACTGCTAAGTAGCTCAGTTTCTAATTTCTAGTACCATTCCAGAAAAGAAATGTGTTATAGGATTCATCTCATTTTCCTGCTGTTGTATTTATTTACTTTTCCTCCCTTCCTTTCTCCCACCTCCTTCACCCACTGCCTTCCTACCCCCCACCACTTCCTCCCTCCCTTATCTCTCCTTCCCTCTTCATTTCTTTCTTTTTTTCCCCCTCTTTTCTTCTCTCTTTTGTTTTGTATTGTTGCATATATGGATTTATTTTAGCTATCTATAAACATTTTTAGAATGATGTGGGACATAAAAATAAGCAGCATACTTCTTTGTATATGTATATACTTGAGAGTAACTGATTATTGAATCTCCCTGCCTTATTTATAGATTTTATCTAGGTATAATATTTCTTAAAGCTTCTTCTTGTTTTTTTTTTAATATTTAATTTATTTATTCGTGAGAGACACAGAGAGAAGCAGAGACATAGGCAGAGGGAGGAAGCAGGATCCCTGTGGGGAGCCCAATATAGGACTCAATCCCAGGACCCCGAGTTCCTGCCTTGAGCTGAAGATTGATGCTCAACCACTGAGACACCCAGGTACCGTTCTTCTTGTGTTAATATGAAAAAAATTTATGGAGTTAAAATGTAACTTAGATCTGCATATTTATTAAGGGCCCATGAAAAAATTTGGAACTTATTAGGCACCCATGAAAAAAACCTTGAGGAGGAAAATTATTCACTTATTTTACTTACTATATATGCATATTAATTATATATATATATACACAAATATATATTTGTCTCCCCCTCTAGAATGTAAGTTCGAAGAGGGTAAAATGTATCTCAAGTGTTTAACATATGATACATATTGACATATAAAAGGCATTCAAGGGGGATCCCTGGGTGGCTCAGTGGTTTAGCACCTGCCTTTGGCCCAAGATCGAGTCCCAGGATTTAGTCCCGCCTTGGGCTCCCTGCGTGGAGCCTGCTTCTCCTTCTGCCTGTGTCTCTGTTTCTCTCTCTCTCTCTCTGTGTGTCTCTCATGAATGAATAAATAAAATCTTTAAAAAAAAAAAAGGCGGGATCCCTGGGTGGCGCAGTGGTTTAGCGCCTGCCTTTGGCCCAGGGCGCCATCCTGGAGACCCGAGATTGAATCCCATGTCGGGCTCCCGGTGCATGGAGCCTGCTTCTCCCTCTGCCTGTGTCTCTGCTTCTCTCTCTTTCTCTCTCTGTGACTATCATAAATAAATAAATTAATTTTTAAAAAAAGGCATTCAAGGAATACTTTTGAATGAATGAATAAATAAATAATTCATAAATTTTCTAATGCTCAATCGTTATGAATACAGCATTTGATTTTTAGTGATATTATACATACACACATATTTAAGAACTTTCATTTTGTACTTATCACTTATGTTTAAATTCTATTTCTCTAGATTGTAATTTTTCAATTAAATATTCATTGCTAATGACATCTTTTCATTAGTTCTGTATAGAAATATGGTCACACATCATAAAGAGAAGCAATATGACATTTTCTACCCATGTGGAAAGAGCAATTATCCTGAACTAAGCCTAACATCTAATACTTCTGCATCTCTCTGTTGGTTCTCATGAATCACTCACTATAATTCAGTTGCTTTATTTTTCCTTATATTGGGAAAGGAGAGGGAAGTAACATTTATTGAGTACCTACTATGTGATAAGTGGTTGCAGTATATTTAATTACATTTATTTCATCAATTCCCACAATAATCCAGTGAGGAAAGTACTATTTGTATCACCACTTTATTAGACCAGTAACCGAGCTCAAAAAAGGGCTATAAATTCCCCTCTATCACATCTCCTAGTGATGGAGTCTGGCTCTGCAGATACAGTGTGCTTCTCTGCCACACTGACCTCAATTCCAGACCATGCTTACCTCTCATGAGCATTGGCCTATTGCCTCTGCTTTGCCCTCACCTTTTTCAAGTCTTTCTTACACAGTCTTTTATTCCTTTATTTGACTGGTTAATAATGTTCCCAGTCATTTGACAGGAATGCCATACTAGGCATTTTGGCATTCAGTAAATAGTTTTTGCCATTAAGATTTGGAGAAGAAGTAGAGAGGAACTAGGGAACTGAGAGGAGGATGCATGACAACCACAGGGGCTAGAGATATATGAGTGGGCGGGTGATAGTCAGGACCCTGGTTAGCAAAATAATGGTCCCCAAAATGTCTGTATCCTAATACCTGGAACCTGTAAATATATGATCTTACCTGGCAAAAGGGTCTTTGCAGATGTGACTAATGTTAAGGACCTTAACCATAAGAGAGTATATTGGTTTATCCACATGGCCCTTTTCTAATCCCGTGAATCCATAAAAGCAGATAACTCTTGTGGATGTGGGTAGAAGGAGCTGCGACTGTAGATGTGTAGAAATGCAATGTTGTTGACTTTGAAGACGAAGGAAGGGGGCCAGGTGCCAAAGTATGTAGGCAGCATCTAAAAGCTGGAAAAGGCAAAGAAAGGGATTCTTTTCTGGAATCTCCACAAAGTTAATGCAGCCCTGCTGACTACTTGGTTTTAGCCCAGTGAGATCCATGTTGGACAGAATTGTAGGATAGTAATTGTGTTGCTATAATCCACTAAACTTGTGATAATTGGTTACAGCAGCATTAGAAAACTAACATAAGGAGAAATTTAGACTATAATGAAGTAGTGGGAATTTTACTCTTCTGCTCAGAAATCTGTAGTGTTCTCTCCTTCGTACTGCTTTGGCTCTCAACTTTCTAGCCCAGTTCCCCAGGTTCTATGTGACCTGCCCATGCTGCATTTCTCCATAGTGGCCCCTCCTAGGTCCACTTTGGTTAGGACATTCTCTTTCTTATGCCTTGAATCGACCATGGTAACTTTCCTGCACATGATATCCTTCCAAGAAAGTTACCCCTTTGTCCACTGCTTTTCTTGACTACATCTGCCCTCTTTGAGCCCTCTTCTTTCTGATTAGCTCCAGCATTGGTATTCAGGAGACACAATCAGCAGTTCACTATAGTCATACATTTTAACTGTGCTGTATATTACCAAATGTTCTTAGTGTTTGACACTAAAAATATGCTATTTCATATTGGTTGATATTTCTTAAAAATGCCACCTATTATTCTCTAATGTATTAGAAAGTGTGATTTAGTGGAAAGATCATGTGCTTAGAGTTCTGAATTAGCACATTTCTAGCTGTGCATCTTTAGTGAGATACTTAACCTCTCCAAATCTCAGTTTCCTTTTCTGTAAAATGGAGATCATAATATTTATCTCACAGGATTTTCCTAAGGATTAAAGCATTCTAGAGCCCTTCATTCCTATACTGCTGGACGGCAGAGACGGTGTTTTATTTTCCTCCACATACTGTCAACACCCACCACCATGATTAGGCACAAGGTGGGCTTACAGATTGACCTCTATTTGTCAACAAACTTTTGCATATTATGGATTTTGCCATCGCTTTTGTAGTTGCACATCCATCACTAACCTTCCATACAGCATTATATAATGGGTGGTTTGAAAGTCTTAGCTTATTGTATCATCTATTTAATTTCTGGCAGATTTCTAATTTTACAAAATATTTACTGAGACTGACCTCCAGATAAATATGCCCCAACTACCCACCCATGGTTACTCCCCATGGATTCTCTGCAATTGCCCCACTTCATATTATTTCCTGATCACAACATTATAACTCCACAAAGCTGGTCTGCTACTTCTTGATGTTCTCTTTCATCTTGCATTTGATAAGGACACAATTTCAGGTTTATTGCCCATGGATCCAGGTGTTTCTGCGATAGGCAAGCTGTTTTATAATATGTGAGTACTTTCACTGCCTGCCTTCTCAAGATTTGGGGGATGCAGGTATCTGCTTTGGAAACCTTCTTTGCTTTTCATGGTTCTCAGTTTCATCTCTATTTCAAGAAACATTAACCCCTGGTTACTCTTTTTGGCTACTTTTTTCAATTTTAAATGCATTTTTTTCCATGGCCCTGACAAGCCAGAAGAGCAGTCTTTCATTTCTTCTGGAAGCTTCTGTTCTTCCCTCTTCTCTGATTGCATCCTGCTGATATCCCTATCGAGTCTGAATCTTTTGTCAGTGAACTTTGCTTCTTACCATTGTATTTTTATGCTAGTATTATAGTGTCTGATATTTGCTTGGCTTGAACTTGCTGCAAGAAATCTTTATAGGCAAGATGATTTATTACTAAAAATTGAATCCCAAGTGTGTCTTAGGAAAGCTTGAAGATTTGTGTGTGTGTGTGTGTGTGTGTGTGTGTGTGTGTGTTTAGATTTTAAGGAGAGGACTTCTTTCCTGTTTTCATTGATTTTCTGTGGCTGAAGTAATTTTTACAAAGAGTTCCAGACTAACACTTATTTTTGGAAATCAGCATTCATAATTCTTTGAGACTTTTTATCTCTAGAATGTCTAATAATTCTTTCTGTCTGCACCTGGTCAATGTAGCTGGTTCTTAACTGGCATGCCTGGGAAGTAGTGTATATAGCAGGGCCCTATATGAATGTCCCCAAACTTTCATCAATGTATAAAATTTGTTTTTGCTAACACTGAGTCATGCTGTTATGCTTTTAAGGTGTTGTCTGTCAGATGAATCATTGACTTGAGCAGACCATGTAATGCACTGTATATTGGAATACAGCTGGTGGCATTTAAAAGTATGGCATAATGTCAACCCAGTGCCAAAGAAAGAGTTCCCATTTACTGAAACATTAATTCTTAGCCTCATTAATTCGAAGAGATTGTGTTCACAGCAAAAAACAGTTCTCAAAGAGATAGATTCCTGCAAGGTGACCAAGAGTAGGAAGATAATTATGGATGCTCTTACAGAGATGTGAAACATGGCTAGATTGTGATAATGATGTTTTAGAGATATTGCTGAGTTTTTATACTGTTGTTTTAAGTCTTTTGATACTTTCATTTGTAAATTATTTTTTTTAAAAGAGTTTATTTATTTGATAGAGAAAAAGAGAGAGAATGCACAAGCAGAGAACAACAGGGGTAGAGGGAGAAGCAGGGTCTCTGCCAAGTGGGGAGCCTGATGCAGAGTTCGATTCCAGTACCCTGAAGTACTGAAGGCAGATGCTTAACTAACTAAGCCACCCAGGTGCCCCTGATACTTTCAAATATAAAACAGAAAAAAGGAAAATATGTGAAGACATGATTTAAACATTCCAAATTTTAATATGAGCCTTCTAAAGGGAAGGAAGACTTACCATGTTGTTCCATTTTAATTGGGTTAGGGATAAATGGAATTTTGCATAATTGATTACTTTTTAGGAAACTGTCCTGATGTCAATTTTTTGAAAATAGGTGACAGGATGCCTGGGTGGTTCAGTGGTTGGGCATCTGCCTTTGTTTTATTTTATTTTATTTTATTTTTTTATTAATGAATTTATTTTTTATTGGTGTTCAATTTACCAACATACAGAATAACACCCAGTGCTCATCCCGTCAAGTGCCCACCTCAGTGCCCGTCACCCATTCACCCCCAACCCCGGCCCTCCTCCCCTTCCACCACCCCTAGTTTGTTTCCCACAGTTAGGAGTCTTTATGTTCTGTCTCCCTTTCTGATATTTCCTACCCATTTCTTCTCCCTTCCCTTCTATTCTCTTTCACTATTATTTATAGTCCCCAAACGAATGAGAACATACACTGTTTGTCCTTCTCCGATTGACTTACTTCACTCAGCATAATACCCTCCGGTTCCATCCACGTTGAAGCAAATGGTGGGTATTTGTCGCTTCTAATGGCTGAGTAATATTCCATTGTATACATAAACCACATCTTCTTTATCCATTCATCTTTCGATCTTTTTGAACTTGGCCACAGTAACTTCTTGCAAGATACATCCACGAAGCCAAAAGAAACAAAAGCAAAAATGAACTATTGGGACTTCATCAAGATAAGAAGCTTTTGCAAAGCAAAGGATACAGTCCACAAAACTCAAAGACAACCTACAGAATGGGAGAAGATATTTGCAAATGATGTATCAGATAAAGGGCTACTTTCCAAGATCTATAAAGAACTTCTTAAACTCAACACCAAAGAAACAAACAATCCAATCATGGAATGGGCAAAAGACATAAAGAGAAATCTCACAGAGGAAGACATAGACATGGCCAACATGCACATGAGAAAATGCTCTGCATCCCTTGCCATCAGGGAAATATAAATCAAAACCACAATGAGATCCCACCTCACACCAGTGAGAATGGGGAAAATTAACAAGGCAGGAAACAACAAATGTTGGACAGGATGCGGAGAAAAGGGAACCCTCTTACACTGTTGGTGGGAATGTGAACTGGTGCAGCCACCCTGGAAAACTGTGTGGAGGTTCCTCAGAGAGTTAAAAATAGACCTGCCCTATGACCCAGCAATTGCACTGTTGGGGATTTACCCCAAAGATACAGATGCAATGAAACGCCAGGACACCTGCACCCTGATATTTCTAGCAGCAATGTCCACAATAGCCAAACTGTGGAAGGAGCCTCGGTGTCCATCGAAAGGGCATCTGCCTTTGGCTTGGAGAGTGATCCTCCATCTGGGAAATTCCATATCGGGCTCCCCATAGGAAGCGTGTTTTTTCTTCTGCCTGTATCTCTGCCTCTCTTTCTGTCTCTCATGAATAAATAAATAAAAATCTTTTAAAAAAGAAGAAAGTAGATGATAACATACTTATAATTAGTTCCAAAAATGGGACTAAGAGTTTCTGAAACTTTTTTTTTTTTATAGGATGCTCACGCATTTTGCATGGTGCCCTCCACAGGTGGTCTGGAATCAGCCTTTCTTATGCAAAGCTGTTAATAAACTACCTTTTATACTCATTGCTCCGTCAGAGCTAGTGTGCAGAGTTCTTCAGAGTGACTTATGGTAGCCTTCACTTACTAATAAGGATAGCAAGTGGTTCTATATAGATCAGCTTTAATTGCTTGTAAACTCTATATTGATGTTAATGCATGTGTTCAAACTTGTAACAAGAAAGGCAAGGCATTTTCATACTTGCTTTTCCTTTGCACAATACTTTGAGCTTCCCTTTATTGAAACTTTCAGAGCTATTGCATATGGGCCGAAATATAATTGGTTTTCAGATTTTACTGAGAGCTTCAGAAATTTGCTTGATTAAAAGAAAAAGAAATTTGCTTGATTAATTTATTCAACAAATATTTAGGAAGTATTTGTCACATTTAGGAAAAGCTCCCAGAAAGTCAAAAGAATAGGGTATCAGATGCACACACAGATATTAAGTAAATACAGCATCAAAGATCTTCACAGTTTGCCTTGACACCATGTTCACTTACAAAACTTCCATATGGAAAGAAGTTCCACGTTGGAAAATCTCTTTCTTTTGTAATTTAATAAAACGTCAGCAAGTGAGGTCATTGCTATGAACCCCCTCATTAGAGGAGGAAACCAGAAACTCTGAGATTATCCCCAAAGAATTAGAAGAGATGGCTAGACTTTTATCTGAATGTTAGTTTTGCATTTTGACCAGAAGGGTGCACTGTTGTATCTTATTTATGGCTTGGGGTGGTGGTGGTGGGGGGGGCAAAGAAAAAGAAAACAATGTTCTTTTCAACTAACTTAACTCCTATATCTTTGTAATTTGTGTTTTCTTTTGAATTTTGTTAGCATTCTAGTTTCAATTCTTGACTTCCTAGGTTCTTCAGTCCTTTCTTGAAGGCTCTCAGAGAATGGTACCAGCCTACCAAAAACCTGACTCAGCAACATTATTTTACTGGTTCTGGTTTTCTCTCCTCTGAGGGAGGAATTTATTACCTTTGTTTCAGATGGGACAGGTTTGGCTGTCCAGATGTAACTCTCTGGAATGTTCCCAACCTTGACATCTGGGGTTCAGCTAGCTCATTCTCAACTTTCTTTCCTGCTTTTCTGGGCTGAGGTTATTGTTATGGAGGTTAATTATACTCTGGCTCTGATGAGAAAGACATAGTCATCTTCTAGATGTCATTTAGGCATCCCAAATTGGTACTGTTGGGATATTCGATTTTCATAAGAAAACACGTATTTGCGCTGTCCCTCCTAACTAGCTCTTAAAAAAAAAAACACACAAGTAACATAACAACAAAAAAATCCTTTATTCTGAAAGCTTATTGCTAATGAATCATTTTAGGTAGACCATGCAAGAAAATAGCAGGATACACATGAATATTTTTTTTCTGAAACTTCTTTGGAAATAGCTATTTTGGTCATAGTTGCATGTAGAGAGAAATGCATGCCTGATCTCAGATTTCTCAAGCATGGAATTGGCATGATAGACTGCTGGCAGTATATTTCTAGTTCTTTGTTAATGACATTATCTCTTAGTTCTTCCAAGAAAGTTTTTTCAAGTATACACTATCATGACTTTTAGCTAATAACATCTGCAAATATGAAGTGATTGCCTTTTAAATAAGTAAGCACAAAGGAAATGGTAGTATCAAGCCACGGGGATAATATATGGTCCACCATAATCGTACTTGTGTTTAAAATGTAAAGAAAAAGATTGGAAGAAAATATATCTAAATGAACAATGCAGTTGCCTTTGGGTAGGGAGATTTCTTTTTGCCTTTTGATACTTATGTAATGTTCAAGTTATCTGTGTGAGAATATGCTACATTTATAATTAGAAAAAAGGAAGAAAAATAATCTTGTCCTGTACAAACTAAAATAGTGAAAGCAAGTTAATAGGAAGCTTTCTACCAACATCTTGTGGCAAATACCAGATTTTAACATTTAAAAGCAAAAGTTTTAAAATGTAAATGGTCATATGTATTTATGGATCCAACATTTAAAAATCAGCTTAAAGTAAAAAATGTCTAATTTCTATGGGATGCTTTGCTATGTACATGTGCATATTGATTTAATACCTGAAGTTTCCATTTTCATAGGAGCCTCCATTCCAATTCGGTATTCTATAATCACAGCCAAAGCACTGACACCTATCTGTCTACAATTTAAAAAATACAGCTAGTATCCCTCTTCTTTTGTTGTTTCTTTTTCTCTTTTTGGATTGGCCAGCTGTTGGACTAAATTAACCCAGTCAACTGATGACCTTATGTCATGTAAGCACAACTCAATTAACTGCAAATATTTAAACCTATTAATGATCAATCAGAGTCTCTTTAACACTCTAGCTTCTGTTTCAGCTCTCTTTGGTTTAATTTTTTAGGGCAAATGCAAGAAGTTGAGTCTGCAGCTGGACAAGAGCAGTAACCCTTATTATTGGGATGGTTGCTACCAGATGGATGGTACAAGTTTGATTTCTGCCTACGGGGATCTACTAACTAGGCTTTTCTCATCTGGGACTTGGGTGAGGTGAGGGAGGCATTTTGGGATAACATTCTTATGGATAACTCTAGGAATAATTAATCCATGAGTATTTTTCATAAGACTTTCTTAAGACTTTTATATGTGTCCCTGGGTCAGGCATTGGTGTTCAGACTCCGCTGGAGATGTAACCATAGAATATGAACCAGAGGAGTATTCAAAATGATGGAATGCACAATTAGCACATCATAGTATTTACTGTATTTTTATGAAACTCCAATATACCACTAATATATGTGTGTTTAACTAGAAAATAATTATATATAGCTGGAGTTTTGATCTTTTTTAGCACTAACAAATATGAGGGATATGAAACTCTTTCATCAAAGACAGTAAACCACTATGGCAGTGTTTCTCCCCATCAATTGGTGGGAGGTGGGGGCGGAGTAGGCATATCAGACTTTCCAGTGGGATGTGTTTGTGTTAAAAAAAAAAAAAGCATACCCTTCTTCACCTTCGAGTTGAAAATCCTGAGTATTGAGCATTATGGTGCCTCATCTATAGTATATACTTTTTATAATATGTGTGTACTTAGCTTATCCTTACTAGATAGCAAGCAAAGAGGCACCTACTTGTTCATTTATTTCCTACTTCATTTCACAAAGGCTATGAGATGCTTATTTTATTAATCTTTCTAGATTTCTAGCCTTAGCACCAAACCTTGCAAACAATTGACATTTGATGAATATTTTAGAAATGATATTTGAAATCTGTTAATGAGTTAGAAGTTTACTAGAATAAAGAAAAAAACTTTTGAAGTTCAAAGACATTTGAGGCATGAATTCATGTGTGAACCAATAGATGTGGAGTTGAGTAGTTACATGAGTTTGAGGCTCATGGTACAGGGCAAATTGTGTATAAGAACTGTCCTGGCTGACCTCACATACCAACCACTGAAGATAGAAACACCATCATTGTTTGTGAGCACAGTTTATTTCACTTCATTTAGACTAATTGTAATAAACATTTAAAAATCCTCATTGATTAGCTCCAAAATCTGATTCAGCTTAGAGAAAGAGTTGGTTTCTTTTTTTTTCTCTTGAAGAAGTGTTCCATTTTCTTGGTTCTTCACATGTTTACTAATTTTGAATTGTGTCCTAAATATTATTTGTTAAGTTGTGGGGGGTTCTGTATTATATTATTTAACTCACATGACTATTGCCTCTTTTGTTTTAGTAGACAGTTATGTTGACTAGTCTTGCAAATCTTGTTTCTTGCAGTGGTAGCTTAGACCTCAGTTCAGATGTTTTGTCACTAGCTGAGCTGCTTTGAGCTTGTTCCATGAATGTATGGTTCCGGGGTCAGTTAGAAATATAGGTCAGGAATTTGACAGTTCTTTCTCTGGCTCTTTCCCTTCCAGGATTTCCCCACTACCTTCAGCATTCAAGTTTTCTCCAACTTTGTCTTTCTGGTTCTCAAGACAGAGATTTGGCAATTTTCCCAATTGCACCCTTTACCCTGCTCACTTATCTGCTGGTGTCAGCTACACTTAGCTCTAGGATAAAGGCATATTAGGATTTTTGTATTCTATTCTCCTCATTCTCCATGCCCTGAAGATTGGCGCTCTTTATAGTATATCACAGTGTTACTTTGTGAGTGTGTGTGTAGGGAAGTTCTTGAGCAGTCTCTTAGTCTTTCATTTCCAGAAGCACAAGTCTTTTTACTTGACTTTAAAAGCATTATTATGGCAACACATATTCACTTTAGAAAAATAAATTTTAATCTTTCCACTTGTAGATAATCACTGTTGATATTTTGAAGTACATACTTCCATTCTTTGTGCTTCAGAATATCTATACATACATACATAAATAAATATATATATATATATATATATAAACACAGAAGGACATAAACAAATATTCAATGGTATCACACTGTTTGGTAACCTGATTTTCTTATTTAACATACCATATATGTCTTTCCATGTGTATAAATAAACATTTATACTTATTATTTTATGGTTGCTTTGTTTTTTATTTTATGGGTGTATAATTTATATACCTAATCTCTTTTTGTTAGGTGCTTGGGCTATTTCCAATTTTTCATTATTATAAAAAAATATTTTAGGCAAACATCCATGTTCACATGATTATATACATTATAGCTATTAATTGAATGAACTGTTTTATTAGAATACATTTCTAGTAATGGTGTTTTTCATCAAAGGTACATACATTTTTAAGCATTTAAATGCAGGTAAACAAATCATCCCTCATAAAGATTGTACTAATTTATCTACTGCAGTATTTGTAGTAGGCTGAACAATAGCCCTCATAAGTATCCAAAGTCCTAATCTTTGGAATCTGTAATATTACTTTATTTGGGAAAAAGTTCTTTGCAGATGTGACTAAGTAAAGATCTTGAGATGGAGACGTTTTCCTGGATTATTCAGGTGGACTCCAAATGAAGTTACAAGTGTCCTTATAAGAGAGAGGTAGCAGAAAATCACAGACAGAAGAGGCGAAGACAACACGACCATGGAAGTGAAGATTGGCGTGAAGTGGTCACAAGCCAAGGAATGCTGACAACCACCAGAAGCTGGAAGAGGAAAATAATGGGTTCTCTCTAGAGCCTAAGGGGGACTACATATCTGCCAACATCTTGATTTCAACCTAGCGATACTGATTTTGGACATCTGGCTGCTAGAACCCTGACAGAATAGATTTCTGTTGTGGTAAGCTACTCAGTTTTGGTGATTTGTTTCAGCAGCCACGGGAAACCAATGTAGTGAATGAGAATGAATAGTTACTCCTCTTTTATGGAAATCCTTGATAGCCTTTGAATGAAATCAAATGAAATGAAATCGGACTTTCTGATTTCATGATTCTTTGAATATTGAAAAATTCATTTTTTTGCCTACTTTAAAATCCTTGTTTTTGCAGTTACTGATGAAACAGCCAACTTGAGCTTATTTCTTTTTTAAATGAAATACCTGTTTTCAGATTTCTCTCTCTGATATAAGAATCTAATAAGGGTAGCCTAAAAGTAAAGAGATTGAACTTAAGTTATTTCTGTTCTGTGTACATTGTTCTGTGATATTTATCAGTCTTTATAAAGTTCATACCATTTCAGTCATAAGGAAATTTCTGGAAACAAGTGTTTTCTCTTTTCAGGAGTGTGGATATAAGCTTCTGGAAGGTTGTAAAATACTTAAATAATTTGCATCTATTTTTATCTTTTAAACATTTTGAAAGATTCATCCAAGCAGAAAAGAACCAAATAATTTTAAGATAGTTTAAAAAACTGTTTTCCACTGGAAACTAGTAAATTATTTCTCTCTCACACATTCTTTTTCTCTCTTTATGGCACACACATATACACCACACACACATATATATACACCACACACACACACACATATACCATACACACACATACACATTGCAAATACACAAATGGGATTACATGCTTTGTACTTTAAGAATGTAGTATTTTATGCTTTGCTTTAAAACTGTAGTATTTTCTTTTTTGCTTGGCTTCCTCCTCCTTCTTACCTTTCTCCCATCCTCTTGTCCCACATCACCAAACTTCTATCCAGGGAACCTATGTTAACAACCTGGTACATACCCTCTTGTATTATTCTCTGTGGCCATAGAGTTATGAACAAACATGGTTTCTAGGTCATAATCCCATAAAAATGGGATTATTTTATTATATAATACTTTGTGTAATATCAAAAAGTATTTCAAATAGTGCTGTTATAAATATTCTTGTAAATACTTTTTTATTTTGGATATTAGTGCTTTTATTAGGGGAGATTCTGAGGTACAGGATTATTAGCTCAAAGACTATAGGTATTTTAGTTTTAATAAATGTTGCCACACTGTTTCCAAAAGGACCATACCAATTCATATTTTCGTTAGCAACATAGAAGTATATCCATTTTCCTTTCATCCTCACAACCAATGGACATTATTACTCTTTAATTTTTGCCTTTCCACTAGGTAGAAAATATTTTATTGATTATTGGTTTTTTCCTTACTTTTAATGAGGTTGAATATCTTTTTTACATGTTTGTGGTCATTTGGGTTTGTTCCTTCATATTCCTTGACTATTTTTCTATTAGAATATTTATTTTTCATGTTAATTTAATTTTCTTATAGCATTTTATTAGTTGGTTAATCAGCAAAAAAACAGAGCAAAACAAAACAAAACAAAAACATCCAAATAATGAGGTTGTGATGAAATTTACAGATGTATGTATGTATTTCCTGTTAATTTTTAAAAAATACTTCTGTATTATAGATATTAACCCTCCAAGTTCTTATTTCTATTGGGAATATATCCTCAAATCCACATATGTTTTTGTGGACTTTGTTTATTGTATCTTTTTCCATACAAATGTTTAACAATTATCTGTAGTGTAGGTTCATCTATTTTTTTTTTTGTTATCTCTGGGGTTTTCTGTCTTTATTATAAAGGTTTTCCGTACTTTCTAGATTATACATGTAGTCTAGATTTATTATGTTTTATTTTATTTTTATGGTTTAATCTGTAGTCTAGATTTATTATGTTTTATTTTTTATGGTTTAATCTTTATCTGAGATTTATTTTTGTTTAAGGTACAAGAGAGAGGGTAACCTTTATTTTCTCCCAGATGAATAACCAACTTGGTCTACATGGCTTAAACCATTCATTCTTTTTTAGCTGAATTGAAATAAAATTTCTGATATATAATCCTCAAATTTAGAGAGATCTGTTTGTGGATTCTCTGTTTGTTATACTGACCACTCAGTGGATATTTTGGTGCCATTATGATTAATTTGATCACAGTAGAATATGAAAGTTCTAATATCTGATAAGAGATGTCATCTTCTATTCTTTATCTTTTTCTTAGTTCCTTTGGGGCCCTTTATTGCCATCTTAGATCTAAACTTTAAGATAAATGAATCTAAGTCTTAGAAGTCTCTTACCCCAGTTTTAATTGTATTAATTTCAAATATTAATTTTTAGATTTTTTTGGTGATTTTGAAATCTTCCCATTCAAGAACATCACATACTTTTGAATTTATTCAGAAAGATGTTGAGTTCTGTTTATGTATATGGTATTCAGCTCTTTTCAAAGTTTTTCCTTAAATTTAGTAATAGTTTACCAGAGTCTCTTGAGTTTGCAAGGCACAGAATCCTACAATCAACAAAAAAAAGATAGTATTTCTTTTTTCCCCAATATCTATGCCTATTATTTTATTTTCTTGCTCCATTTTATTTTTTCAAATTGTCAAGTTACTATTACATACCAAAGATGATAACAGGTGTCTCAGTACAGCTCCCAACTTAAATTAATAGGGTTTAGTATTTCATAATTTAGGATACTATTTTTTAGTCATTGGTAAATAAACTTTATTATATTTAAGTCATTGATGTTATTTTTTTTTTTATTTAGATTTTACGTCAGCAATAGTGGCTTAGTTTTATTTAAGGCCCTTAGTTTCATCTAAGGCTCAACAAAATCATTTGATTTTTTCCCTTTAATTATATGATGAATTTATAATTATAGATTTCCTGATATTAAGCCACTCTTGCATTCCTAGAATATACCTTAGTTGATCACATGGTATTATTATTCTTTGCTGCATTGTTGGATTACATTACATTACAATATGTTCTTTCACAGATTTTATCCTACAGTTTTCTATTATGTGATTTGCAAAGCTCTTCTTTAAAAACATCTGTTAAAAATGTTGTGTTAAAGATTTTGTTAGTTAAGTATGGAGTGAAATTTTTTTAATGCAAATATTCATTCAACAAATATTCATCAAGCTCAATTCTATGCCATACCCTTTTCTAGGTGCTGATGATATAGCAAGTCAATAGCACAGATATATAACTTTATTTGTGGGGCTTATATTTTAATGAAATAACAATGTTCACTGAGAAATAAATATCTTATAAATTTATTATTTCATTTAATTCCTCTATCTATACTTATTTTGTGCAGCAGATCTGTTCAACTCTGAAAAGATTTCCACTGTTATTTGTATTTACCAAGCTCTGCTTCATTTGTAATATTTTTGCCTTTTTTTGGTATTGTGTTTTTTGATGCCTATAGATTTATAACTGTTGGATTATTTTAATAAGTTGTAAAACATGTTATTCTCTTTGATTAGTCTTTAGTAATATTAATATCGCTGCTGCTTTTCCTTTTGTTTGCTTGTATTAATCTAATATAATTTTATTTTTTGTATATTTTTATATATATATATATATATATATATTTTTTATTAGATTTCGATTTGCCACATATAGCATAGCACCCAGTGCCCCCCTCAGTGCCTGTCACCCAGTCACCCCAACCCCCCACCCACCTCCCTTTCTACTACCCCTTGTTTGTTTCCCAGAGTTTGGAGTCTTTCATGTTCTATCACCCTCACTGATATTTCCCACTCATTTTCTCTCCTCTCCCCTTTATTCCCTTTCACTATTTTTTATATTCCCCAAGTGAATGAGATCATATAATGTTTGTCCTTCTCCAATTGACTTACTTCACTCAGCATAATACCCTCCAGTTCCATCCACGTTGAAGCAAATGGTGGGTATTTGTCGTTTCTAATGGCTGAGTAATATTCCATTGTATACATAAACCACATCTTCTTTATCCATTCATCTTTCGATGGACACCAAGGCTCCTTCCACAGTTTGGCTATTGTGGACATTGCTGCTAGAAACATCGGGGTGCAGGTGTCCTGGCGTTTCACTGCATCTGTATCTTTGGGGTAAATCCCCAGCAGTGCAATTGCAGGGTCGTAGGGTAACTCTATTTTTAATTCTTTGAGGAATTTGCACACGGTTTTCCAGAGTGGCTGCACCAGTTCACATTCCCACCCACAGTGCGAGAGGATTCCCCTTTCTCCACATCCTCTCCAACATTTGTTGTTTCCTGTCTTGTTAATTTTCCCCATTCTCACTGGTGTGAGGTGGGATCTCATTGTGGTTTTGAATTGTATTTCCCTGATGGCAAGGGATGAAGAGCATTTTCTCATGTGCTTGTAGGCCATTTCAATGTCTTCTTTGGTGAAATTTCTGTTCATGTCTTTTGCCCATTTCATGATGGGATTGTTTGTTTCTTTGCTGTTGAGTTTAATAAGTTCTTTACAGATCTCGGATACTAGGCCTTTATCTGATATGTCATTTGCAAATATCTTCTCCCATTCTGTAGGTTGTCTTTTAGTTTTGTTCATGGTTTCTTTTGCTGTGCAGAAGCTTTTTATCTTGATGAAGTCCCAATAGTTCATTTTTGCTTTTTTCCCCTTGCCTTCATAGATGTATCTTGCAAGAAGTTACTGTGGCCGAGTTCAAAAAGGGTGTTGCCTGTGTTCTCCTCTAGGATTTTGATGGATTCGTGTCTCACATTTAGATCTTTCATCCATTTTGAGTTTATCTTTGTGTATGGTGTAAGAGAATGGTCCAGTTTCATTCTTCTGCACGTGGCTGTCCAATATTCCCAGCACCATTTACTGAAGAGACTGTCCTTTTTCCAGTGGATAGTCTTCCCTGGTGTGTCGAATATTAGTTGACCATAGAGTTGAGGGCCCATTTCGGGGTTCTCTACTCTGTTCCATTGATCTATGTGTCTGTTTTTGTGCCAGTACCACACTGTCTTGATGATCACAGCTTTGTAGTACAACTTGAAATCCGGCATTGTGATGCCCCCGACTCTAGTTTTCTTTTTCAATATTCCCCTGGCTATTCGGGGTCCTTTCTGATTCCACAGAAATCTTTTTTTTTGTTTGTTTGTTTTTTTTTTTTGATTCCACAGAAATCTTATGATGATTTGTTCCAACTCTCTGAAGAAAGTCCATGGTATTTTGATAGGGATTGCATTAGATGTGTAAATTGCCCTGGGTAACATTGACATTTTCACAATATTAATTCTTCCAATCCATGAGCATGGAATTTTTTTCCATCTCTTTGTGCCTTCCTCAGTTTCTTTCAGAAGTGTTTTGTAGTTTTTAGGGTAAAGATCCTTTATCTCTTTGGTTAGGTTTATTCCTAGGTAACTTATGGTTTTGACTGCAATTGTAAATGGGATTGACTCCTTAATTTCTCTTTCTTCAGTCTCATTGTTAGTGTATAGAAATGCCACTGATTTCTGGGCATTGATTTGTATCCTGCCACACTGCCGAATTGCTGTATGAGTTCTAGCAATCTGGGGGTGGAGTCTTTTGGGTTTTCTATGTACAGTATCATGTCATCTGCAAGGAGGGAGAGTTTGACTTCTTGTCCATTTGAATGCCTTTGATTTCTTTTTGTTGTCTGATTGCTGAGGCTAGGACTTCTAGTACTATGTTGAATAGCAGTGGTGAGAGTGGACATCCCTGTTGTGTTCCTGATCTTAGGGGAAAGGCTCCCAGTGTTTCCCCATTGAGAATGATATTTGCTGTGGGCTTTCGTAGATGGCTTTAAGATGCTGAGGAATGTTCCCTCTATCCCTACACTCTGAAGAGTTTTGATCAGGAATGGATGCTGTATTTTGTCAAATGCTTTCTCTGCATCTATTGAGAGGATCATATAGTTCTTGTTTTTTCTCTTGTTGATATGATCTATCACATTGATTGCTTTACGAGTGTTGAACCAGCCTTGCATCCTGGGGATAAATCCCACTTGGTCATGGTGAATAATCTTCTTAATGTACGTTGGATCCTATTGGCTAGTATCTTGTTAAGATTTTTTGCATCTGTGTTCATCAAGAATATTGGTCTATATTTCTCCTTTTTGGTGGGGTCTTTGTCTGGTTTTGGAATTAAGGTAATGCTGGCCTCATAAAACGAGTTTGGAAGTATCCCATCCCATTCTATCTTTCAGAACAGCTTTAGTAGAATTGGTATAGTTTCTTCTTTAAATGTTTGATAGAATTCCCCTGGGAAGCCATCTGGCCCTAGACTTTTGTGTCTTGGGAAGTTTTTGATGACTGCTTCATTTTCCTCCCTGGTTATTGGCCTAATCAGGTTTTCTATTTCTTCCTGTTGCAGTTTTGGTAGTTTGTGGTTTTCCAGAAATGCATCCATTTCTTCTAGATTGCCTAATTTATTGGCGTATAGCTGTTCATAATATGTTTTTAACATCGTTTGTATTTCCTTGGTATTGGTGGTGATATCTCCTTTTTCATTTGTGATTTTATTAATTTGAGTCTTTTTGTTTTTAATAAGGCTGGCTAATGGTTTATCTATCTTATTAATTATTTCAAAGAACCAACTCTTGGTTTTGTTGATCTCTTCTATAGTTCTTCTGGTCTCTATTTCATTGAGTTCTGCTTGAATCTTTATTAACTCTCTTCTTCTGCTTGGTGTAGGTTTTATTTGCTGTTCTTTCTCCAGTTCCTTTAGGTGCAAGGTTAGCTTGTATATTTGAGATTTTTTCCAATTTGTTGAGGGATGCTTGTATTGCGACGTATTTCCCTCTCAGGACTGCTTTTGCTGTATCCCAAAGGTTTTGAATGGTTGTATCTTCATTCTCTTAGTTTCCATGAATCTTTTTAATTCTTCTCTAATTTCTTGGTTGACCCTTTCATCTTTTAGCAGGATGCTCTGTAACCTCCATGTGTTTGAGTTTCTTCCAAATTTCTTCTTGTGATTGAGTTCAAGTTTCAAAGCATTATGGTCTGAAAATATGTAGGGGACAATCCCAATCTTTTGATATCAGTTTATACCTGATTTGTGACCCAGTATGTGGTCTATTCTGGAGAAAGTTCCATGTGCACTTGAGAAGAAATGTGTATTCATCTGTGTTTGGATATAAAGTTCTGTATATATCTGTGAAATCCATCTGGTCCAGTGTATCATTTAAAGCTCTTGTTTCTTTGGTGATGTTGTGCTTAGAAATTCTGTCATTTGCAGAAAGTGGCATGTTGAAGTCTCCCAGTATTAGTGTATTATTATCTAAGTATGTCTTTACTTTGGTTATTAATTGATTGATATACTTGGCAGCTCCCACATTAGGGGCATAAATATTCCTGATTGTTAGGTCCTCTTGTTGGATATATCCTTTTAGTATGATATAGTGTCCCTCTTCATCTCTTGCTACATTCTTTGGGATAAACTTTAATTTATCTCATGTGGGGATTGCTACCCCTGCTTTCTTTTGAGGACCATTTGAATGGTAAATGGTTCTCCAACCTTTCATTTTCAGGCTGTAGTTGCCCTGGGTCTAAAATGAATCTCTTGTAGACAGCAAATAGATGGGTCTTCCTTTTTTTAAAGATTTTATTTATTTATTCATGAGAGACACGGGGGCGGGGGGGAGAGGCAGAGTACACAAGCAGAGGGAGAAGTAGGCTCCATGAAGGGAGTCCGACATGGGACTCAATCTTGAGTCTCTAGGATCAGGCCATGGACTGAAGGCAGTGCTAAACCGTTGAGCCACCCAGGCTGCTTTTTTATCCAGTCTGAAGCCCTACGTCTTTTGATGTGATCATTAAGTCCATTCATGTTCAGACTTACTATTGAAAGATATGAATTTAGTGTCATCATAATACCTATTCAATCCCTGTTTTTGTGGATTATTTCTTTGGGCATCCTCTTTCTTTTACAGAGTCCCCCTTAATATTTCTTGGAGAGCCGATTTGGTGGTCACATATTCTTTCAGTTTCTGCCTATCTTGGAAGCTCTTAATCACTCCTTCTATTCTGAATGAGAGCCTTGCTGGATAAAGTATTCTTGGCTGCATATTCTTCTCATTTAGGACCCTGAGTATATCCTGCCAGCCCTTCTGGCCTGCCAGGTCTCTGTGGAGAGGTCTGCTGTTATTCTAATATTTCTCCCCATATAAGTTAGGGGTCTCTTGTCCCTTGCTGTTTTAAGGATTTTCTCTTTATTTTTGGAATTTGCAATTTTCACTATTAAACATCAAGGTATTGAATGGTTTTTATTGATTTTAAGGGGGGACCTCTCTATCTCCTGGATCTAAATGCCTGTTTCCCTCTGCAAATTAGGGAAGTTCTCAGTTATGATTTGTTCAAATATGCTGTCTGTTCCTCTGTCCCTTTTGGTGACCTCTGGAACCGCAATTAAATGTAGATTTTTCCTTATGAGGCTGTCATTTATTTCCCTTAACGTTTCCTCATGGTCTTTTAATTGTTTTTCTCTTTTTTCCTCAGCTTCCTTCCTTACCATCAACTTGTCTTCTATGTCACTCACTCGTTCTTCTACCTCATTAACCCTCGTCGTTAGGACCTCCAGTTTGGATTGCATCTCATTTAAGTGATTTTTAATTTTGATCTGATTACATCTAAATTCTGCAGTCATGAAGTGTCTTAAGTCCTTTATGCTTTTTTCTAGAGCCACCAGTAGCTGTATAATAGTGCTTCTGAATTGGCTTTCTGACATCGAATTGTAATCCAAATTCTATAACTCTGTGGCAGAGAGTATTATTTCTGATTCTTTCTTTTGGGATGAATTTTTCTTTCTAGTCATTTTGCTCAGTGCAGAGTGGCTAAAACCGAGCTGTACTTGTTAGAAATGCAAACTCTTCTCTCTGTAGCATTCCAGCTGTTCTCTCTTTAAGTCTCAGGTCAAATCTGTAGGTTTTCAGGATGATTTGAAAGTTATCTAGATAAATTGGTGGGGACAGGTGACTTGGGGACCCTACTTTTCTGCCGTCTTACCCCCTAATATAAAGAATTTTTAACCGTGACTATTTTTTTTTATTTGGGTGAATGTAGTTGGGTTTTGTTTTTTATTGTGGTATGACAATATTATTTTTATTTATTTATTTTTATTTTTTAAAAGATTTTTATTTATTTATTTATGAGAGACACACACACACACACACACAGAGAGAGAGGGGGGCAGAGATACAGGCAGAGGGAGAAGCAGGCTCCATGCAGGGAGCTTGACGTGGAACTCAATCCTGGATCTCTAGGATCAGGCCCTGGGCTGAAGCTGGCACTAAACCGCTGAGCCACCTGGGCTGGCCTTGACTATCTTATTTTTAATGTGAGAATTTGGTTCTTTCCTATTTAGTATTATGACTATATAGTTGATTTTATTTCTTTTATGCATTTATTTATTCATTTATTCAGCAAACATATGTCAGGTGCCTTCTATGTGGCAATGTTCTAGGGATTCAACAATGAATACAACAATGAATACAATAGAAGAAATTCCAAACCCATAACATTACATTGTAGTTGGAGGGGCAAGCTAAAATGTAATAAAAATCAGTAAAATATTGAGTATATTAGAAGGTGATAGAAGTTATGCAGAAAAAATAAAACAGAATAGGTTATAGACAATGTTAGGAAATTTAGAATTTTAGATAGAGTGGACAGAGTGGGACTCACTGAGAAAAAGGCATTGAGAAAAGAATTGGAAGATGAAGTGAATCAAGTGAGATCTGAGAGTATAGTTTTCTAGGCAGAAGGAATGGCTTTGCACAAGATTTTAGTGTGTCTGGCATGTTCAAGTTACACATAGATGGCTAATGTGGTGGGTTTGTTGGAGAAGGAGGTGAAAGGAAGACAAGTGAGAGAGAAGCTTGATAATTATTTAAAGGCTTATCTAAATGAATTAAAAGCCATTGACAATTAAAAAATGTATTTAATCACATTTATTGAGGTACCAAAGTTATCAAGATATAAACAATTTTTATTACCCAGAAAGTTCCTTTGTGCCTATCTTAGTAACCAGCTCCTATGTCTGGTTCCAGGCAACCACTAATTTTTTTTTTTTTGTCACTAAAGATTATATTTGACACTTCTAGATCTTTATACCAATGGAATCATATGGTACCCTTAGGAATCTGGCTTCTTTTGCTTGGCACCATTTTTAAATAAGATTTATTTATTTATTTTTAGAGAGAGAGAGAGAGGAGGGCCAGAGGGAGAGGTAGAAAATCCCAAGAAGACTACCTGCTGATCATGGAGCCTGATGTGGGGCTGGATCTCACAACCCTGAGAGATTGTGACCCAAAATAAAAAGTCAGAGGCTTAACCAACTGTACCACCCAGGTACCCCAGCATAATAATGTTTTTGAGATTAGTATTAGTAGTTGTGTGTATTAGTAGTTATTTTTTTAGTGCTGAGTAGTTTGTTTTGTTTTGTTTTTCTTTGTATCAATATATCTTAGTTTAATTAGCCATTCACTGGGTGTAGTGAACATTTGGATTGTTTCCAGTTTTTGACTGTTATGAATAAAGCTGTCATAAGCATGCATATACAAGTCTTTGTGTGGACATATGTTTTCATTTTTCTTGAATAAATTTCTAGGAGTAGAATGGCTGGGTCATATAGTAAAAAAATTTTGTATGTGCCAAACTATTTTTTTTTAAAAGCGAACCATTTTGCATTCCTACCAGCAATGTTGGAGAGTTCCTGTTGCTCCATATCCTCATCAACACTTGATAATGTCAGGCTTTTAAATTTTATTCAATCTAATTGATGTGGAATGGTGTCTCACTATTGTTTTAATTTGTAATGCCCTGATAGTTCATGATGTTGAGCTCCTCCTCATGTACTTCTTACCTATTAATGTATCTTCCTTTGTAGAGATTCCGTTCAAATCTTTGTGTATTATTTTTAATTGGTTTGTTTGGATTCTTTTTACTGAATAGTAAGAATCCTTCTTTTATTGAGTTGTAGGAAAAAAGGACTATGGATACAAGTCGTGTGTGTATGTATATGTGTACATGTATATACTAATTCATAGCTAACAAAAGCCAATGTCAAAATAAATCAAATAATATGTAACACTAATATGTCATTAGAAAATACTAATATCTGTTTTGAATTAATTTTTTAAAAATAATTTCTGGGTCAGAACAATTTCTAGGTAAGGCTATATGAGACACAGTGCTATAATTTTTAAATTCCAGACAGCAAGTTACTGTGCAACACTCATCTATGTCTACATATTTTGTAACTCACAGTGCAGATGTATTACTGCAAATTATTTCATTTCAAATTTTGTCATTAACTCTCCACTGGGTACAAATGGAAGAGTTTAATTTACCTTGGCATATATCATTCCATTCCCTTTGGTTGGCTGAAAATGCATAGCATGGCCAACATGTTATACATATAGATATTACATGTTACAACTCATACTGTTCTTAACAGTCTCTTTTAGCTCTGTAGCTCAATTGATCTATAATTACCCTGATTGTCTATCTCGCATGACCTGAATTTTCTCAAGGATAAAGTTATATGTCAGAGCCTTAAAAAGATGCATTTACCATTTTAGCTTCCTGGGGGCAATAGGAAGATTTATTTTCCCAACTGTTACTTAATTCCACCATAATATCTTCTTTACCTTGGGAAGAACAACAGTGCATTTCTTTGTGCTCAGATCAGCCTGCCAGCTGAGTCCTCCTCCTCTGTTCTTCCTCCTCCACATCCTCCTTCCTGTATTTGCTTAGTGTACAAATACTAGAAACCAACCTTTCCATCTCCTGTGAATTAGAAAATATTATCACAGCCAGGGTATTGTTGAAAATTAAATTTAACAAATAAAAGTGTAGTGAAGTTTTAAAT
The DNA here is from genome assembly GCA_017311455.1 of Otocyon megalotis megalotis. Classification (NCBI taxonomy): domain Eukaryota; kingdom Metazoa; phylum Chordata; class Mammalia; order Carnivora; family Canidae; genus Otocyon; species Otocyon megalotis. The sequence goes on from JAEUCK010008339.1 coordinate 341,693, forward strand.
ATAAATCAGACACATCCCTAGTATTTGCTTTTAACTGCACACCTTCTAAGAAATTATATTTTTACTCCCAGCAAATTACCTAGGAGAAAAAAAATGACAAGAGTAATCTATTTTTTTCACAGCTGGTTGGTTGGCCAGAGTTTCTCATCAAGGAGTACATGCTGTTTGCTCCCCAGATGGACAGCCTGGATGAGCTACAAATCCACAGAGCCTGGGACACAAGGTGGAAATTATACTGCCAGTGCTTTTCATCTTGCACAGCTCTGCACACTCGAAATTGCAAGTGGCCCATTTCCAAATGAACATCTATTGGGACAATATCCTATATCTTGTCAGAATGAGTCCCATTAAATCCTCAGCTGGAATTAGACCAAAAACTTGTAATAATTATGGGAAACTTATTAAAAAGTTGAAGCCCTAGACTGTGACAGGGAAAACACTTAAGCCACATTAACAGTAATTGAAATCTCTGTATTTCTTTTCAAACAGTTCTTGTTGATGGCCAAGCAAAGAATGCCCAAATGAGAAGGTATGAAACCCAAACACCCAGCTTCTAAGGGAGGGTAATGTCTTTTGTTTCACTATAAAATGTAGTGTCGGAAAGGTAGTAAACTGCTCTCTTGGGAGCCAAGGCACCTGCCAGACAGCTGCCCCTGGTTCCCACCATGAGCTTGGGTCTCACCACTATGTCTACAATCAGGATGCAGGTTCACTGGCCTCTGCCTAATGTCCTGGGTCTCCTTCCCTCTATCTCCTGCCACTCTACTCCTAGTAAGTTCTGGGTGTTACGAACAATATTAAATAAAGTTTTGAAACCTGGCCTAGCAAATATTTTTCTAGTAAATTAGGCTTTGTTTTGAAAGTAGAAGATATTAAAATAATCTCTTCTGTATTTTAGTCACCAGGATCATTCTACTTTCAATTTGTCCTCAGATGGAAAAGTTTGTGAAAGGAACTTTATAAAGTTAGGAGACTTTTTCAGCTTGTTTTTAAATTTTTTTTTATATTTTCAAATTTTCAGATTTTTTATTATTTCAAGTTTTTATTTAAACTCTAGTTAGTTAGCATATAGAGTAAAACTGGTTTCAGGTGTGGAATTTAGTGATTCATTACTTACATTTAATACTCAGTGCTCATCACAAGTACTATCCTTTTTTTTTTTTTCACAAGTGCTATCCTTAATACCCATCACCCATTTAGCCCGTTCCCCACCTACCTCCCTCCCTCCATCCTCAGTTTGTTGTCTATAGTTAAGAGACTCTTAGATTGGGACACTTGGGTGGCTTAGTTGGTTAAGTGTCTGACTCTTGGTTTTGGCTCAGGTCATGATCTCATGGTGGTGAGATGAAGCTTCACCTGGGGCTCTGTGCTCAAAGTGGAATCTGCTTAAGATTTTCTCTCTCTTTTTCTCTTCACCTCCCCCCAGCCATGTGTGCTTGCTGTCTCTCTCAAATGAATAAATAAGTCTGTCTTTAAAAATTCTCTTATGATTTTTCAGCTTGTTTTTTGAGTCTCTTTTTTCAGTTTGTTTTCAGTGATCTTTATATTGAAGAAGCAATACACTTGATCATGTTTGGCTTATTTCTGTATTGGTGGGAGTGATTTTTTGGGCAACCTTAATTTTGATTTGTTTTGATTTTTGTAGTTCAGGATGACTTAAAGAGACAATTTGGACCAAACAATAAAGAAAAAACCCTCAAATTTTGAGCTTATTGGAGGGTAGGCCATATGCAATGGCAAATCTGATTTACAAAATACATCTAGTGAATGTACTTGTATCTCTTTTTTTACAAAAATCCTGATGCTCAAAAAATGCTGCAAGTAGAAGGCTTAACCTTCTCTGGAGTACCAGGTTGGGTTGTGGACACCAGATGACAAGAGGAGCAGTAACAGATTGGAGTGACCCAGAATACTGGATCGATTGATGGTGGTGAGAGACTCAAAACTAGACTTTGTGTCCAGGAGTCAAAGAGGGGAACTCTAGGGAGTCCCAATTTGGGGAAGATGCAATGTGTTTGGCTACAGAGGACAGAGATGTGACTTAGGGGTGACAAGAAGGGATGTCCAGATGGATTGTAGTCTCAGAACAAGGAATAATGAGCTACTAAAGATTAGAGTGCATTCCATTTCTGTAGTGGTGTACAGGGAAGGTCTGGGCAACCATTAGGGGGAATTATGGTGGAAGCAACATACTCAAGTCTGGATGATCAAAGTAAATAAATAACTCTAGGTCCTTTCCAATTCAAAAGTACCATCGTTTTATGAGACTCCATTTATTTTGTCAAGAAAATAAGGCATATTTTGTAATTAGCGTCATCCAAATGAATGCCAGTGCTCTATCAGAAAATCATTTTTCCTAAATAGAGATTCTACTGTTACAATCTTCATAATGTTTTTTCTTAGATCTTATGATATAAATATATATTACTCTAGCTGAATTTATTTATTTATTTTTAATAGATTAATTTTTTATTGGTGTTCAATTTACCAACATGCAGAATAACACCCAGTGCTCATCCCGTCAAGTGCCCCCCTCAGTGCCTGTCACCCACTCACCCCCACCCCCTGCCCTCCTCCCCTTCCACCACCCCTAGTTCGTTCCCCAGAGTTAGGAGTCTTTATGTTCTGTCTCCCTTTCTGATATTTCCCACACATTTCTTCTCCCTTCCCTTATATTCCCTTTCACTATTATTTATATTCCCCAAATGAATGAGAACATACACTGTCCTTCTCCGATTGACTTACTTCACTCAGCATAATACCCTCCAGTTCCATCCACGTTGAAGCAAATGGTGGGTATTTGTCGTTTCTAATGGCTGAGTAATATTCCATTGTATACATAAACCACATCTTCTTTATCCATTCATTTTCGATGGACACCGAGGCTCCTTCCACAGTTTGGCTATTGTGGACATTGCTGCTAGAAACATCGGGGTGCAGGTGTCCCGGCGTTTCATTGCATCTGAATCTTTGGGGTAAATCCCCAACAGTGCAATTGCTGGGTCGTAGGGCAGGTCTATTTTTAACCCTTTGAGGAACCTCCACACAGTTTTCCAGAGTGGCTGCACCAGTTCACATTCCCACCAACAGTGTAAGAGGGTTCCCTTTTCTCCGCATCCTCTCCAACATTTGTGGTTTCCTGCCTTGTTAATTTTCCCCATTCTCACTGGTGTGAGGTGGTATCTCATTGTGGTTTTGATTTGTATTTCCCTGATGGCAAGTGATGCAGAGCATTTTCTCATGTGCATGTTGGCCGTGTCTATGTCTTCCTCTGTGAGATTTCTCTTTATGTCTTTTGCCCATTTCATGATGGGATTGTTTGTTTCTTTGGTGTTGATTTTAAGAAGTTCTTTATAGATCTTGGAAAGTAGCCCTTTATCTGATACGTCATCTGCAAATATCTTCTCCCATTCTGTAGGTTGTCTTTGAGTTTTGTTGACTGTATCCTTTGCTGTGCAAAAGCTTCTTATCTTGATGAAGTCCCAATAGTTCATTTTTGCTTTTGTTTCTTTTGGCTTCGTGGATGTATCTTGCAAGAAGTTACTGTGGCCGAGTTCAAAAGGGTGTTGCCTGTGTTCTCCTCTAGGATTTTGATGGAATCTTGTCTCACATTTAGATCTTTCATCCATTTTGAGTTTATCTTTGTGTATGGTGAAAGAGAGTGGTCTAGTTTCATTCTTCTGCATGTGGATGTCCAATTTTCCCAGCACCATTTATTGAAGAGACTGTCTTTCTTCAAATGGATAGTCTTTCCTCCTTTATCGAATATTAGTCGACCATAAAGTTCAGGGTCCACTTCTGGGTTCTCTATTCTGTTCCATTGATCTATGTGTCTGTTTTTGTGCCAGTACCACACTGTCTTGATGACCACAGCTTTGTCTGAAATCTGGCATTGTGATGCCCCCAGATATGGTTTTCTTTTTTAAAATTCCCCTGGCTATTCGGGGTCTTTTCTGATTCCACAGAAATCTATAATAATTTGTTCTAACTCTCTGAAGAAAGTCCATGATATTTTGATAGGGATTGCATTAAACGTGTAAATTTCCCTGGGTATCATTGACATTTTCACAATATTAATTCTTCCAATCCATGAGCATGGAATATTTTTCCATCTCTTTGTGTCTTCCTCAATTTCTTTCAGAAGTGCTCTATAGTTTTTAGGGTATAGATCCTTTACCTCTTTGGTTAGGTTTATTCCTAGGTATCTTATGCTTTTGGGTGCAATTGTAAATGGAATGGACTCCTTAATTTCTCTTTCTTCAGTCTCATTGTTAATGTATAGAAATGCCATTGATTTCTGGGCATTGATTTTGTATCCTGCCATGCTACCAAATTGCTGTATGAGTTCTAGCAGTCTTGGGGTGGAGACTTTTGGGTTTTCTACGTAGAGTATCATGTCATCGGTAAAGAGGGAGAGTTTGACTTCTTCTTTGCCCATTTGAATGCCTTTTCTTTCTTTTTGTTGTCTGATTGCTGAGGCTAGGACTTCCAATATTATGTTGAATAGCAGTGGTGAGAGTGGACATCCCTGTCTTGTTCCTGATCTTAGGGGAAAGGCTCCCAGTGCTTCCCCATTGAGAATGATATTTGCTGTGGGCTTTCGTAGATGGCTTTTAAGATGTCGAGGAATGTTCCCTCTATCCCTACACTCTGAAGAGTTTTGATCAGGAATGCATGCTGTATTTTGTCAAATGCTTTCTCTGCATCTAATGAGAGGATCATATGGTTCTTGGTTTTTCTCTTGCTGATATGATGAATCACATTGATTGTTTTACGAGTGCTGAACCAGCCTTGTGTCCCGGGATAAATCCTACTTGGTCATGGTGAATAATTTTCTTAATGTGTAGTTGGATCCTATTGGCTAGTATCTTGTTGAGAATTTTTGCATCCATGTTCATCAGGGATATTGGTCTGTAATTCTCCTTTTTGGTGGGGTCTTTGTCTGGTTTTGGAATTAAGGTGATGCTGGCCTCATAGAACGAATTTGGAAGTACTCCATCTCTTTCTATCTTTCCAAACAGCTTTAGTAGAATAGGTATGGTTTCTTCTTTAAACGTTTGATAGAATTCCCCTGGGAAGCCATCTGGCCCTGGACTTTTGTGTCTTGGGAGGTTTTTGATGACTGCTTCATTTTCCTCCCTGGTTATTGGCCTGTTCAGGTTTTCTATTTCTTCCTGTTGCAGTTTTGGTAGTTTGTGGCTTTCCAGGAATGCATCCATTTCTTCTAGATTGCCCAATTTATTGGCGTATAGCTGTTCATAATATGTTTTTAACATCGTTTGTATTTCCTTGGTGTTGGTAGTGATCTCTCCTTTCTCATTCATGATTTTATTAATTTGAGTCTTCTCTTCTTCTTTAATAAGGCTGGCTAATGGTTTATCTATCTTATTAATTCTTTCAAAGAACCAACTCCTGGTTCTGTTGATCTGTTCCACAGTTCTTCTGGTCTCGATTTCGTTGAGTTCTGCTCAAATCTTTATTAACTCTCTTCTTCTGCTGGGTGTAGGATGATTCAAGGATCTCAATCAAGATCATGACCTGAGCTGAAATCAAGAGTTGAACTTTAACTGACTGAGTCACCCAGCGTTCCTCACCAACAACTTTAAATGCTTAAAAGAATAAGATACCATATTTTAAAGAGTGAGAAGCATCTTTAGAATGGATTCAGAATTTCCTATGCAACATTTGTATTCTAAATATTTTATGTTGTGAGAAAGTAGTTAGTCTCAGTAGATTTTCCACTAAAGTCAGCTTCTGATAGAAGATGACTTTAAGCTCTACAACAGAATTGGAATATCTTTTTAGGTAATCCATTATTCTTGGATTATTAAGTGATAGCCATAATAAAATAGCACTTCAGAACCCTATAATGGGTTCTTGGTCAAATACCAATGTAAGGTACAATAAGAAAGTATTGAGTGAGAACACAGAAGATTTTTAACTCTAATTTCATTGAAACCAACAGCTGTAAATGTACTTCCCTGCACAGTGAGTCCAGTGTGCCCTGGCCTGAGTGTGTTCAGGGGGAGATCAAACCTAAAAGAATCTGAGGGCACTGATCACTGAAAACAACTTAATCCTCCTCCTAAAGTAAGGGGTATGAAGAGGAAGGAGGCCCCGGGGAAGCAGTGGACATGGTAGCAGTGTGGACAAGATAATTCAGAGGTAAAAGATACATCATTATTTCCTACTAGACACACTTTCCTTTTCTCTGTTGCTGTTATCCTGCCTATCAGTCACTGTGACGTCTTGTTTGGTTTTTGCTTGCAACATTGAAGACCCTTAGGGAATAATTGCTTTTCCTAGATCCTTCAGAGGATAAAATAACAAAATAGTGTATTTCATATTCAATTTCATTGCTTTCTGCACAGTTAACCCACGCTGTGCTTGGCTCTTGACTGAATTTCTTTTCTCAATCTCTCAGTCAGGACCAAGAAGAGAAGTTTCCTCTGTTGATCTCTATTGATGCCCTGGACTTGCTTATCACCTGGGGGAGCTCTGATTTGCCTGGATTCTTAAGTTCTGTCAGAATTCATTTTCTTCTAGAGTAGACCTTTGGGGAGCTTCACTTACCATGGGAACAAAACCGCTGGGAAAAGAGTATGGGGACAGATTTAAAGATTCAGAAGCAAGGGCAGGCCTCAATGAAACTGCAAAGGTGGTTGTGCAGTCAGAGCCTTCAGTACTGTTTTTTCCTGTCCAGTCACATTCTCCTTTGGGTGGCTATTCTATGACTCCCAACTGACTTTCCTTCCCTGCCAACCCCCACTCACTTGTGAGAAACCCACTACTTATGCATTGTTTCCTTTCCAATGAAGACCATCCGGTGGGGTGCCCCACTCTTGGATTGACCTGTACTTCCACAATGCCTACCTTCTTTCCTTCATTGAAATCTGACTTTGCTTTCTCATAATATGAGAGTCTATTTGGTAATTACAAAGAGCAGCAGATCTGCTATCTGTATTACACAGTGGCATGTACTAATCTCAACAAACGGATTAAGTAGTGTACTGGTTTCCATTGTTGCTGTAACAAATTACTGAAAATTTAGTGGTTTAAAACAATATAGCTTTATTCACTAGAAATCAGAAGTCCCAAATCAAGGTGTTGTCAGGGCTGTGCTTCTTCTGGAGGCTTCAGAAGAAAGTGTTTCCTACCCATTTTAGCTTCTAAAAGCTGCCTGCATTTCTTAGCTTTTTTTTTTTTTATTCTTACTTCCTCCCTCTGTCCTCACATCTATCACTCACTCTGATCTCCTGTCTCTTCTTGTAAGGACCTTAATGGTTATATCAGGCCCACTTGGATAATCCAGGATAATCTCCTTATTGCAAGATCCTTAACTTAATAGTACCTGCAAAGTCCTTTTTGCTATAGAAGGTAACATACTCACAGTTTCCGGAGATTTGGGATGAGGACATCTTTGGGTAGCAGTTATTCAGCCTGCAAGTAATATTCAGTGTAGATACTCCTTTAACTCAGTGTCTCTCAAAATGAAACAATATATAGACCCTTTCTAAGGAATAGAATTTTATAGACTTTGCCCTAGGTTGACTTAGACTTATGTTTATTAATTTGTTACATGAATACCTATAAACATTAAACTGCTTATAAGTGCTTCATGTTTGTAGCTCTTCTATGAAGATAAAACTAAAACAAATTTAAAAATTAATTTTAATCCATAAGTAAATAAAATTCAAATGAAGTATACTAATTTAATGTGACAGATGATGTGGTTTCACTGGAAGTGGAATTGCTGAGAAAATTTGAGCATGGTGCTGACCATAGAGTCAGATTTCTCCTGAGTTTAAAATGCCTATACTGTTTGTTGTGTGATGACTCAAATCCTTCCTTCTCTTCCCATACAGTCATTGTTCACAGAGGATTCTCTGACTTAATTTGGATTTTACCTTTCTTGAATACTTGCTAATTTTCTTATTTGCCCAAGACAATGAAAATATTACTATGGATCCCAATAAAAATACTGGCTCTGAATTTGCATAGCAGTACTTGACTAGGTAACGGTCATCCAGGAGATCCAGGGTATGCTTTCTTAAAAAAAAAAAAAGAATTTTGAGGGTGCCTGGGTGGCTCAGTCAGCAAAGTATTTGCCTTCAGCTCAGGTTATAATCCTGGGGTCCTGGGGTTGAGTCCTGCTTTGGGCTTCCTGTTCTGAAGGGAGCCTGCTTCTCCCTTTCCCTCTGCCTGTTGCTCCCCCTGCTTGTGCTTTCTCTTCTCTGTCAAATAAATAAATAATCGTTTTTAAAAATTCATTATTTATTTATTTATTCATTAGAGACACAGAGAGAGAGACAGAGACACAGGCAGAGGTAGAGGCAGGCTCCCTCCGGGGAGCCTGATGTCGACCGCAATCCCAGAACCCTGGGGTTTACCACCTGAGAAAAAGGCAGATGCTCCACCACTGAGCCACCAAGGTGCCCTAAAAAATTGAATTTTTGAATTGAAAAACCAGTTTCTTTTTAATGATAGAAATCACAGGTAGTGGAGGGAGCATTTTTCATTGAGAATACTCTTTCAGACTATCCATTGGAAGAAAGACAGTTTCTTCAATAAATGGTGCTGGGAAAATTGGACATCCACATGCAGAAGAATGAAACTAGACCACTCTCTTTCACCATACACAAAGATAAACTCAAATGGATGAAAGATCTAAATGTGAGACAAGATTCCATCAAA